>AFIV01000143.1:0-32330 GCA_000223765.2 Zymoseptoria ardabiliae STIR04_1.1.2 | reverse complement strand
CCTAGCGCGGGGTCTAGGCTCGAACCTAGCGTTACTACGAATTACTACTTTTAGTATACCGGTAGTTCTATGCTCTATAGCTATACTAAAGCTAATTTCGTATGCTTACCCGCATTAAGCTTAAACGACGTTTTACGGTAGTAAATATGTTCTAATCGGCCTTAAGGCGCCCTAAGTTAGGTATAGTACTAGGCTTTATACTAGTAGCCTAATATAGGAGAATTAATATAAGTCGGCTTAGACTAATTTATTTATAATAGGTATAAGGATCGTACTTAGGAGGCTAACCTAGTCCTACTCTACGGGACGTGTTCTTATAGGACCCGAGAACAGCCGCGGGAGATAAATATAACGAGCTAGCTACTCTAGTAGATACTAGAAGTTACTATCGTTAACATTTAACGGGAAAATAATAAATACCGGGAACGAGGTAGCTAAATACCGGACTCGGCGACGGCGAATATAGCTCGATTTTCTCGGAAGTAAGTATATATTATAGAGCGGCCTCGACAATATAGATCTATAAGTTCTTAAGTTATATATCCGTAGGGAAGATAAATCCTACGTCTTTTGCCGATGCTACAGCTTTTTAAAAATTGATTTTATAATAAGGAGACCTTTTATAGTAATTCTAGTTAGTATAATCGTCTCGAAATTACTTATTCTATTTCCCGGTATTTATTATTTCCCTATTTAACGTTTGTCGTGTTGCTAGTGCACAAGCAGACAGTCCGCGTTCCGACTTCGCTAGTTTTCACAGCATCCTGCGCCTCGGCAGATTGCTTGCTCTAGGGTACCCTGCAGACGCCTTGACTGAGCAAATTTGTCGCAATTCCCTCGAGCTCACATTGGCGCAGCAGAACAATGATTTATGCTTGGTAGCCGGAACCTGGGCATTCAAATCACATGAAATCAGCAATGACTGACATCGGCCGATCAACTTGCGTCGACAAAGCAAGTTTGCGAGCCCACTCCAATGATCTGCACCGCTCTCGGCTCAAGAAACCCGTTGTCCATCACACGAACCATCAGGCTTGATGGAGATCGCTGTCGTGGTTTAGAGATTGCCGGCGACTCTTCGCAACAGGGTCATCATCGCGCCACGTTGTGTTCTCAGTCCGAATCGGGCGCCCGTGTTCGTGCACCCGCGGAAAAGCATGGGTCCTTGCACAATTCGTGGGATGTATTGGGCGGCGGTCGCTATCCTGCCCAGAACAGATGAACGATCTGAAAATCGGCTTTGCGGCGGATAGGAGGCGCATCGCAGCATTTCAACAAACACGACGCATTCAAGATATTCAGCGAACGCGAGCATCTGGCCGATTTGAGAACGGGCTGCGGTTGTCTTCGTTTGACTTTGCTGGGGGGTAGTCCGTCGTATTCCTGTAAGCTGGTTCACCTCTAGAGGCATGCTCGAGAAATTTGATGTCTGCCAGAAGAGGCCTCGATTGAGATTTTGACCGTAAGCACTTGTTCGAGACAGGTTTGCATGCTTTGCTGACGCTTTCTCACTTCTTCTCATCCTCCTGGCCTTGTCGACGCTGATCCTGCGCCGATGATCATTTTCCAAGTATGGCTGGGCTATCAATCAAGATCACTATTCTCTTCTTGCTCTCTGCACTGTTGGAGCCTGGACATGGCGCCGGTGTGCCTCAAAACCACCACCAGGCCCCTCGGGATACCAGTACTCTGCCCTCAGGCCTCCAAAAACCTCCACAGTCTCCCTACGTGTACAACGACACGGCCGAATCGCTCGAACGAATTTCGAAATTGATCGTTGCAAACGAGCGAGCTTACAGTTCAAGCAATCTTGGATAGTGTCAAAATCCCAAAGATGCCACCTTCGAGAACGTGGTTAAACCATACTGTACTTGAGCCCTGATCGGAATGATTGAGACATGCACTTACTTTCACACTTTGATTCAGACGATACCGACAACGCCAACGCAGCACTGTCGATGCCAATCGGTGCCTACTCTCTCTCATCCGTGCCCGGCATTTACGACGCATGGGGTAAGGTATACGACGATATCGATGCTGTCGTCGCGGAAACCTCCTCGAACAAGGCCTTGACCGACCTCGTGGTCCATGTCTATCAGGCAAATGACGACGAAACGACCCTGAGTGATGAAGAACTGACCATTCTGGAAGACTTCTATTCATCTTTCGGGCTCCTGACTCTTGCGCCCGCGCAGCGGGAACGGTACAATAACCTGACACAGCGCAATTACGACCTCCAAGATGAGTTTACCAAGAACGCGCAGCAGCCAAAGTACGTATACTTCACGGCCGAGGAGCTTGATGGAGTGCCAGCAGACAGTCTTCAGACTTTTGAGAAAGCCAATGCCACTGGCGAGAACGCAGGAAAGCTGCAGTACGACATCCAGGTTGTGAGTAATCCGGAACGGAAACCAAGGAGCATCTCTCGAGGCCTCCCCTTCTTGCGGACTTCCAACCCACCTGCTGACTTCCCTACCTCGCTTTTCAAGTATGACAAGTTCATCGCCGTTTATACCTATGCCGTGAACGAAACGACAAGGTACACCAACTTTCTCGCACGAGAGCGAATCGCACCGGAAAACGAACCTATCCTGAAGGATATCCTCAAGACACAGCTCGAGATGGCTAAGCTGTTCAACTACTCATCATGGGCTGATTTTACGCAAGTCCCGCATCCTTGCCCAGGGCGAACGAGTACTGACTCCTGTGCGCAGGCTATCCGCTACCATTGCTAGCAACACGACGGCTGTGAACACATTCCTTGAAGACCTCCACACGCATCTCACCGATGCCAGCGACAGGAATGTCGCAAGCATTGCTCAATTGAAGTCGAAAGATACGGCTCTGGTGAGCCCGGTGGGCGACAAGGACGTCGCCTACAGATGGGATTAGTGAATTTCCAGATCTTCTTACTATCGAGAGAATGGCGACTGACACCGTCGTAGCTACTACTACCCCGAAAGCGAGCGGCAGACCCTCTACAACATCAATCAGGACAAGATCGCGGAGTACTTCCCAGTCAACGTGACTGTAAGTGCTCTGAATGGTAGAGGGTCCACGGCGCAGACACGGAGGCTGTCTCTAGGGCTGCACGCCGTCCCAGCCTATGTGATTCCTGTAAACTAGAGCTGACCTGTACACCGTTTGCAACTAGGTTCCCGCGATTCTTGGCTTCTATGGCGGTAAGTGAAGCGCAACAGGCCTGCAGTCAGTCCGAAATTGTCTCTCGGTCTATGTCAGCAGGTCTTAGCTGTACGATAATCTCTTTGTACAATAGCTGGCCCTGCAATTCGATAGAGATCTTCAGCGTTCGTTACGACCGAATCACGGGCCCAGATGCCGATGCCCTGTCCCCAACTGGCAACGGCGCTGACTTGCTGTGGCACCCCGATGTGATGATGTACGCCGTCTGGGACGACTTCAAAGACTCCACCTGCAACACGTCCAATGTCATCGACCCGGTAAGAAATTGGAGTGCAGAAGTCCTCCAGTGTCCGAGATCGTCTCGGACGCCGTGGCCTTCGTCCAGTCTACGCTATCTACGACATCCGCTGACCTCATACGCTTTGCTTCAAAGGGCTTTCGCGGCTATCTATACCTCGACCTGTTCTACCGCGAGGGTGTTAAAGATGGTAACGGTGCAAATGAGCAGAATGTTTTCCCAGGTTATACCAAGCCCGACGGCTCCCGGGTACATCCAGCGTCCCGTGTGATGATGAATCTTCACAAAAGTGACCAGGAGGATGTCAAGCCGTCCCTCATCCCTTATCGCGACCTTCCCGGACTCATGCACGAACTGGGTATGTTCCTTCGAGATTCAATAAACACGACCACAATCTGACTAGTCCATCAGGGCACTGCATGCACGACATTTTGTCCGTCACCAACTACGCTCGCACAATAGGAACATCTGTTCCCATAGACTTCGTTGAGGTAGGTCTGTCAGGAGCTTTGCTGCGCAAAGTAAGAAGATGTGAGAAGAGTCTGACGAACAACAAGTTCCCGAGTCAATTCATGGAAAACTTCAGCCGGGTGCCTCAAGCTCTCCGACAAATTTCGAGACACTGGTCGTCTCTCTCGCCGCAAGCCGCCGAGGCATGGAGGAAAGAACAATCAAGCTCATCAGATAGCGCCGACATCTCTCTCCCACCAGCGACCATGCCTGACGATATGATTGCCAATGTCATCAACTCGACCCGGATCAATCGAGCAGCCGACGAGATGAGGCAGGTCATCTATGGCACGTGGGACCAAGAGCTGTTCCAACTTAGCAGCGCCGACGAAATCTCCGCGCTCGATATCAGCGCTCGCTACAACACCATCTATCACAACTTCAGCTCGCTTGGAGACCCCTCTGATCTCGGACAAGACAAACATTGGGGGTTTTACCCTCTCAGCAACACGTTAGTCTATGCCTTGAGACCCACTCCCTCTCTGAACTTCTGCTAACACTCTGCCCTTGGCGAATAGCTTCCTCGCCAATCAATGTGCCGGCACCTACTATGCGTACCAGTGGTGTCTAGCCTTTGCAGAGGACGTCTTCTTCACAGCATTCGCAGCCGATCCGTTCAATTCTGACGTAGGTATGCGGTATCGAACGCAGGTCCTGCAGCCTGGTGCTTCGACAGATCCAGTCAAGGGCCTGAGGCAGTTTCTGGGTCGCGACCCGAACATCGACGCATGGATCGCATTCTTGGACATGTCTGTATAATCGCGGCAATGCAAAATTTCGGTTTAGTGCGGACCGACGAAGGAGGAACGGATTTGAGTTAGCTATTTCTAAGACGAAATTGAACGACTTCGTTTCCTCTCGAAAAGAAATATGTCCTTAACAGACACTATCTATACGAAGCATCTTGGACTGCACTTCGGCAAGTCGTAACCAAAAAAAAAGCAAAAACATACAACACTACGGATTCCCCAATTGTCACCAACTTGAGTACTAGTGTAGCGATTAGATGGTTATCAATGCCTGATCGGACGGGAAGCCGATTTTTCATCTATCTGTGGTCGTATGTGCTTGGCGACAAACTCTTGCAAATATATCACTAGATTGTTGAGCTGTCCGCTACAGCTGCTCAGCCGTCAATAAAAGCACTGCAGCAACTTGAGTTATTTTACTGAATGGAGCGACCAGATGATTTGCTTGGCTAATCGAACGCCGTCATATTGATCGCCGCGCAGGCTTGACCGTGGCGACGTTCCATGGACGAAAAGAGTCGCTCGGAAGAAAGAAATCTTCGCACTGTACAACAGCTACGCGACCTCGAGACGAAGCGCATCATACTGCACGTACACCAAGTTCGGCAGCACCGCAGAATTGTGGTCTTTTGCCGTATCAGGCATGCTCAACACAAACTCGTTCCGTCCTTGCTTCAACAGCTTGATCTCGAAATGGAACTTGTGCGACAGATTATAGCACACAACTGCGGACCGGACTGCGCAGGAACTACTCTGATAGTATCTGGCAGCCATGACGTCAGCGTTGAATGGCCTGTAGAATCAGCAACTTACGGGATGATCCAAGGCTCCAAATCCTGGCCGTTCACCGATACAGTGTATGGAAGATTTGAGTAAGGCTGCGAAGCATTGTATGCATTGGTATTGCCGGCGGCCGTTGCCGCGCCGGCGAGCTGAACGGTGAAGACGCCATGGGTCCGGTTGAGCAGATTGACACCTTCCACGTCATACAACAATGTCCAGTTGTTCACCTTTCCGTCTCCATAAGATTGATTTGGCTTGTTGAGATGTCCTGGCTTACCAGAAGCGCTCCAGTGGACGTAATTCAAGTCTTTGGCAACATCGTCCTTGCCAACTTCGAACCGCACGCCATCTGGGAAATCAAGAGTGAAGTCGTATGCACCCCAATAGATGCGATGCTCCGCAGGATGCAATGCGTGAACTGGATCTTTGGCATATCCATGCCGGTACTCTCCCGAGCTCTTATCCGGCCTCCCGACTCTCCATAGCTCAATACCGTTCGATTCTTGCGTCCAGCCCACCTCCGTCGTCGTCGTCATTCCAGCCTCCACCACAATCTCATCCTGTTCGAACTGCCCGAATACACCACTAGCATATACCGTCAATCGATAAAGTCCCGCCTTCACACGGGGAATGTTCACCTCTCCACTTTCCATATCCACATCAGCCCAGTATTGATAAGCTCCCACATCGACCGCATTGTCCTGATAGTTCGCTCCGGTCACCGAAAGAACGGCTACAGCTTCCTCAGCTCCGTCTGGCAGGCTCACCTTTCCCTCCCATGCCCCCCTCTTCTGCGATGGTGCATATCCCGGCACAACCTCCGCCACAGAATCATAAAATTCGCTCGCGAAGTTCACATCCGCAAAACTCTCCGCCTCTTTCCTCAAATCCTCCATCACGCTCCCCTCTTCCCAGTGATTGAAGAAGAAGTACCCAGGCCCGAACGTCCTGTCGAACCCATCTGTGACGTTCGGCACCTGCGCGCCGTGATGACCCGAGACCATGTAGTTGTACACAATACCGTCCACCGTGAGATCCGAATGCGTCGGACCGCCGAAGTACGTCTCGTGTGTGGATTGCACGAACCACGCCCCGTAGACGGAGCCATCGGGAGATGCGGAACCGTCAGCGAATAATCCATGGGCTTTGTGATGGTGCCAGACATCGGAGAAAGTGTATTTCGTAAAGTAGGAAGATTCTTGTTGGACGTAGGGGTCTGAAGGGTTGGTGAGGAACCAGGTCGCGTCTTGAACTTTTGTGAAGTTGGTAGTGCCGCCTGTCGCAGGATTTGGGCGGGGTAGTGGAGCGAACTGAGAAGGGTTGGTAACGAGATGTGTCCAGAGGTTGCTGTTGGGGCGGAACAGGGTGCGAAATTCACCAAGACCGCCGAGAAAGGGTGTAGTACTGTTGTGGTAGATCATGCGGGAGAATACGTGGAGACCTGTTTCGCCGTCGCGGAGGAACCAGTATTGTTCGAAAACTTGGCCCGTGGGTTCGTGGGTGTCACTGAGAGTGATGCCACCCCATGTTGTGCCTGTGGAGTCAGTGCCGTTGAGAAGAGTGTACGATGGTGAGGAGGTTCCGGGAGTGTAGAACCCGGAAGGAACGCAGTGGCAGTCCAAATACGGGCCTGTGCCAGCGCGTGATCTGCCATCTCTGCTCCCAAGGAGATTCTGGCTGTCGAGGATAAGAGTGTCGATCGTGCCGGTAAATTTGTCTACTGATGCGGTAAGGCGCTCGTTGGAGAGCGTGAGGCGAGAAGAAGTCTCGTTAGCAATGAGAGATGCATGAGCCAAAGATGCCAAAAGCGCCACAAGAATCTGAGACTTCATCCTTTGGGCGGTGGTAAGTGATAAGTCAGAAGAGCTTCAGTGTCACTCGGGATCCGCCTTGACCTGACAAATCAGACCGCACTCAATCGAGTCCTGCCATACCCATCTCGATCAGCCCGGCGTAGGAAGATCTGGCGAGAGATTCGGTGCAGTCCAAGCCAGGTTGTGCTTGCGGGAGACCTTGCAGTTTCTATATACATAAGGCGCATGGACCGACCGTATGGGGGCTTGTTAGCATGTCTGTGCAATCTGGCCGGGACGTGGGCCTCGAAGGGCCTTTGGACCCTCACGCACCAGCTGTGCGAAATCGACGGCATCGACACCGCTCTTGAGAAGATCTGAATAATGCGAGGTGATGTGGAAGCGGAGAAATTGATGGTTGGATTAATGAGGGAGGACCGTCAGAGTTACTTCCAGGTTTCGTGGTCGGCTCGAGTCATGTGACTTGAGCCTCAGGCATCCACTTGAAGAAATTCTTTGTCGATCGAGATCCGGAGAAGCCCTTGAAATAATCACGTTTCATTCGTGACCGCCTCTGTAGCAGTCGTCAATGAAGAGTTTTGCCAACGAGAGCCTCCAAAGTCCATTTCCCATCTGCACGAACACATCCAATCCGTCCCATTAGAAGGTGCCTTTAGCGGGTCTCTGCCTTCATTGCGTCGGCATCATCAATGTTCATCTGGCCACAAGCTCATATTTGACAAGATTTGAGCAGATAGCAGAGATTCGAAGCCTTGACATCTTTGCCGTCCGTCATGATGCTGGATCTCGCGGGCTGTGACTTGCTGGCAACTTCGCAATCCTTCGCAGGATCTGGACAACGTAGACTGCAATTGCGCTCTTGACGACATACTCATGATCGATGAGCCTTAGCAGCTATGCCAAGGGCTTCCCGATATAGTGCACGAGGTTTGAAGCAAAACTCTGAGCGAATGTACGTCCCAAAGTAATAGATTGCATGCAAATCAGTGGGAAACGATCTTTCGGGTTCCGGTGTACCCGAGGCAAGCCATCCATATCGTTCCGACCCCAATCCCCGGCTTCGACATGCTGGAAGTTGGCTTTCTTCCACGTGCCAATGTTGTTAAGAAGGGTCACCGCATGGTCGGGGATTAGTATCTCCTTTGCATGCGGTGGCTTTTTAGCATTCAGCATCACATTTAGTTGTTCTCCATTCATCTGATGCTCGTCTCTGTATCGAATGATGTCGTCCCATCGTCGGCATTGTCGGTCGATCGTGAAGTATGGATACGGCATTTTCTGATGCTGAGACCACACTAGAGGCGAGAGGTCGAAGGAGGCTGTACACATGAGCTCTTGACGGATCATGTCGAGACAGTGGTAGAAATGTGACTAGTCTACGCGTGCAAAAGTCAGCAGGATATGATGCCTTGCACACTCGGCTTGAACAATTCGGAATGCCGGAAGAGTGATATCTGTCTGGCCAAGCAATGCAGAGGCTTCACTTACATAGAGGGTTGAATGGCCTCATGAACCTTGATCGCTAGTCAGCTTCGACAGTCTTGAGAGTTATCAAAGTGGTCTCACTCGTAATAGTCCAGGAACGCGGCTTTGCGCAAGTAGTTGAGGCAATGGACGAGATGAAAGACATTTATCTCCGCCATGTATGTTTCGCCGGTCGGGACGCCGAGCCACTGGGCACCCGTCTCAGGATCCAAACCGCTCTTTATCCAATCGTCCTTGGAGACGAAGATCCGATTTGCGTGACCGCCCAGAAGATTGTCCCAAGCTGCATCGGTCTCGGGTGAGGGATCCTGGCGGAAGATATTGCTGTCGTTCCACCAGAGTTCTCCGTCGACTCTGACGTGCTCCATACCGAGGCTAATGTCATTGCCGTACGCTTTCATACATCGCAAGTCACTAGTCAGTCGTTTCGATAGTTCTCGATATCCCATTAGTCATTTCACGTCTGGCGTTGGAGCACTGCATTGTATGCTTACCTATCTTACCCGCACATCGTTTGGAGCGCACTGAGAAGGAGGTAGTATACGTGGGGCGCATGGACCGTTTGGGGGCTTTCAGCATGTCTGGCCAACTTGGCCGGGCAGCGGAGCTCACAAAGGGCCCTTGTAATCTCATAGACCGACGACTCACGATCGATGCCACTATAGCCGCTTTCTGAGCGTTGCGAGGTAATGTCAAAGTGGCAGAAATTGCAGGTTGGCTTAAGGACGGGAGGGAGAACCGTCAGGCTATACCTACCTTAGTTCTACCTCCCAAGTTAGGCGCACCGAAATCCGCAATAGTGTGATTTTGTGAGATAGACTGCCAACACCTCACTTCGTGAGGTAAGGTCGAGAGGTCGGCGTTGTACGCCTTCTACCTTCTATACTACCTTCCTTACCGTATATACCCGTTGTACGCCTTCTACCTTCTATACTACCTTCCTTACCGTATATACCGCTACGCTAGGTCGGGGAAGTATTTAGCGTCGATGTAGCTTCCCGCTCCTATATATACCCTATAGAAAGAGCTCTTACGGAGCGCCTAAGGACAAATAGTGCTAGAGACGGATCTATATACTAGGCTATAGCTACTAATACTAATAGTAAACAACTACTACGTAGATATATAGAATAAACAGGTACATTATATATAGATAAGCGAGACGAATCGAATAGTATACTTTTTACGATACGTAGAGGTTAGGTAACTAAATTGTTGTATTTACCGAGCCTAGAGCCTAAATACTTCTACCGGTATTATTTCGGTCCCCTACATTTACGAGTATAAACATCTAGCCCCTACGTTAAATAAACTACTCGCCCTCTATCTTATCGACCGTCTTAAGAACCTCTAAGTATTAGAATTATCGTCTACCTCCTTCGTCTTATCTACTAGCTTATTAGGGCTACTCTTACTAAAACCGGCTATCTAGCCTACTACCCCTAGTATCTAGCGAAGAAGTAGCCGTAGCGTCTTAAATAAACGACGCGGTCTATTAGAATCCTTATCTTAAGAGCCTCTAGGTATCGGTTTAGTCGTCTACCTTTATCGCCTCTTCTACTAGCTTATTAGGGCTATCCTTACTAAAAAGCTACCTAGCCCTCTACCCGTACTATTCGATAGCCGCTTATCGTTAGCGTATATAATAAACGACGCGCTTTATTAGAATCGTCGTCTTAAGAACCTCTAAGTGTCGGAAAAGTCGTCTAGTATACGCTTAGACCTACGTATATAAAACCCGAGCCTAGAACACCGATTTTACTATAGCCCTAACTACCTACGACATTAACGACATTATATTAATACGTAATAACCCCCTCTCGAAGAAGAACTAACGAGCTACGCGTTAATAAGCTAAATAAGCTAAATAAGCTAAAGGTAAAGCCTAAGGCCCTCGTAAGAAGTAGAAGCGTAATAGAGCTAAGGTACGCCCTACGCTTACCCGTAAGCGTCCGATAGAGCCTTCTTCTAAGCGCGCTACGATTAGATCGTAGTCGATCTAGCATTCTTACTCGAGTACGTCTAATAGCTTATATACGCTAGTCGATACGTAGAGATTAGTAATAATATCTAGCGTAACCGGACTACGTATAATCCTTAACTAGCTATATCTAGGTAGAGACTTTAGGCCTACGGAGATATAGATTAATACGGTTAATATACTAATCTTTAGCTAGGCTAATATGCTATCGATTATAGCTACTAGTCGTAGTAAGAGTCTACCCTTCTAGGCGTACGTAATATTAATAGGCTAGATAACTCTTTAGGTCGTACCGCTAAATCGTCTTAGTAAGGAGTAGGCGGAGGATGTTCGAGAGATTAATAAGGACACTAGCGAATTAGTATATTCGATGCTACGTAGACGTAGAGCTAGTTATAGAGTAGAGTAATACTAACTTCCGCTAGATTAATATTATTAGTATTACCGCCGAGACGAAGAAGCTCGAGCCGGATATCTACGAGAAGATTAAGAACGGTCTATACTAGTATATCCTACTTAGGCTAGAGTAGGCGACGATACTATCGTTTAAGGAGCTATTACGTATACCCGGTGTTCGTAATAGGATCGGCTTACTTATAATTAATAAGGTCTACCTCGTCTATAAGTAGGGATAGAAGTTTAGGACTAAATATATATAGCTATATTAGACTCGAGCAGCCCTTCGTTGCGATACTATAATGATCCGTAGAAGTATTAACCGGCCTAATACTCGGTATATCTTTAAGACTATCCCGGATAGTATACTTAGGAGCTTCGATATACTATATTTTATCCTTTACGAGGCCGTTAATCGTACGACGATTAATCGTATTAGTCTAGATAGAATGCTAGAAGATTATACTATCGTCTTAGCTATAGTATCTAAGATCCCTAAGACCCTCGTCTTTATCGACGGCCGTACCTATGTCGCTAACCTCGTCGTCTAGGTTCGTAAGTAGATAGTCGCTCTAACTAAAGACAACCTAGATCTAACGAAGCGATATACCTTCTACGGCGCTAGTAGTAGTATTAACGTCTATAAGATTATCTCCTTCTATACTAGCTATATTACGAAGTATAACTAAGACCTACGCTATAAGGAGTACAAATCTCTAGAGTTAAAGATCCGTATTATAATTGCTACTACCGCGATTAGTACTAGTACTAATGCTCTAGACATCGCGCGTATTATCTAGTAGAAGTATCTAATCGGCCGCGACCTCGAGGATATATAGTAACGCCTAGGTCGGGGTAGTCGTAATATCCCGTAGTTAGACGCCTTCTAGTTCGTACCGCATTATATTAACGATAATAAGAAGGATAAGCCGCCGCGCGAGTAGATATAGTCGTAGAATCGCTAGCCTTATACTCCTACGTAATCGAGTCGTCTTCGTAAGTCCGAGATCCCTAGTAAAGATGCCGGTAGTAAGGATAATAACGACTTCGGTAATCCCTTCGAATTAGAAGATAATACTACTACCGTCGATATCGATAACGATAGCTAGCTATAGAAGAAGAAGTAGACGAAGGCTAAGAAGAAGGCTCGTAAGAAGAATCTAGCTATTGTATCGGAAGTCTTTAACTACCGTAATCTATACGGTCGCTAGGTTATTAACTACTACCTCCTCGAGTATAAGAGTATATATCTAGCTACTCGTATTACCGATAAGGAGAACTATTATAATAGGCTATACAACCTAGAGCTATTAAGCTACCTACTCGAGGACCGACTACTAGCTACTCTACTAAAACCGAAGGCTCCCCGCGTAGGCTCGAGGAAGTCGTACTTATTACTAATCCTTAAGAAGTAGTGTTAAGACGAGGCTACTAAGAAGCTTCCTAGTAAGCGTATGTTTAAGGTTCCTACGGCTCTATTTATACCGGATCTTATATTATAGTAGCTAAGCGAGGTGTTTAGTCGTACGAATTCCCTAGAAGGCTTTACTAGGCTACAATTAACGGAAGAGTACATTAAAGAGAACGTACTACTCGTTGCGGAGTCCCTAGACTATATATACCGCCTTACTAAGTACGTCGGAGTCCTAAACTAGATAGCACCGTAGGTCTACGAGGTATAGAGAGAGTACTAGGCCGAGTAGGAACGTAAGGCCGCCTAGAAGATTACTAATAAGGAAGCTACTAAAGCTACTAAAGCTATAGAAGAGACTCGTCGCCGTAGAGGTATTCTAGGAGGCTAGACTAAGACGGGACCTTAGCGGCTTTAGGAGATACGAGATAGTCTTAGTAAGAGTACTAAGACTATTCGTAAGGACGCTATACGGAAGCGCTAGGACTAATAAGACTAGTAGAATAAGGCTTAATCCTCTATATAGGCTTAATCCTCCGCCTAGGCTATCGTATCCGCGGAAGACTAGGAGAACGATCGCATTATAGCTAGCGCCGAGTAGCTACTTATAACTACTACTCTAACTACTCGTATAGAACGACACCGTACCTTATCGGCGAAGGGTAAGGAGTTATATAGTACTCGGTAGATAGTTCTATTTAACTTACTTATTTAGTCGCTCGAGCGGGAAATTTAATACTAGTAGGATACTTACTTAATTAATCGTTCGGTCGATAATCTAGTCCGTTTAGAGGAGTTTTTAATTGTTGTTATGTTTATTGTTAGTACGACGGATAGAGGAAGGTATTAATAGCGGCCCTACCCGCCCTACGTATATTATAAAATTTCGCGTATAATTTTTAGTATAACTTTATAACTTCCTCTTAATATCGAGTCGTATCCTATTTCGAGGTTCTCGTCGTCCTATTACTTACTACTATCGATATTACTAGAACCGGACTATACGAACGACTAAACCGGAGCGAACCGCGAACTACCGAATACTATTAGAACTAAAAAGAACGCCTATAATAGACAAATCTACGGCCTATTCGTATAGCTTACTATCGTAAATGTAGCGAGTATAACGCTTTATATTCGTAAACTTCGCTATATCCTCTATATATCGACGGTATATAGCGAATCCTATGTCCTTATAGCGATTATATCGAGTCGGAGCGATTACCCTATCTATAGTCTCCTTAATCCGAGCTACGTATACTAAAGACTTCTTACGAGCATCCTTCGTACGATCCTATACCTAGAACGATGTTAGCTCTAGCTTATTTATAGACTAGATAAAAGAGCTAGAGAGGGTTAAATATACTAAGGGCGTAATAGATAAGCTATAGTATACTTAGGAGCTAGTGTTCTACGGCTAGTACGTAGTAGTACCTTTATTACGGCTACTAGCCTTCGGTCTACGCTTACTCGGAGTAGGAGGTAGTAGCATTTCGCTAGCGGTAGTCTCGTTGTTAGTATCGCTAGCGGCTAGCGTACGATCTAAGGACTCGGAACGGAACGAGAAGATGCTCGTACCGTAGGTAGAAGACCGGATAGTAGGACTTATATTACGGCGAAGGGAGCGTAACTTGCCGGTAGATTTAGGTCTATACGAAGTATTAGCTATAAGGCTTTAAAATAGAGTTCGAATCGATATAACCTACGCTAGTGTCTCTAGCTCTAGCTCTAGCTCTAGCTCGTATCTTATCGGCCGCCTAAGAGGACTCTCGACTTTATCTTCGTCTTTATTTATAAGCCGATTAGCGACGATGTCTAGTATCTCGTTTACGAAAGGGTCTTCTTCTACTATAGTATCGTTGTCGGTAGGGTAGTATAGTATAGTATAGTATAGTATACTCGCTACGAAGGAAGAAGAAGAAGAAGAAGAGTAGTAAACTACCGATAAAGTAAAGATATACCGAGTAAGGATAGCTATACTTCCCTCTTATTATCGAGCGATATCTTCGTATTGTCGGAAATCCGCTAGATTGTTACTAGATCTAAGCTAGCGATTAATATAGTAATACGCTATTAATTCCGTAATACGCTAAAATTTAGTATATTACGGAATTAAAACTTAAAACCGACACCTAGTACAACATTATCTACTAGACTAACATTACCTACTACGACACTATCTACTAGATAAACATCGATCGCTAGATTACTTACCGGATTATATACTATACTAGTATTACCTACTAGATTATTTACTACTTACCGGCGATGCCTTACTGTCTACTATAGTACTAAGGACTACTACTATAGTAGAGGATAGAGAACGACTACGAATAGGAATAGTCTTAAATATTCGATTGCCGCTCTTAAACCCCGCTACTTATCGGCTTATTAAATAGCTATAACAAATGTATAGTTACCTAACCGTTCGACCTTACTATCCTCGAACCGACTACCGCTATACCGCTACTAACGCTATATATTTATATCTTTATATACTATTGTTTCTTAACGTAGAGTTAGATTTACCTTTAACTACTAGCTAATTAGGACAGGGGAGTCTTTTGCTCTAGCGTAGCGTAGTCGGACTTTACCGTTTTAGACTTTATCGTTCTACCGGACTTTATCGTTCTACTAGACTTTATCGTTTTAGACTTTATCGTTAGGGACATAGTAGAAGGATATAGTAAAGGGATAGAGTAGAAGGATATAGAAACTTTTAATTACTAGACTCGCGGCTATAACAATAGATATAGACTAATACCTCGATAAATATAGAATACGTAATCGCTACTTATTGCCTCTACCCTCCGCGCTAGCTAAGTCTAAGATCTCGATCGGATCGTTAGTAACGTACTAGAAGCCCTACTAATTATACTATACTTAGTTGTCTTATTTATCCGCCGGTCTAAGATCCTCGTTATCCTCTATACTACTAGTCGGCATTAGTATACTTATAAGAGACCTCGCGAGTAGTATGTTCGAGGTATTTAAGTTCTTAATACCCTTAGGAATTAAGTCGTATCCGATCTACTAGATATCGTCCGATAAGGCTAACTTATTCTTATTCTCGCCGGTATTACGAACCTTAGATAGACTATTACTAACTAAGATATCCGCGAGGCTAAAGGTATTAGTAGATGTATCCTTCTTACTATAGGTAGTACTACCTTCGATACTAATGCCGCCTTCGAATATCTTACGTAACTACCGAGTAGCCTTACGGTTAAGGGCTTTCTTACGGAAGATAGTATCGATGTCGTACGTAGAGTTAGTATTTAGCTTTATATCTTTAGAATAGTCGACGTAGTATAGCTCGAGCTATTTGTCCGAAGTAATAGCCTTACTACGGATACCGGAGGTATTAATTATACTAGTAGCTAGGATTGCCCTCTATAGAGCTAGATAGGCAATACCGTCCGTAAGGAGACTACGTAGGTAGAGCATCTTACGCCCGTAATTAGTCTTACCGGCTCCGAGGAATAAGGGGATTAGATAGTCGATAGTACGGCGGAGATATCTAATATCTATATATCGAATAGCGCGGTAAACGGTTATAAACTACTCGATCTCCTTAAGTATACGGTACATAGTAGTAAAGGCTAGATCTAGTACATTCTTACTAGTCTACGCCTCCTCGGTAAAGGCCTTCTAGTAGATCGATTCGATAATGTCGAGATACTACTACGGACGTAGGCGCTAGACCGCTATCTTAACATCTTCTATCTTATTATCGGCGCTAGTATTAAGGACTATTCTATACTAGTTAATTAGCTCCTATATAAATAACGCGACGACCCTCGAGCTAAAGCTTCGCTATACTAATATCTAGAATACGAAGAACTTAGGCTTATTCTTAGTAATATTATTTATGCCCTAATACTCGGTATTACGCTATAGACTATAATTAAGCTACTCGCTAGCCTTATTCTTCTACTAATAAGTCTTAATAAGGATAAAGTTATAGTTTATCTCGATGTAGAACTAAGCTAGTAATATAACTATCTACCTACGTCGGTCGTACGCCCTCTCGCTCTCGACGCTCTCGGAAATATACGTACGAATGCGCTTAATAGTTATCTAATCGCCTATAATAATCTATAAGCTATTAAAGTCGTTGTCTAGATCTATCCCTAGGAACTTAAGGTAGATATCGTCGTATACGTAGTACGTACCCTTTACCGACACCTTATCGAACATCGATACTAGTAACGAGTAGATAATTAGAGGGTTAGAGCGATTACGAGGCGGAGGCGCTAGCTTACCCTTAGCGGCGGCGGCGGCGGAAGCGGCGGTATCTTTAGCCTCTATAGCTTTCGTAGCCGTAGTCTACGTATACTTTAGATCTAGTTTATCGATTACCGGCTATACTAGACGTACGAGCTCCTCTTCTCCGCGGAAAACGCTATTAAGTTACTTACTAAACACCGCCGTAATAGATTAATCGATATACTATAACGATACCGCCTTCGAGATCTTTAGATTAGCGTCGGTCCTAATGCCGCCGATAATATCCTCCGTACGTAGCGGCACTTCGAGGTTAAGTATATCCTTCGTAAGTCCGGTACTAGGGATTTCTAGGTTAAAGGCGATATACGATATAGTTATGTTCTTCTACTTATTAGTATTACTAACGCCCTACTCCTTTATACCCTCCTAACGGTTATAGTTATCGTATACGGTATACGTCTACTTACTATTCTTAGCTAGCTTACGAGTAGCTCCTATTTAGGCCTTAGCGTTAGTATCTATAAGGCGCTAAACTATCTTATACGAGGTAGAGATACCTATATTATTAAGTACTTCGAGTATACGACGCTTTACGCCGCTAGTTATAAGAAACATACTAAGAGCCTTTAGTAACTAGGAAGTACTCTTTAGTACGATACTATATACGACGATGCTAGTTATAATCGTTATACGCTTACGTATTAATAAACGCTTATCCTAGTATTCGAAGTCCTTCCTCCCCTTACGCTAGTTAGGTAGTAGATCGTTACGGAGTATCGTATACTAGGTTAGTACTTATTCGGAGATAATTTATTTAATCTATTTAAGGTTTATAGTGTCTATACTACGCTACGGATCGTACTAGTCGAAGAACGGCTAGCCTACTAAACCCTTTAGCTCCTTACGAAGGACGAGTATATCTACTAGCTCTTAACCTATCGAGGCTAGTACCTCCTTAATAATATCGATACGACGGCGGTATCCTACGTTATTAGTTAACTCGGTAACCTACCTACGTATAAGCTCCTAGATACTACTAGTACGTCTATTATTTAATAACGTTATAACCGCCTCGAACTTCTCTTACTTAGTCTAATGCTTCTTACGCGTTAAGGTTTCTCTAGGCAACGGCATCTCCTCGTCGTTATCTTCTTCTTCTTCTTCTTCTTCTTTATCTTTAAGTCTATCTTCCGGCTATAGACCTTATACTAGGCTAGTCTATATATAAGTCTCGCTTAAGTTACTATCCTTCTCCGACTCGTCGTTATTAATATTAAGCTTAGAGGCGAGGAACGAAAGGGACTATCGACGTTAGCGCTCTTCCTTAGCGCGTAGAGTAGCTTCTAAGGGTAGCTCGGTTAGACCGGATAAAATAAGGTCTATAGGATCGGACGGTAGGTCGTTACCTTACTAAGTAGACTACTACTAAGTAGACTACTACTAAGTAGACTACTACTAATCGCCCTATTATATACGCTAAATAGTACCTTCGGAGGCTAGATCGGATAGGCTAGAGGATAGCTATACTTACTAGCCTTATTAACCTAGCTATATTTAACGTAAGGTCTCTTTAGAGGCTAGATCGGACAGACTAGACGATAGCTAAACGCCTTCTATTAGGTCGGCTATCGTAATAGAGAGACTAGTAATAAAAAGGGTAGTAGAAGGGGTATTAAGATAAGGGTAATAAGGGAAGAGACGATGTAGTAGAAAGAGATAGAAGGGTCGGTAAGCTAAAGAAGAGGGCGGTAAACTAACTAGTAAATTAGCTAGTAAATTAGCTAGTAAATTGAAATATAATCTATACTAGTACCTACCGGCTAGCTATAGCTAAAACTGCTCGGAGGCTACGCTTTATACGCTCGGTCGATTTTTACGATTCTATAACGCGGGTCTAAGTCGTATATACTATAGTAAGCCCCTCGTATAGTTTTAAGGTAATCCGACTAGTATTAAGGAATTTAATATATATATAGTACTATATATCTAGAATCTAAGCTATTTAGTATTAGACCCTTAGGAGCTAGAAAGAATTTACGCCCTCTTATTAGCTATACTAGTACCTACTTAGCTAGAATCGCGCTAATATACGCTAACATCCCGTAATCGACGCTAAAAAGTTCGGATATACGGCCCCGTAGGGCCGTACGCTTTCGGCCTAAGGCCGAAAGTTAGGTCTAGCGGATAAGGGACTAGTTTAGGAGATAGCCTTAGTTCGTAGTCGGGTTAAATAAAGCTAGACGAGCCGATACTCCGTACTCCGTTTAAACTAACGCTAAGCTTTATAGTTTTCGTAGGAGTACTATAGACCCCCTAGGACCCCCCTTTGCCTACCGCCGGCCGTCGTCTTCTAAAGATAGAGCGGTATTACGTACATCGAGTTATATAATAACCATTTTTTGCAACTTTGGCTGTGAGCCAATCAAACCTTAACTAGTTTTTTCAAAACTAGTCGACTATTATAGGCCCTTCGGGCCAATTATGTGATCTAAGCCTTAGGCACCAACCCAAATGTCTCGGGGGAGTACAGTCGGAAAGAACACTCGAATTGCGGGCGAACTTCAACTTTATACGCCTCTGTAATGGAGCTTGCGGCGCATAGAATAGTTTTGCTAACCTTTTCAACGAGCCTATGCCTCACGCGCTCGGGTATCGTACGTACGTCGCTGTCCTCGCAAGCTCGGGCTCCTAGTACTTACTTTCCTCGTTGCGTCGTCGCAAGTCCGCAACTTCCGCTCTTATTAGTAATCAGGCCGTGCGATTCTGCTAACAAAAGATATCCGAGTGTTCTTTCCGACTGTACTCCCCCGAGACATTTGGGGCACCAACTCGAGGGACCCCCAAAAGCTGTCACGAGCTCACAACCTTGCTGCTCAATTTCATCTGCCGCAAACCTCGCTACACCTATTTCTGGGACGTCGATCAAGGCTTGACATTCGACGTTCGCGAGTGTGCTTGATGCACAACGACGAGATATCAATCCATAAACAATAACCCTAATGCCGCCAAATCACTGCCGAATCACTGGTCCTGGATTGTCTTTAAATCGTTCCGTTGGAGATTCTTTCAAGGCCGGGATGTCTCGCAGACAGGGCGGGAAGCCGACATTCACTCTATCCGCGGTCGTATGTGGCTGTACGAGAATGCTCCACATTGCATTCCTCCGTTGACTGCAGAGGTACAGGTCCTTGAGTCGAGCTCATCTCCTCCAAGACGAGTGGATGGTCATCGTTGGCGGTCACCACAACGCAGATCGAATTGCGAAGGAAGACCGTATCGCCACGTGTGCCAAGACTACGCTGTGGGGGCGAGAGAATGAGGCTAACAGAGGGCGGACGGCCGACGCATCCAGTGTTAGACGGGGATCAGGGACCAATCTTCAGTCGTCGATTGGTTCTTCTCCTTGTAGACAGGTTCTAGAGACCGCTGTGTTGACGAAGGCGCCAGAGTGGACCATGGGTAGCGGTGTTCGTATATGCAGCGCTATCCGCACCTCCTTCTCGCTCTCCTCCTCCTCACAACCCTTCGCCCAGTCTTTCACCGCAAAACACCGCTTGTCGACCTTCAGCCAGAAACAAACCTCCGCCTCAAACATATCCTGGTCACTCAATATGATGTTCCTTCACCTATTCATTCTCTCGACTCTCCTTTCCGCGGCTACCTCGGCGCCCGGGGAACGTTGCAGCATGGGCAACTACTGCGCTTGCCGAGACAACGACGATATCGATGCATGCAAAATCTTCATGGGCGGCATCACAGACCACGAATGCGCCGGTTACTGTCAAGACCGCGTGTGTCTGGGACTTACGTTCGATGGGAATCGTTGCCGGGCTTATTCAGGGGACTGCCGCAAGGCAAAACATGCTAGTGATCTGCCTGACTGCCAGCACGGCCCCTTCGCCGAATTTTACAACAATGACTGCAAAATCAAGTGCTGAGTGCTGCTTCGTGTGTAGGACTTGCCGACATAGCGACGACGTGGAAAGATGGAGAACTAACATCACAAAAAATCACAGACGAAGAATCGCCGGATGCTCAAGACCGCAAGTGGTTATGAAGAACAACGACCGGGCCGATGTTCCGGACTCATTCAGGAGACTGACACGACGAGAAACATTCCCAGAACTTGCTCCACTTTCACTGGATATTCTCCAGCGATTCGTGCGAGGTCGACTTTGGTCGGAGTGGTTGTTCAACGATTGGATTTGGACGAGGGTTGAAGGTTTCGAGCGCTGTGGAATAGCATAAAGTCGGCGTTCCAATGGAAAAGACCTGAGGGCATCGGCTGTCCTTACATACTCGCCTGCTGTCCTTCTGATATCTTGGACCAAGAGCGATCGCATCGACATGTTCGATCCCGTTGAATACCGCAACAAGGGCTAGCCTCACACATTGTGCCGTGCTGGTCGTGAAGACTTTTTGGCTGTGCCACAAGCTGCAAGGAGGATGCTGAAACACAGCGAGCTGCAGCCTCTGGAGTTCTTGTTTGCAACGTGTCGGTGAGAGCATCATGGCGCGCGGGACGCGAGGTAAGGTACGCTGTGCGCCGGCGCTGGGTTCTGTCAATTTTGGAGAAAATGAGGAACACCTATGTACCGAATGAACCGCAGACTACTGGCAGAGCAAGGGCAACCTCGACGAGCTGCTTTGTCGAACCCGCGATCTGGAGACCCTCGATCACGACCAGACCGGATCTTAAAGATCGTCGTCTCTTGACCGTCCTTGGGAAGTACTCGCGATCGTACCAGAGACGGCGGAGTACCTTTTTGAAGTCACGTTGTACGCTATACCCTGCCTCCTCGCTCTCCCTCGTACAGGGGCGGTCGTGACCAACGAGAACGCTGTCGGTACCATTCCGACGTCTGCTTTGGATGAGCAAAGAACCTGCCACTGGATCACGACTCGCGAACAGGCTTCTGTTTTCACGAGAACGGACAAAGCATCGTCAAACAACCACATTCCGAAACGCCAGTATGGTATACAAGAGTGTGGTAACGACAGAAAATATCGTACACTTTACCACGGAGTTCTGGTTCAGGAAATTCATCATCGTGGGTCAGCGGTCGCGGCTGTACTATCGTCGTCTCCGCAGTATCTTCCTTGTCACGCCTCCACGAGGTCGCAGAGATCGGAAAATGAAATCAGCTCGAGAATATCCATTTTCTCGATGCATCAGAAAAGCAGGGCGGCGGGAAGGGAGAAGATGGCCATGCTAGTGTGAGCGGAGGAGGAGACGGCGACGGCTTAGGTTTGGTATGGTATTGGATGCTTCTGGCCCCTTTGGATGTATTGCTTGCTGTCGTTTGCAGTATGATCTGTAGAAATCCGAGAGTGTAGTAAGGGAAGAGTTGTCCAAACTTCAAAGATCAGCAGGCTATTGCTTTGGAAACATACCCGCATCCTCGGCTGCTCGCCCGACGTCCGACGACAGCAACAGTGTTCCGAAGCGGTGAAGTCGAGTCGAGGACAAGCAACAACAACAACAACAACAACAGCTGGCAGAAACCGAAATCTGTACGACCCCTGCATACGACGTGCCCCGCCAAACTTTGCCCCGCAGACAATATCCTCCCTCGAACATAACCCACAGACCTCAATAATTTCTTCCACTATACCCCCTCCCTCTCCCTCCCCCTCCAACATGGCCCCGACCACCCCCAAACCCATCTTTGTCGCCATCATCGGCGTCGGCGGCGTCGGCAAAGCCTTCCTCACCCAACTCGACACACTCCGCCAACGTCTATCCCGCGCCAATCCCCCGACCGACCTCCGCCTCATCTACGCCCGCCGCTCCACCAAACAGCTCTTCAGCACCTCCTGGACACACGTCGACATTCCCTCCCTGATCGCCACCCTCGACGCCTCCGGTACCCCTCCCCCGCCTTTCAATGAAACCTTCGGCCAGCTCGCCAGTGCCCCCGGCCGCGTCGTGTTGGTGGACAACACCTCCTCTTCCGACCTCGGATCTCTGTATCCCATGATCCTGCAACGGGGAATCAGCATCGTGACGCCGAATAAGAAAGCTTTCTCCGATAACTTCGCTCTCTGGTCTTCCATCTTCTCCTCTGCGGCGAATGGAACTGGCTCGCCCTCCGCTGGGTATGTCTTCCACGAATCCTCCGTCGGAGCCGGTCTACCCGTCCTCTCAACCCTGAAAGAGCTAGTCGAGACCGGCGACGAGGTGACCAAGATCGAGGGCGTCTTCAGCGGTACCATGTCCTTCCTCTTCAACTCCTTCCAACCGCTCGGTGGAGGTGGAGGCGCGTTCGCGGCAGAGGTGAAGAAGGCGAAAGATTTGGGATACACGGAACCCGATCCGAGGGATGATTTGAATGGATTGGATGTGGCGCGGAAGTTGACCATTCTCGCGCGTTTGGCTGGGTTGGAAGTGGAGTCACCTACGTCGTTTCCCGTGCAGAGTCTCATCCCGAAAGAGCTGGAGTCCTGCTCTTCTGGGGATGACTTCATGAGCCGCCTACCCGAGTTTGACGCGAACATGGACGAGCTGAAAGATGCGGCGTCAAAGGAGAACAAAGTCGTGCGGTTTGTGGGAAGCATTGACGTGGCTTCCAAGCAGGTCAAGGTTGGACTGGAGAAGTTCGACGCTTCGCATCCGATCGCGGCGTTGAAGGGGAGTGACAACATCATCAATTTCTACACGAAGCGGTATGGGAGCAATCCGTTGATTATCCAGGGAGCCGGAGCGGGCGGAGAGGTGACGGCGATGGGTGTGACGGGCGATTTGATCAAGGTTTTGAGGTTGCTGCAGTAGATTCGAAAAGGAGATGGTGAAATCCAGCGACAGTAAAGAGATCAGAGCTCCAAAAAACGAGCGGCTCCACAAGGACTGTGTTTGAGTCAGATGTAGATGTAGATCCCAAGGGGCATAGCTTGTCCGCAGGATCTCGTGCATTTGTCGTCTCCTCCTACTGAGCTTCGTTGGAACGTATCGTCTTTCGCATGAGACAGATCACCTCGCCTTTTCGTTCCACACATTTCGTCTATACTCGTCCTGTGAGCCGACGCGCATCTAACGCCGATATCCTTCCGTTGAGCCATAATTCGTGAAACGCAAACAATCCTACCAACTCCTGCACACCATCCCATCCAACAACCTTCAAAGATCCTTCTTCGTGGGCGCAGCAGAGTCCCTCTCCCCATAGTTACCCCAGATCCAATTACTCCAGCCTGCACCGCCCTCCTTCGGCGTCGAAGGCACGTCCTCTCGTGGGAGAAAGTGCTCTGGATCGGGCATGGGTTCGTAGCCAAGGTCCTCGAATTCTGACTCTGATCGAGACCGCGATAGAATGTCTTGCGAAGAGGGCACAGGTTTGCGACTTGATGGCTGGCGAGGAGTTCCGACTCGAGGTGAAAGACCGCCTGATGGAGTGTCGACGTGGCTGCCAAGTGCCTCGGATTCGTAGGCTTGCAGGAGGGTGCGAAGACGCTCGCGTTGGGTGTCGACGAAAGTCGCGCGCTCAGCAGGTGCGAGGTCGGGTGGAACCAGGGTACCTGAGCTGGCAAGATCCCGAGCTTGATCCGTGCGGGAGGAGGACGATGGATACTGATTGAGAGCATTGCCGATGAGGTTGAAAATGTCCGATGTGCCTGCTGCTGTGAGTCCGTCTCGTGCGCTAGGCATAGCGAAGCGGTTGAAGAGCGAAGTTGTGTAGCTCACATTGCGACTTTGTGGTGGTGTCGGACGACGTGGCTCTCCTCCCATGAACTGTACACGAATGTAGTCCCATGCTCGTTTGAAGGCGTCCATTCCAGCCGCCTGGCCCTTGGCGTGTACATCACTGATCAGATGGTCGAGTTGACGCTCGTGGTCTTCGAGGAAAGGTCCGAGGTATTGCTTGTAGAGGTACACACTGCCTTGCGAGCCGGGAAGGACAAGATAGATGTGGATGAAGAGACGCATCCAGCTGTAGAAGGGAATCCAGTAGAGGATGAAGTAGAATTGGTTCTCGACGAGGAGGAAGAGGGAGAAGGTCGTCCAGTACATGAGCCATGGCGTGAGGACGGCGGGATCGGAGGTGCGGAGCGCTTTGTAGGAGAAGAAGACGGGGAGGAGGATGGAGATGATGGAGGTGAGGATGTCGGCTATGAAGCCGAACATGGTCGTGGGGGTGGAGGTGGTCGTGTGAGGTCGGCGGGGATGTAGTTGAGCTCTATGCAGTCAAATCGAGAGGGTTCAAGTTGGAATACCTCCAGAGTGTCCAATTTTCCCAGACGATGGAGAGGATGATGGAGGTCAAGGTCGAACAGAAGAAGTCATGGAGAAGCTGTCACGCACCCCACCTTGTTGCGGAGCACTTATCGTTATCGCGGCTGATCAACGGGGATTATTGATGCCTTAGGCATGAATTTCAGATGAGAACGATGTGTAGTACTGTTCGGCCGTCGACTATGTAATCGAGACGTTTTGCATGCAAACGAAGCGGATCTGTTGTACGATCTATCAGACCACGCTGTTCTTGCCTTCTCCCTCAACCACCAAACATCTTGTTGAAGATCTTGTCGCCAATGTTCTTGTATGGAGTCGGTACAAAGTTGCGAGTGTACTGTCAAATACGTCAGCTTAAAGTCGCGGATATGAGACGTGGATGTCATGCTCACCTCGTCAATCTCTTTGGCCTCACCCTGGAGATCTACATCGTTCGGGCTGTGCCACTTCGTTCTCTTAGCAATCTTCCAGCCGACGAACAGGCAGGGCACCAGGCCAATCATGAAGTAGGAGAAGACAAAGGTCTCCACATCCCATCGTCCACTGCGCGCAAGTCAGCAAGATGCCCAGCGTGTTTCAAGATTTCAGATACTTACGGCAAGAAGACTGTGTACCCGCCCACGAACATCATGGTGAACGTCCACGCCAGTCCATAGTATGCGACATACGGCATGAAGAACGACTTGTACGGCAGCGAATCCCTCGAAATGCCCTGCGCCTTCAGGGCTCTGTACCAACACACATAGGTAAAGCACATGACCGCAAAGTTGAGCAATTGCGACGCAGTGATCAGACTGACGAACCAGCCCAACACTTTGGCGGAACCAGAAGACACACTCAGGAAAGCGAGCAAGCAGATCGTCAGAACCGCAATGACGCAGTTGTACGGTACACCGATGCGGTTGGTCCTGGTGAAGATCTTGGGCGCTTTGCCTTCGAGTGCGAGTCCGAAGAGGGAACGGGAGGCGCAGTACATGTAACTGTTGCCGGCGGAGAATGCGGAGGCGAGGACCAGAGCGTTGACAATGTGCGGGAGCACACCAATGCGAAGGCGGTTCATGGCTACAACGTAGGGCGAGGCTGCAGCACCGGGAAGACCATTTTCAAAGGCGCCAGTGAGTTCCGGATCGTTGTAGGGAACGAGGATGCCGACGCAGAGCGCACCGAGACAGAAGAATGTCGTCAAGCGGTAGAACACAGCGTTGAAGGCTTTGGGCATGACGACACGAGGGTTCTCGGCCTCACCGGCGGACATGGAGACGTAGTCCGGACCGGCGATGACGAAGGAAGCTTGTATGAGGCATTGGAGGAAGCCGAGCCATTTTCCGAGGCCGCCTTCGTAGCCGCCCCAGGCTTTGAATGCGCCAGGGTTGTTCCAGTAGCGGAAACCGAAGCGGTCGCCTAGAGGATTGCCTCCGAGCATGACGACGAAGGTGAAGACGATCAGGCCGATGATGAGGAGAACTTTGCCGAGGGCGGCCCAGAACTCGACTTCGCCGTACCATTTGACGTTGACCAGGTTGATCAAGCCGTATAGGACGATGATAATGGCGATGATGGCGCTGACTGGTACTGCGGTAGACCAGTATCCAATGATCACGTTGCAGGCGGTAATTTCGAATGGCACCTTGAATTCCGTGTCAGCATGATATGAAAGAAGGCACTGCGAGACACGACCTACCAGAATGGCCTCGAAGACGAAGAAATTCCAGCCAGCAGCAAAGCCGAAAGCCTCATCGACGTAGCGTCCGGCGAAACGAATGAAAGGACTGGAGATGGGGAGATATGTGACCATCTCAGCCAAACACATGGTCACCGACAGAACGACCGAGCACCTTCGAACAGTCAGCCTCAGCTCCAAGGTCCATTGGCTCGGATATCTTACCAGAATGTAAAGGCCAGAAACAAACTTCCTGGGCCACCATTGAGCAGACCCCTGCCAATCTGGACGTAAAGGGCCGTTCCAATGGTGCCTCCGATACCGATCAACTGAATGTGTCTCGGCTTCAGCTTGCGGTGCGTGTCATCGTGAATTCCCGAGATGTTGTACGAAGCCACAGAAGCGCGGCGTTCGACATCCTCGGCCGGATAGCGAGGAAGGTCAACTTCAACAGCTTCGGACTCGACGCCGTAGGCTTTTGAGTCAGTCTTGATATGATCGGAGGTTTGCGTGCGCTTAAAGGGCGATCGTTGCCCGAGCGACTTGAGGGAGTCCATCGTACTGGAGTTGGAAATCAAAATGAAGCGATGTCAGACTCTAACAAGGCATGACAGGACAAAGATATAGATAAGGATCAGGACCCGGGAACGAGGAGAGCACGAAAGGTGGGGCAGGACACGAGAGGAGGTCGCTCATATTTAAGACTCTCCCAGCGCCCAGCGGTCTCAGGGCAAGTCAAGACGTGCAGTGACATGCTTCGTTGTGCATGTTTCCCAGCAGGCGGGTCGGTAAGCTTGCGGCGTTCTTAATCATGCTGGGCGTGGACAGATAGGCGGTTGCCAAGAAAGGCTACATGAGCCTCGAAGCACCAGCTGAAAGATCTTCTCGTGTAGAAAGACGCTCGTCGGCCGGCCGTGGTCTCGGGGAGTATGGACAATATGGGGCTTGAAATGTTTCTATCGACGTGAGTAAGCTCATCGATGCCGATATCCGGGCTGCAAAAACAACATGGTGTCGACGCCGTGCTGGAGGTTGCGATGGGGTGAGAATCAGGGTAGCATCTCATTAGCTTCTTGGTACGCTCCGGCAGCACGCGAGCAAGATGTCGACACACGTCTAGATCTTCCAAATTCCCACAGACCGCGGCTATGTTTTGACAGCATGTGGCGCAAAGCAGGGCGGCCACGGCGAGGTGAGGTCGGAAAGGCTCATGTCCTGTGACGGAACAAGTACTGGAGATCTCAAGTGACAATGTTGACAATCTCGGTGCCGGAGTGTGTGACCTGAGGCTGAAATCTTGTGAGCTGAAAGTTGGCAGGCTCCACTCTCCGACCTCCCGTCGTCCGTCCTTCTCTGGCCCCCACATCGACTCCAGACAGTCCATCGATGTCCCGCAATCAGAGTATGTCGCCTACATCGTCCTGTCACTCATCTGAGACTCTATCGCATTTCGTGACATATTCCGCCATGCCTCCCAGCACATCCGCCCTCAAAGACGACTTCGATCGCGAAGGCTATGTGATAGTCCCATCAGGCCTGACCACCGCTCAGCTCGAAGAACTCCGACGAGCCAGCAAAAATGTCGCAGCGATAGCCCGCGCAGGTCAATGGCCTCACATGCGAACGCTGCCTCGTCAATTCCCTCCGTGGCCCTCAGATCCATCGCAAGGAATCTGGGGAGTGCAGCATCTGATGCATCCTGACCTGCCAGGCCATGAATTGTTCACTTCGACGTACTTTTCCGATAGGATCATCGAGACCGTGCAGGAATTGATGGGTGGTTGTGCAGAAAACAAGCTCGTTTTGGAACTTTATAATCTGCTGGTCAGGCCGGACGAGGACTTCGAGTTGCGATGGCATAGGGACGATGTAAGTCTTGTAACTTTTCCTTGAGTCGTAAAGTCATCCATAGACTACAGATTTCGACTCACGTGTACGCTCTTGCCGTAGATCTCAGCGACAGCGACGTCAGAAGAGCAAATGGCACGGCTCAGTAAACCGGCCTTCCACGCTCAATGGAACTGCTGTCTTTACGACGATGCTTCCTTGATCGTAGTCCCACTATCCCATCGCCGGCCTCTGACCGACTTAGAAAGGGACGCAGATCCACTCGAACCCAACATGCCCTCGCAGCTCGCGGTACATCTGAACGCAGGCGACATCGTCTTTTACAACAACAACATCCTGCATCGCGGCGTGTATCGCCATGACATCGAGCGAATGACGCTGCATGGGAGTATCGGCCATGTTGACGGCGGACCTCTGCGTGCGAGAAATGTGCTGCAGCACGGTCGAGACTGGATTGGTGGTGTCGACTTCTCGCAAGTGGAGGATCGTGATCGCGCGAGAGGGATGCGGGAGAGGTTGCTGGTGTTGGGAAAGAAATATGAGGAGGTCGGCTTTGCTCATGATGAGTAAATCGGGTCGTTGCCCGTTTCGACCAGGCTCAATGCCACCGCGCAGCAAACATTTCCAGACCGCGGACCTGGTTGCATGCCCGCTCGGCGGCGGAGATGAATGCATTAGGGCCGGAGATATAGCACCAGGCGCTGCTGGTCTTCTCGCCGCATATGTTGACTAGCGCCGCACGCACATCAAGCCGAGGGAGACCCTTGCCGGTCTTGTGGACTTTGAACTCGAGACCCTCACGGTCCATGCCTGGAGATTCTGTCAGCATCGCTGGAATGGGTTGGATGTGCATGAAGGCTCACCTGTGATATTCGGCAAGTCCACAAAGTCAGTCTCCCGGACTGTCCAGATGATCACGCATCGCTTCCACAACGAGCCGGCCGGCGAAGCCTGGAACGCTGCAGCAATGGCCAATGCACCACTCACTCCGGTGCCGGCCACGATGCAAATCACCGTCTCGTACTGTTCCGGATTCGCAGGTGTGAAGTAGGGTCCTTCCAATCTCATCGTTGTAGCAACCGACAGATCGATCGTTGAAGTGTCCTGCTCCATCGCATTCGATGTCGGTGACTTTTCGCCGTCCTGGACAGGAGGAACCCGCAATGCTTCGACGTCGGCCAGCGATCCTACTCTGTTTGTCCATTGCGATCCCTTCCCTGCTCGTCTTGCGGGCATTTCTCTGAAGAGGAACTCAATCTCAATCGAGGATTGATTGGACTTCATCGCTTTCTTGGATGCCAGATGGGTTATGGTCGTGAACGGATGAATTTCGATGATGGAAGAGTCGGAGTGGTGGATGTGAAAGTGGGCGAGTGGAGAGTGGCATGCACATCCGGAGAGACGCTTTCGAGGGAGGGGAAGTTTGAGGCTGGGATTGTCAGCATCTGTTTCCATTTCGTCAACCGCAACGAGGACATCGTACCTGAACCAGCCGTTGCCCAACGCGGTCAGTTTACTATCAAGCTTCTCTCGAAGCTCCACGAATCGCATGCTCCAATCCAGCAGCCACATTGCCAGTCCAGGCAATGTGCAGTAGAACATGGTCGATGCATGCAAGCAAACGATGACCACCGCCAGGACCGCGAGCAAGTGGCAGAAGTAGAACACATTGAAGTACTTCCGTCGAACAACGGGGAGGCTCGAGAAGAAGATGACCACCATGATCAGACTGCTTGCGATGCCCGTAAAGATCAACGACGCCCGCCAGATGCCGAGACCAGAGCGATTGCCAGGCCAGGTCTCGTGGTAGTAATACGTCGGGTTGAGTAATGGCAAGATGGTTCGAAAGCGTGCATCCCATATCGAAGCCCAGTCTGCGTACAAGGATCCGTGGATCGCTACCAGTCCGAAGAGAACATAAGCCTGGAACATGTGGAAGCTGTACGTCGTCGCTGGAGACAGCTTGAAGAAGGACACCAGAGCACTGTGTCGGGAGACTGGCAGGAGGACCATGCCCATAGTGACGTCTGCAAGATGACCAGTAAGAGCCACAGCTGCGACGATTGTGTTGCCAGGTAACGACCTCCCGCGAGTCTCGAAGTAGTCTCTCAGGCGGATCCACCAGATTCCAAGGATGATGCCATATAGCGACAGGATCCACAAGACCAGAAGTAGACCACCCACTCGCAAGGTCTTGCCGATGATCGGGACGTGCCAGCCCAAAGACAAAGAGGTAGCTCGTCTCACCGATGGCTGGAATGCGCGCAGACCAAGCAAAGCGATCGATAACGAGAGCCAGGCATACCATACGACGACATGGAGTCGTGCTTGGAGGCTGAAATCCCACTCACCGCACGTCCCTGCGTAGCAATGATGATTGGAGCGAAAGGTGAGGCCCAAGGAGAGCACGAAGGCTCCGGAGACGCATCCGACGAGAGGCCAGAGACATGTCCGCGGTGTGATGCGTCGCATTGAATATGTCGAATGACTCCAGACTCGATGTCCACGAGATGTCCAGTATATGAAAGCTGGTCAACAAGGGCGATGAGCAGGCATTGATATTAAACCCTCCATCGCAGAGGATGACAGGGCTCCTTGATCCTGTCCACACAGTCGCGACGTCGAGTAACGACTCGGAACACGACAAGCCGCTGTTGATGCAGGTCGCGTTTAAAGTTTGGCCGGCCCAGCAGTCTTCCGGCTGTGACGCAGATCGCAAGAGCCTGGATCACAAATCTGCGAGGTGCTGGCAGGGGAGTGAGAGTTCCATCTCGACCGTGTTTTGGAATGGTCTGCTGTTCATGTTCATCGAATGTGGTGATGAGGTTGACGGGAGAGCGTCGGCGTGAAGCGATGTGGGTTGTTCTGCTAGCGTCGACGAGGTGAAGACGAAGCACACCTCAAGTCTGCGGGGAGCAGATGTCGCCGCAACGAACCAGGCAGGTTGTTGCGACGGAATTGATATTCTGGTGTTCACATGCGAAAGTCACTTTCCTCCGGCATGGACTCAATTCCGGTCGATCATCGAGCCTTCGAGGGCCCTGAAAATCATCCTTGCGGTGATTTTGCACATCACAGCACTCCCAGAGCAGACCACCACGATCTCTTACTCCCTTCTCGCACGCTCAAACACGCTTCAAGGACATCCGTTGTTCTAATGTCTCATCAACGAAAGGCTGCCAAGGACATCTGTTGTAAAAGGCCACGGAGAAAGGCAACTTCCTGTCCGAGCAGCGCAAGAGCACTAGAAGAGTGGTCGGTGCTGTGCACGGTCGGTGCTGTGCACGGTCGCAATTAGAGAATCATTCCACCTCTACCACTACTTCTATAGCTGATAACGTTATAACTACTAGTCTAATTAAGCCTTCTTAGCCCTCTTATGCGCTGCTTTAGCTAGCCTATCTGCCTTAGCTTATATCCGCTCTTTAGCTCTTAATTAATTATCTATCTTCTTTAGGGTGTTCTTTAGCTACTAGATCTATCTTCGTTGCTTCTTATTCTCTAGCTACTTTAATACGCACTTTATAAGGTTCCTAGTCTTGCGCTAGTTATTTAAGATAATAGAGGTGTCTATACTAGTAGTAGTAGGTCTAGCATTGTCGTTAGTAGTGCCTAGCCTAGAGCTATCGCTAAATAGCTCTATAGAATAGTAGCTAGCAAGTGCAGCCGGTAGTAGTATAGTACTATTAGCATAGATAGCTACAATTAAGGTAATCTACTTACGACTGCCGTCTTGCATATTACCGAGTAGGGAGCCTAAGAGATATTGCGACTTCGTAAAGACGCGCTTTCTC
>AFIV01000144.1:0-28710 GCA_000223765.2 Zymoseptoria ardabiliae STIR04_1.1.2 | reverse complement strand
ATATCCGGTAGTTCTTCGATACGCGTATCCTACGCCGGGGGTTCGCCGGCTATACGTCGGGACGGTATCTTAGAATTTTATAGGGTTTAATAGATTACTACCCTTAGCGAGGTAGAAGAATTAGAATTATAAGGGTAAAAAGGTATATAGTAATATAGTAAACGCCTAGTATCCTTAGATAAAAGGTAAGACTAATTCTTATAGAATTTAGTATATATACGTAAGCCCTTCGCCTTATATACGTATAGGCTTCGCTAAGCCTTAGTTATTCCTATAGCTACAGGACTAGAGACTAACCTTATATAGCTTAGATCTAACGATCCTTACTTTAGTCTTAGTAATACTATTATAGCGCGTAAGGGCCTATAGATAAAATATATACGAGTCTCCCTTAACGTAACCTACCGCCCGAAGCGCGCAACTTCGTATATCTCTATCTAATCTATCTAATCTATATAAACCTATACTCCTAGCTTCGCCTAAGAAGAGTAGAGGCTAAAAAAAAACGAAACTCCCCCTTTATCTCCCTTATATCCCCCCTCCCTCCTACCCTACTACCCCCTCGAAGTACGCCTCGACGAAACAATTTAACCCGTCTACTACGTCCCTCTCTCTACCCGTCCCTCGTCGTCCTCCCCTCCTTAAATCCGCTACTAACCCTAATACCTTAACCCTTACCCTCTCCGCCTTTAACCGCCTTTCTTCCTCTAGCGACCGATATACGAAACCCTTCCCTCGATTCGAATCCCCCCGCGCGAGAAGTATAAGTCGTATAATTACCCTTTCTATTTCGCGTAGGCCGCGGATATAGTAGTTTCGCTACTCGGTTAGTAGGGAGGGGAGTATATAGGCGCTTACTTTTCCTCCTCCTCCTCCGCTACCGCTAGTAGTAGTATTCTCCCCCTACTACCCGACGGAGTCGTTCTCGTCTATAGTATTAAGGTATACTCGGTAGAGAGTCGCTACGCTTTTTAAGTATAGCGCTAATTCTACCGTAGTTAGCGGTACCGGGGGCGTAGGAGGTAGATACTCGGAGGAGTCGTAATCCTCCCGCGCCGAGGGGATAAGGGATAGTAACGCCCTCCGCGACTCTCTAGCTATTATCCTATACTCGCTCTCGACCGACTACTACCCGGAGCCGGGCTCTAGGATTACGCTATTCCTAGGTACTATTATACTAGCTAGCGATAATAATAATAATAATAATAATAACTAGCGGACCGTCGAGTAGGCGATTAGAAGGAGGGAGAGGATAAGGAAGGCGAGAAGGAAGTTAGAGGAGAGGGTGCCGCCGCCGCGGAGGGGACCGGGGAGGGCTTCTTTAAGATAGGTAAGGAGGGGGTAAGGGGGTCGTCCGGGTACGGGGGGCGAGGAGGGGGATAGTTATACTAGGACGGGGGAAGAGGAGCCGAATATATCGTCTAATTCGTAGGGAGGAGGGAGCCTTAACGGTAGAGAGGGCGGGATAGAGATAGGCTCGTCGTAGGGGAATAGCTTAGGCGTCGAAGGGCGGTAAGCTATAGGCGGACCGGTATCTCTACCTCTACCTCCTTTAAACGGCGCTATTTTCTCTAATACGGTTTAGGACACGATACGCTTAGAGATCTATTTTCGAGTTAGTTAATAGTTTTCTTCTTTTAGTAGATAGAGATCCGCTAGCTATATCGGAAGGAAACATCCCGTAGTCGGTTCGAAGATTTATACTATAATATAAATAAGATATACCTTAAGCGTAGCCTCGGCCGCCGACGACGTAGAAGAAGAAATACGTCCTACGCCCGGACTAGCGTCGTCGTAGACGAGTTCGGAAGGAATGTCGGTAGGCGGTCGTAGCGTAGAAAGCTACGATTTCTTTATAAGATACGTTAGTTTAGTAGAGAAGTAGTAAAAGAAACGCTACGTACTAGGTAGGAATAGAGAATATACTTCGAGTATATAATCGACGGGTAAAGAGGTATTATTATTATTATTGTTACTATTACTATTAGGTGCACCGCTATCGCCGACGACTAGGCCTTAATTAGAGTTCGAGGTCGAAAAGAAGCGGAAGAGCTATTCGAGTAAACGGTTTATAACGGTAATCTATAAGGGCGGGAATTTTTCGGGATAAGTCGCTAGTTATAAAGAAGAGGAAGAAGAAGAAGAAAAGGAACGACTAACCTCCTTACTACCGCTACTCGTAGAAGAACTACTCGGTAGGTATAATGTTCTACTACTACTCTCTCTATTATAGTCCTCGCGTAGGTTAATACCGTACTCCTCTCCCCCTTCGTAATTACTCCCCTTAACCTTAACCTTATCCTCCGATTCCGAACTTACCTCCTCCTCTAATAGCTATACTTCCCTCGCTAAATCCTCCGGTAGAACCTCTCTATCTACCCCCTTTAATCTCGAAGTAAGCCCTCCTACGCGCTTTTCGAGGGTATAAGTAATAGGCGCTAGTAGTAATGTCCTTATAAGCCGGTTAGGAGGAGTCGTAGTAGTAGTAATCGGTCTTATAATCGTCGTAGTCGGAGTCGAGGAACGGGATAGTAGCGGCGGTAGGGAGTATAGTTTTTCTACTTACGGGTTATTTAGTTCGGTCTCGCGTTCGAGTTTAATAGTAGGTTAGAAGGGGATAACCTCTTCCGAGCGGGTATTATTAAGGATAGATAAGGGTTACGCCTCTTTCTCCTTCGCCTCTTCCTCTATCGGTAATAATAATAATAATAATAATAATAACGATAATAATAATAATACCTTATACTCGGAGGTCCGCGAAGACGACGTAATAAGAGAGTCGGCGCTAGTCGCGGGGGCTCTAGAGGATACTAGACGGTAGACTTATAAGGGATAGGAATCTCCTATTATCCCTCCCGCCGTAGTAATATCTACCTCCTCGCCGTCGTTACCTAAATTAGCCGTCCCCTTCGGCCTCTTTAGCCCCTTAGAATAAGAAGAAGGAGAAGAAGGAGAAGAAAGGGAAGACCCTCGATCTACTATTTCCTACTCCCTACGAGGCGACGTACTAGGCAAGACGGGGTCGGTAGATAATAATAATAATAATCTCTCTCTCTCTCTCTCTCTCTTTCTCTCTCCCCCCGAAAGAGAGAAAGGCTTCCGACTAGGCGATAATAGGAGGGAGGAACTTCCGCTTAAAGGAGAAGTTAGTAGGGAAGTTATAGTCGAGTCGATATATCGATATATCGATATAAATGTTTAATCCCGGGCTCTAGAGCGAATACTATATCTCTCTAGCCGAAAGAGAAGAAAGGCTTCCGACTAGGCCGATAATAAGAGGGGCGAACTTCCGCTCGATAGAGAAGTCGGTAGGGAAGTTATAGTCGAGTCGATATATCGATATAAGTAGGAAATCCCGGACACTATAGCGAATACCGTATCTCTCCGGCCGAAAGAGAAGAAAGGCTTCCGACTAGGCCGATAATAAGAGGGGGGAACTTCCGCTCGACGGAGAAGTCGGTAGGGAAGTTATAGTCGAGTCGATATATCGCTATAAGTAGGAAATCCTAGATACTATAGCGAATACCGTGTCTCTCTAGCCGAAAGAGAAGAAAGGCTTCCGACTAGGCCGATAATAAGAGGGAGGAACTTCCGCTCGATAGAGAAGCGGATAGGTAAGTATAGCTAAGTCGATATATCGATATAAATAGGAAATCCCGGATACTATAGCGAATACTACGAGGTACGCGGTAGATAGACGTCCCGTAAGCGTATAGGAATCCGTTCTTTATTAGCCGGACAGCTTAAGACTAGCGAGAGAAGCTCTATTATAGGAGTTATTTTTTTCGTCGCTTATTATAGAGGGAAAGCGAGGAGAGAGAGGGATAGGGATTAGGGGTTCGATGTACGGTAGTATAGTATCTTCTATTGTCGACGGAGAGATAGAGTATAAGAGATAGAGTATAAGAGTCGGAGTATAAGGGTCGGAGATTAGATATAGACGTAGATATCGATATAGTTAGATAAATAGATAGATAGAAGAATAGAAGGAAGAATAGGAGAAGGCCTATTATAACCTACTACGCGGTCTTCCTTATTACCCCTTCTCTAAAAGTTTTTAAAAAGCTTTCTAAAAGACAAAAAAAAACCCTAAACCCCGCCCGGAATTTAGAAACCTTTCCGTCTTAAGAAATATATTAACGTATCCGTTATAGTAGTAGTACGTTAAAAGTGCTCCTACTACTACGGGTAGCCGGCTTAGTATTATTTCGTACCGAGGAGGTAGGAGGTTAATTAGTAGTAATAAGTAGTAGAGGGAGGTACTACTACTACTAATAATAATAATAAAAATAAGGTTAGGAAGATTCTTAATAGGAGGAGGCGTCTTTCTCTCTCTCTCTCTCTATATCTCTTTTTAAAATTATTATTAACATTATTATTATTATTATACTATCTCTTGTCGTTAAAAGTTAAACTAAGTCCTATATTTAAAACGTCTATACCCCCGTCGCCGTATTCCCTAAAACTAAAGGGCTATTAATCTCTTATAGCTACTAACTAGTTTAACTAGGCTAGAAGGAGAGAGATCTAACTAAATATATACTATTAGCTAGTACGAAATCGAAAGAAGAAAAATTAGAAGCATTATACCCGATTTCTTATTCTATACCTCTTATCTCTCCGAATATCCCTCCCCTAATAACGACTCCTCTCCGGACAAAATAATTAGCCGCCGTCGTCGATTCCGATCCCGTAGTAAACGTAGCCGTCTCCGTTACCTCGTAGGAGAGTAAGAGGGAGGAGAAGAAGAAGGAGATAGAGATAAAGGTAAAGAATATAAGAAAGAAGTAGTAGTAATACTATTATTACTACCTTCTTAGTAAAAGTAAGCTATTACGCGGAGAGGAAGAAGAAGAATAAGATTAGAGAAGCCTCCTTACGCTTACTTACTATCCCTATCCCTATCCTCCTCCTCCTCCCGCTTATCTAGTACTTTATCCTCCGACGCTCGAGTCGTCGCCCGTCTCTAATATAGCTAGAACCTCTAAGAATAGAACGCCCTATAGGTCGGACTCTATAGGCTCCGGGGAGAAGTATAGGAATAGATCGAGGGAGAGGATAATATAGTAGAAGATAATAGGGCGTAGAGGGAGCGGTTAGATTAGGTTAAGGGACGGATAGAGGTATTAGAAGGGAAGCTAGGGTTAGACGGCTATCCGGCGGTAGCGGTATATCTAGATCGTTCTCCTCGGAGGGTAGGGATACGATATATTTTAGGGTAGACTATCGCTATAGTTCTCGCTATAGTTAGCTTTAGAATATTATAGTATAACTACGGTAGAATAACCGGTAGTATCCTCCTCCCTCTATCGACGTATCGTCTTCCTACGGTCGTACCGTTTCCGGCGTTAAATCTTACCGGTATAATCTCGAGCGAACTATCGATAGAGGAGGTTAAGAGGCTTCGCGGGTCGGGAGCGTTATAGGAGGCGTTAGAGAGAGCGATATAGTAGGCGGAGGGGTATATAGAGGGATTTTATCGAGAGGTACTAGAGGAGTCGGTAGGGGTAGAGGATTCGGTAGGTATAGAGGAGTCGGTAGGTATAGAGGATTCGGTAGATATAGAGGAGTCGGTAGGTATAGAGGATTCGATAGGGGTAACTATAGCGACGACGGAAGTAGGCGAGCCGGTATATTAGGTAAGGATAGTCGGGGTAGAAGGGGAGTTTAAACGGTTATCGCGCGGGTTAAGGGTATTAGGCGAGATAGTAGCGGCGTTAAGATAGCGGGAGGAGGTATTAAGGGAGGGGGTAGAGGAGGAGAAGGAGGTATCGAGGGGGGAGGTATCGGCGGAGGTATTAGCGGAGGAGGTCTTAATATCGATAGGGGAGGAATCGATGTTCCCGTCGTCGTCGTCGTCGTCGTCGTTTAGTCGTTAAGTAGGAATTATATTAGACTCGATTAGTTCCTAGTTATAGGATATAGCGAGTCGGGCCGAGTCGGGAGGGAGGGAATAGGTAGAGAAGGCGAGGGGAGGGGAGGATTAAATCAATAATTAAAGACATTTATTAAAGCTTAATCAATATAACTAATCTTTATTAATGTTCTATTAATATTCTATTAATATCTAACATTGTCTTAGAAATGTTCTTAATTAATAATATTAGACCTTAATACGCTCGATACGCGACGCGACGCGATATAATTAATTAATTAATACTAAAATTCTATTTAAGAAACATTTTAAGAACATTTTAAAAGAATATTAGCTTTAGCCTTATCCTTATCGTCGTCGTCGTCGTCGTTATACTATATCTATCCTCTATATTATCTATATCGTCTTTACCGTCTTTATCTCTTACTAATATCTACTACTACTACTACTATACTACTACTACCCTACCCGATAGATACTACGTCTAACTAGTTCCGCTCCTCTACTACCTCGCCGACGACCCTATAAACGCCTACCGCTACCGCCGCTACCGACTCTTCGATCCCTTTACCTTCTACCCTATTATCCTCCTCTATAACTAAAGCCGAAGGGTTAGATAAAATAGAGGAAATTATCCGGAAAGTAAACCGAAAGATTACGAGAAAAGAGGCCCGGATTACGAGGAATACTAGTTCGGATACTAATTCTCCTACCTCGATACCGCCGACGACGATAATAATAATAACGACTCCGGCGGTAAAAGATAAGTCGAAATCTACGTCTAGGCGGAGAACTCGAGATAAACATTATAATCGACTAGCTCGGAGTAATTTACCGTAGGTACCCCCCCCTTATTCCGCTCTACTACTACCGCCGTAGTACTAATACTACTACTCCTCCTCCTCCTCCTCTACTCCTACTCCTCCCGGATATAACCCTCTCTATAATAACTATCCGAGCTAACATCCTCTATATTAATCTTATCTATATTAACCTTACTAATATTAATATTAACCTTAACCTTAGTAATAGTAATATCCGACAACTGTTCCCTACCTATAAGTATCCTACCTTCCCTAAGAGGAAGATATACTATAGATCTTATATAGTTACTTACTCTACCTAGCTAAAGCTATTACTATAGGAATCGGAACTACGCTTATATATATTATAACTACCCTTAAGTATATGTTTCGATTATAGTAGTAGTTAGTACGGAGTAACTAGAAGCTTCTATCCTAGCTATAGCGTCGGTATATAAGCGATAAGGATAATCTACGGAGTAATTATCTTAGCCGTAGTAGTAGGGAAAGATATAATAGAGCGAGTAATAGGATTAACGGTCGTAGGAGACATAATAGAGGGAGGACGGAGGAGGAGGAGAAAGAGAAGAGGAAGGTAGAAGAGGCTTATATTAGGTAGTTAAAGACGGTCTAGTAGCGGAAGGAGCCCTAATTAAACTATTATATACCTACTAAGTTTATTATATCCTCCTCCTCCTCGTTAACGAGGACATTACCCTATAAACTACCTTAGTCCCCTCGAAAATTATCTCCTTAATCTTAGGAAGCTACTCCCTTATTTATACTACCGTAATAAGATTAATATACCGTTATACTACCGTAATACTAATAGTATACTAACTCCGGTACGCTACGACAACGGATATATAGAGCGTATAACTCGGAATCGAAGCTATTCTCTCCCTCCGCTATAGCGTATATCCCGGACCCGGCCTATCCTCCCTTAACTCCTCCTCCTCGACGACGATATCCCTCTTCTATACGAATCCTCGCCGGTACGGGACTCCTTATCTCTATCCTTATCCTCCTCCTCCTCTCCCTCTTCCTCCCTCTCCCTACCCCTTATAATCCCTACCTCCCTATCGATAACCTCCTCTCCGCTATTAGCTATACCTCTACCGCCCTTAAACTCCTTACCGAGACGGCTAATCGAAGATCCGACTCCTACGTCTTCGCCTACGGTATAATCGAAACCGCCGCCGAAACTATCGCCGACCTACGCGCGTATACTACGATTCGTCGAGCTTTCCGAGCGGGGGCCGATAAGGGTAGGTAGGCGTATCCGGATATACTAGTATTTACTAAGGCTAAGTCGGTAGATATAATATTAACGAATTTAGGGGTAGCGTTAGCGGAGGAATTATAGTATATATCTTATCTTATTTTATTATCGTCTATACCTAGCCTCCTCTCTCCCTCTCTCGAGATATCTAAACTTATACCGTAATCTCCCTATAGGACTATAACTACCCTCCTTAACCGCTCTATTATTACCTCGTAGTACCTCGCCGTAGAGTCCGAATATATCGTAACCTATATTCGAAAAGCCGCCCCTCGATCCGAACTATATTAAGTCGTCCCTCTCTACTCCTACGCCTACGCCTACGCTATCCTACCCTAACCTTAGATATTATAGATTACGAAACTCCTCCTCCTCTAGACGACTTACTCCCTACCCTCCTCCCCTCTACTCTACGACTCCGCCGCTTTAAACTACGAACTCTTCTACCTTAATACTACCCTCTCCCCCGCCCTCGCCTCCTAGTCCTATACTTTTACCTAACTCGAAACCGTAGCCCGCTAATGTCTCTACCGATAGAACGCCTAGACCGTCTACGTCGGCGTATACCGCCTAACCCCCGAACGCGGCTTATATACGATATAGAACGTCGATACGCTATATAGGGAATTCGTCCGTAAGGAGGACGTACCTCTTCCTAAGGGAGGTCTTATATATCCTTCTTCTTCCTCCTCCTCCTCCTCCTCCTCTAACTCCGACTCCGACGTAAGGGCCGGTAATAAGATTATATACGAGCTTACGGAAAAAGTCGTCGGAGCGTAGAGGAAAAATTTAACCCTCCCCCTTCCCCCGAATATACGGGCGTAGGAGGCGTTTAAGCGGGCGCGTAACCTACTCTTAGAAGTAGAGGAGTAGTAGCGTTATCGCGAGGTAGAGGCGGAGGAAGAGGGAAGGCGTAGTAGTAGGGATATATACGGCGATAGTTTTAATTAGCTCGTCCGGGAGGAGAGCGTAGCGGTAGTTAGGGGAGGGATAGGAGGGGGGTTATAGCGCTAGCTAGTTAGTCGAGTTAATTAGTTTTACGGCCGGACTAGTATTACGGCGACGGCGACGGCGGCGAAACGTAAGTACGCGACGAGTTAGCGGAGTAGGTATCGTATCTTAGGCGTCGTAGTAGAAGATCTATCGTCTAGGGAAGAGGAGGGGAAGAAGAAGAAGAAGAGGGAGTCTCGTAGTAGTAGCGGCTATAACTATACGTACGGCGATAATAACGGCGATAACGGCGATAATAACGATAACGGCGATAATAACGACGATAATAACGACGAAGATAAGCGGTATAGATATAGCTACCTCGCTACGCTCTAAGCTACCTATCGGTATTAGACTCTCTATACGAGATAGGCGGGGCGGTTTCGAAGGGTAGGGGGTAGGGAGAAGGGGAGGGAGGGGAGGGAGGGGAGGGAGCGTATTACTCTATAGATACGTCGTAACGTAATAGGCTACCTATCGGTATTAGTTTATTCTAAGGAACAAATATTAATATATTAATATATCGTTTTTCTACGGAAGAGAAGGAAAGAAAGAAGGAACTATATAGGATATATAGTATAGGTAAAGTATTTACCTAAGGTAGAATATTCTACTATATTCCTAAATAACCCCCTTCCTTCGCGCTTCCTTCTTCCTATATATTTCTAAGCGTAATCGTCGTAGTTCTAAGACTTACGTAAACGACTCGTATAAAAGCTAGAAAATCTAAGAAATACTATAAAACTATTAGGTTATAAGAGGCTAGAGAACTCCTTTAGTTTCTATACGTACCTTTTCGTTATAAAATCTCTTTATTACTTACTATTATATAGTATAGTACTTTATTCGTTATAAAGTCTTAACTATATATAGTACTTTATTCGTATAAAGGCTTAACTATATACTTTTATTCGGATAAAGGATTATTTAGTAACTATTTACTTTATTCGATATTAAGGCTTAACTAGTATAATTATACTATAGATTTTAGAAGTTAAACTCTTCTATAGTACTTATAGCCGCGGTAGTATTATATATACGCTACTATAATAGTAGCTTCTTCTCGTACTCTTTTAGCTAATAGTCGCTCTTATTATAGCCGAATCGTAGTATCTAGTTTAGGGGTTATCGCTTAGGGTAGAGGAAGTTATAGGTATCGCTACTATAGTTAAGGACTCCGTAGTAATCGTACTAAGAGCTAGTATTATTACCCTTTAGTAGTCGAGTAGCTCGGTAATAACGCTCTTAATCGATAGTAGATTAGACTCGGTTTTTATATTACGTAGAGTATTACGTAGCTAGGTAGTAAAGGCGCTATAGTAAGGTAATACTAATATACCTAGGCGGTTAAGTAGAACCTCCTTAGGTAGCTCTAGCTTTAATTCCTTTATATTAGCGTATACGGCGGCGTACGCGCTCGTAAAATAGTTAAGAATTCTTACTATCGAAGTATAGCTCTTACTACTCGAAGAATCGGCTAAATCTAAATACTATACTAGTCGACTAGTTACTATATTACTATATACCCTTTTTATCCTTATATTAACTTATACTTATCCTTTAATTTAGTCTAGTATTCTTAAGCCGATTTAGTATATTATAGATCGAGTACGATATTCTTTATAACCGCTTAAATAATTACTTAACGTACCTTCTAATACTTAATCTTAAAGAGCTCGATATAGTTAAGGTAGGCGTCGTTATCCTTACTTATATACTTCTTAGGATTCTTACGCTTACCGGTAAAGTAGAGCTAGAGGCCTTTATATTAAAGGATAGCCTTTATCTTAAAGTCTATAAATAAAGATAAGAGTAATATATAACTTTATATACTACTCGTTACTTATCTTACTATAATAACTATATACTTATAGTATACGCGGCTAGGCTTATAACTAGTTAATCCTAAGGAATAAATATTAATATATTATTATATTATTATTCTATAGAAGAGAAGGAAGAAAGAAGGAACTATATAAGGTATATAGGTAAATTATTTACCTAAGGTAGAATATTCTACTATATTCTAAATATATTAGACCCTATACGTAAGGTAGGTAGAGTAGTTTTATAGGGTAGGGGATAGGGGTAGGACGAGTAGGGAGCGTATTACTATATAGATATATCGAAACGCTCTAGGCTATTTATTAGTATAAGACCCTATATATAAGGTAGGCGGAGGGGTTTCGTAGAATAGGGGATAGGGAAAGGGAGGGGAGGGAGCGTATTACTAGTATTACTACTAATCGGTAAGAAGGAGACCTAGAGAAGAAGGGGGGAAGGGTATAGAAGGGAAGGAAGGAGCGGGAGGTTAAGGTTAAGTAGAGAAATAGGAATAGGAATAGGAAAAGAAAGGGGAAGGGAAGGATAGGATAGGATATTAAAGTTAAATATAAGATCCCCTAACCTACTCTATCTATCTATTACTTACGAATTATTATCCGACTCCGGGGGCTTAGACTATATAGTCTTTACGCTAGGGGACGAGGATATAGCTCGAGGATAATATATATCTTCGAGAGGAAATAAAAACAATAATAAAACTTTTCGTCTCTCGAGCTTAGACTATACCGACCGAGCTACCTAGAGTCCGAGTTACGTAGTCTAATCTAAGCGGAGCTATAGAGGTAAGGCGTTAGGATTCGCATCGGGAACGTTCTACGAGGCGTTAATACTTACGTAAAGTACTAAACGAAGTAAATGTTCGACCCGATAGCTAATAAACTTTATACGCTTACTACTTTATAAAAGAACGGAGGTTAGTCGTTATAGTTCGTTTAATATCTTACGATTTTTCTAACCTAGCTAACGATAGACAACTAGGGAGGACATAATTAAGCGACTATAATTAATCTAGCAAAAGTCGGTTAGGAAGATACTCCTCGTACCTCTAGTACTACCCCTAGTACTAGAACTATAGATTCTATCGCGGCTTCCGACGAGAACGCTAAAAGCGGAGTCGACTAGAGCGAGAGTACTAAGAGTACTAAAGGTACACCCTATTATCTAACCGGGAACGGACTTATAATATTCTACGACTAGATTTAAAGCGAAAACTTCTCCTACCTATCCTAACAACGTCTCCTCTATAAAAAGGTTATTCTTTCGACCCCTCGAGGTTAGGAGGCTTTATATAAGGTTTTAGCTACCTTAGACTCCGGTTACGCTAGCCGTAGCTAGGAGGGTAGGGACGATCCGCCGTCCCGTAAGAGGAGCGAGAGTAGGGGTTTAGAGCGGTCGGAGAAGATTAATAAGGTAGGTTAGAGTTCGAATGTTGCTAGGCCTAGATACTTAAGGGAACATTTATTAATATATAGTTCTAATTTTCTTATTCTTCGTAGCTTACTAAAAAAGTTAGGAGACTTGCCTACTTTATACGTAACCCCCTCGCTCTTAGCGTTCTAGGAGTCGTTCTTTTCGTAGGATTGTTCTCGTACCGTAATTAAATCCCCGTATTCGTCGACTAGCGGTACGGCGTACTTACTAGCTAAGGTAAGTATACCGTATAATAGGGCTAAATATTTAGGCGGCCGGTTTTCGCTTTCTCGGCTTCTCCCCCTCCGACGGTCGATGTCTATAGTTCGATTATATCCTATATAGTCTCTAGCTACAACGGCGGGGCTATAGGTACTATAGAGCTCGCGCTACATTTATATACTATAAGAATCGTCTACTACGCGTTCTTATTAGAGAAGGAGGATATAATAACGGTCTACCTCGTAGCGCCGTAGGCCTTACTTAACCGGTAATATCGGGGACTTTCGGAGTTAGATAGGATAATTACGTTACTACTCGAGACGAGATCCTCCCTAGGGTATAAAATCGAGGTAGAGAGGTTAAGAGCGCGGATATTAAGGATGTCGGAGAGATTTAGACTTCGCGCTAGTAGTAGTACGGATAATAATAATAAAGTAGGAAGAGGAGTAGTTAAGGGAGTAAATTTCTTCGTAGAGGAGTATTTTAGGAGCGTTAGTACGTAGGAGGTAAGGTTATAAAGCCCCTAAGCTATACTTAATAAGCGTATCCTTAATCCTCTAAGTTCTCCTATAAATATATTAGGGGGTAGGGGAAGCCGCTACTTAGATTTCTCGATACTCGACGGGCTACTAGTTATATCGCTAGCCTATTATATAAGTAGGATCCGGTTACCCTAACTCTTCTTACCTATTACCCCTTTTTCGGTCTAAGGTAGCATTCGTACGATAGAGTTTTTAGGAGATTACTATAAGAGCTCCTCTAAATAAGAAATGCTTACCGTACCGAGAAGCTAGGACTAGATCGGGAGGGAAAAGATAGGACATAATAGTCCCCTCGCCTAGTAGCGGGTAGGGAAGGGCGAGCTTCTTCCTAGGCCCTTTTTAAGACTCCGATAGCTTAAAGCTAACTATAATAAGTCGATCGACTATAGCATCGGATATACTAGACTTAAAGGGCCTATCGTTCTACGACCTTACGTCCGACATCGATAAGGCCTACCTACTAGCTTCTCCTTATACTAAATCCCCTTATAATTCGTCCGTAGTTAGCTTTAATATAGATATAACCGCTAAACCTAACACTAGACCTCGGCGACTAATAGCCTCTCGATAATACTAGACTCCTACTAGTCTATAGAAATACTACGTATACCCGCTATTAGCCCGAGACTTCGCCTTCCTTTACTCGCGATACTTACTATATCCTTTCTTCGCCTACGTAATATATAGTAGTTGTCTATAAGGCCGCTCTTAAGCCTCCTAGTATAAAGACTATTTCCTATAGACCTTACGAATTTATTAGCGTCTCTACGACTACGCTTACCTACGGCTAAATACTATCGGACTAATAATCCGTAAGAGCCCCTTTAACCGAGCCCGCTACGGCCGAAGATTCGCGGTATATACCTCGAGTAGGACTATACGTATCTACTCGAAAGGTAAGGAGGTAATTCGAGGAGGAGTTACGGAAAGTAGCCGTTTCGCTATAATCTAGTAGACGACCGGCAAAGGCTACTAGCTAGTCTTAAACGAGGATTAGGTATATAGTAATAAAAGAGGGATCGATATAGTAGTATTCTTCGTTAGATAGCGTACGAGTACGGACTATATTAAGATTAAGGTTCTATCCTAGACGTAGATAGAGACATTAACGGCCGGCCGGCTATAACTCTTATACGATAGATTCGGTAAGAATAGTAGTAAGATCGGGTATAGGGTCCGATAATAATATAGTATTATTAAGAGAATTTGCGTAGAGTTTATAATCTTAGCCGATCGATTATTCTCTACTTTAAAAAAGTACGGTACGCCTAAAGTTTAGAAGGACTCCTATACTATTCTTTCCCGTCTATTCTATTAAAGAAAAGATTTCGCCGTTCCCCCGTCTCCGCTCCTTATATACGTAGTAGCGAGGTACGACTCCCTACCCTCCGATTTATAGACCTAACGCTCTACCGCTAGTAGCCCGCGCGAAGTATAGATTAATTCGAATATACCCTAAGCTCCGTATTCGCCCTATATAGCCTTAAATGTATATATATAGGGGCTACATATATTAGGAATTAGTTTGCCCGAATAAGGAGGAGGGCTATAGTAGTAATAAGGGTAGTTACGTAGGCTATAGCGGTAGAAGGGAGAAGGGTACTAAGTAGCCGGTTATATCCCGGGTATAGGAGAGGATAGAGGGAAAGATAAGTAGATAGGTTAGGAGGATAGACCCGGAGTACTTAGACAAATATAAGCTAAAGTCGAGTTAGTACATCCCTATACGACGGTATATTTCTAGTAGTAGTTCTAAGCTTTATAATCCGTAATAATGTTCGTTCGCGGTCGTAGATTAACGGATCCCGCTAGGCCTAGTCGTACCCGTAGTTTTGCGTTAAGTATAGTAATTTTCGATAGGGTAGGTACTAGTATTTACCGGCCGCCGTAGAGTAGTCGACTCGGCCGTTAGCTTTCGTTATTTAGATTAGGCGTAGAGCTTTTGTTCGCTAGTATCGCCTCGTAGTAGCTAACGGGTAGAGTAAAAGTCCGCCTCTTAGAGCTTACGCTAGACTAGACTAGACACTCGGTTTAAAGCTTTAACCTTAGGATCGTACTCTAGAACCGGATATATAGGGTATATAGATACGGTCTATAGTAGAGTAGTAACCTCTCGGCTCGTTACGACTATTCGCGAAGAAAGAGTATACTAGTATAGAAGGAAACTACCGTCCAAAAATAGTATATATACTTTATATATCGTTCTCGGATATACGCTCGTCGTCCTACGTTACCTAGCTATAGCGTTAATAAAGCTAAAAATCTAGTCTTAAGGTAGGTAGGTACGACGTATACTACTAATAATAAAATCTTCCTTTATACCTTAGCTACCGTAATGCCTCTAGCCTTAGGCCTTAATCCTTAATCCTTAATCCTTAGTCCTTAATCCTTATCCTCCTACTCCCCTTTATCCTCCCCCTCCTACTCCGCTTTATTATTATCGTTATCGTCGTAGTTACCGTTATCTTCCGACCTCGCTTAATTATCCCTCTCTACGTCCTCTTACTTACTACTCTCCGTCTCCTCCTATGCCGCCCTAAAACTATCTACGCCCTACTCCTAACCCTAGTACGCGCTACGCTCGCCCGCCGTAACGAACCTATATACTAACGTTATCGCTCTCGATACCTCTATTAGGTAGATCGTATACGCTTTATTCGCGAAGAGGTCCCTAGCGGAAGTTAAGACTCGGCGTAGGGCTTTCTACTACTCGTCGGTAGTATAGGGAGGAGGAAGAGATAGGCGAGCGAGGGAAGATAGCGGGTCCTATAGGATGTTCTTCTACGTTCCGTCCGCGTAGAAAGGATCCTAGATACGAAGGCGAGGGACCTCGGCGTACTTTAGTTAGGTAGTAGAAGGCTAGAGAGCGGCGGGGTACGATATAGTCGTCGGGTTAAACGTAGTCGTCGAGTTAGACGCGCTCTAATACCGAGGAGATAGTACCGAGACGATGTCCTTCTTATTAGTAGTCTCGTACTACTTTCTCGAACGGGTCGATTTCCCTACCGTACGTAGAGCGGCGTATAACTTGTCGGTTTCGCTAGCGTAGGTAGCGATATTCTTCGTCTTAGACGGCTTTACCTTCTCGACGCTAGTACCGGAGAGGTTAAGGGTCTCCCCTTCCTCTAGTTTAATCGAATCCGATTTATATATCGAAAACGTATCCGCTATAGTTATATCGATATTCCTACCCCGCTATAAGGCGGTAGCGATAACGACCCTACTACGCGCTCCCGGTAGCTTCGTTATAGGTATCGAGGAAGTATTATAACGCTCCGCTATACTGTCCGTAATTAACTTTATCGCGCTAAACCTCCCTCCGTAGCCTATGTCGTACTCGGACATATTACGCCGGATCTACTTAAGAAGGAGGGCTTTATAGTAGGATTTATTAGCGTTTTCCTTCCCGTACTAGGCGAGCTAATCGTAAAGGTTGTTAAGCTAGATTAGGGTTAAAGCGGCGATGTTTTCGATCGAGTTCTACGAGGGAAGATAGCGGGATTAGCTTAGGAAGGGCATTATAGGAAAGACTAGGGACTTACGTCGATAAAGAATTTAGCGATAATTAGTTTTACGAGCTTATACTCGTAGGCGGCTACTATGTTTTCGGATAAGATACTATTAAGGCGGATCGAGAGGAAGAAGTTAAGGGAGAGAAGAAGGGCCTATAAGAGGGAGATAGGGAGAGGCTAGCTAGTTGCGATTATCTTAAGATTAATCTTATCGAGTTAAGAAGATAACCGATAAGAACCCTTCTAACTAATAGCATTTTTTCCTAACCGATAAGAACCCTCCTAACTAGTAAGAATCCTCCTAGGAGGTAAGAATCCTCCCGGTTAGTAAGAATCCTCCTTACTAGCAAAAACCCCCCTAACTAACGGGAGAAGACATATTAAGTCTATTACCGAATAGAGCCGCTACTATATAGTACTAGTCTCTATATATTAAGGGAGTCCTAGTTATCGGGTAGGATTAAGAGGGGAGAAGTTAAGGCCTAAGGTACTATAGAGGGAGCCGGTATCGCCGAGAAATCGATAAGTATACGCGAGGTATTATTTATTCTAACGACCTTTCGAGATCCTAGTCTTCTAACTACGTAATTATTACCCTTTCTCTATCTAGCGTTAATATATAAGAAACGGATTATACCGTATCTTTATACTAGAAACTAATACTCCTATTAAGTAAAGAGGAAATCGTACTCCTAAATTAGAAGAACATACTCTCTCGATACCTTATTATAAGTAATTGCTTTACGTCTTAACCTACGTACATAATGCCTTCTCTATAGTATCTCTCCGTAATAGTCTAGCTAATCCTCCTTCGTATTATAAATAGCTACTTCTCTTTAACGCCTCTCGCTCCGTTCTATCCTAGACGCTTTCCTAATAAGACCTTATTTACCCTTATAGCATCTAATATATCCCTAAGGCGCGTACCCGCCTCGAGTATCTCGACGACAAACTTATAAGCTCTATTCTACTTTTTATTCTATACGGCCTCGAGGACGGCTTAGGCTTTATAAGCTATATATACGAGGACTACCGCCGTCTCGTAGGTAGCGTCTACGTTAACGTCTATAGTCGAAGGTTCGGAGGATTCGGCTTCCTCGTCGGCGGAGGAGGATTAGGCTTAATTATCGGCGGAGTATTCGGCTTCTTCGTTAGCGGAGGATTCGGCTTCCTTATCGGCGGAGGATTCGGCTTCGTCGTTAGCGGATAATTAGGCTTCCTCGTAGGCGGAGGATAAGGCTTCCTCGTCGGCGGAGAATAAGGCTTCCTCGTCGGCGGAGAATAAGGCTTCCTTATAGGCGAAGAATTCGGCGGTAGAAGGCTTCGGAGGTAGTAGAGGCGGAGTAGCGGTCTTATTACTAAGTAGGCTAGAAGGTAGTTAGTCGGTAGTTAATATTAATCTATATCTCGGAAGAACCGCGGGCGATACTAAGACATAATATTATACCTAAACTTACTTACCTACGGTATATATCTAATATCTTCCTATACTTTACCTTCTTCTTCTCGACCTTTTCTAGCGCCTATATCTCCTCGACGATTTTATATTCGAGTTCCTACCGCCGAGCTCGCGCCGCTTCGATTAAGCGGACCTATACGGTATATACCTTAGACGGATACATCTCGTCTCGATTATAGCTAATGTTAGAATCGCTATAAATGTAAATAATAGTACGAGGTAGGAGATTAGAGCGATAGAAGAAGAGGTTTAGGCCGTCTATAGAGGATATATAACGGTAGCGACAGCGACGGTAGGATAAGATAGACTATACTAATAATTAAGAGCCTCCTTATAGAGAGTCGTCCTACTAATTAAGAAGCTTTCGGCTAATTAAGAACATTTCTACTAATTAAGAACCGTTCTACTAACGAAGCCTTAAGAGCCTTCGTAATCGAGAGTATTCCTAATGCCGATAGTATCTCTATATCGCCGCGGTCGTCTACTTAAGAGAATGCTTATCGCTCTTAAAGTTAAAGGCTAACTTTACTAAAAGTCTACGAAGATAGAAACCCGTAATAACCTCCTATTATACCGCTATTACCGCCGATGCCGCTAACGTTTAGTACGACTTACCTTACTATAGAACAACTCTACTTACGAAATAAGAGCGGCCGTCGTATTCCCTAGTATAAGCTTAAGCTTCGCGAATAAGAAGCCGTAATCCTTAACGCTTACTATAAGAAGTTCTCCCTCGACCGATACTATATGCCCGATACTCCTACCTTCTTTCGTTTACTCGAGAAGATAAAGTACGCCTAGTATCTTAAGACCGAGAACGACGTGTTTAAGATAGCGTATCGCGTTAGTATAATCTTTATCGATTAGTATATCGGAAAGAAGGGTATTAATAACGGTAATATTACTAAGGCGAAGGAGGTAGAGGAGTTAGCGAAGGAGGTAGCGAAGTATTAGAAGGATAAGCTAGCTAAGAAGGGAGTCGGTAGAGAAGAGATAGGAGACTATTACTACGGAGAAGAGACCGGAGGAGAGACCGGAGGAGAGACCGCCGTCGAAGGAGAAGAAGATAATAGCGAAGAGGAAGAATAGGAGGACGGATAGGCCGTTAAGCTAGAGGACTAGGCGGATAACGATAATAAGACGCTTATTACGCTAGAGAATACTTAGGCTTTACCCGTCGTCGCGTAGATACCGGCTTCTCGGTCTAATACCTACTCGAACTATCGTATATACCTATCGACTTCGACGCCCGCCGTCGTACCCGTTAATAAACCTAAGGCCTAAACTCTAACTATCGCGGCACCGATAAACCCGCTAAAGACTCCTACTACCGTATCGAAGATTAAGACCTCGCCTAAGAGTACTCCTAGTACATTCTCTCTTATATCCTCTACTATCTTTTACTCTCCTATTAACATCCGATGTCCTAGGTCCTACTATCGCGGCACCCGTAAGCCCGCTAAAGACTCCTACTACCGTATCGAAGATTAAGACTTCGCCGGAAAGTATTCCTAGTACATTACTCCCGCTCCTTTCCTCTATTTTATGTTCGCCTACTAATACCCGGCTTCCTAGCTCTAACGTCGTAGCTTGCTCTATCTATAATAACCGCTCGCTTATACGAGATAAACGAGTAGATCGAGGCCTTTAGAGGGAGTTTAGCGAAGAAGCGCGTAGAAGTCGAGAGACTAAAGATCGTAGAGAGGGATAGGAAGCTAGCGTTAGTCCTATTAAAGACGGAGGTTTAAGGCGTTAGTACGGCGTAGGAAGAGATAGTATAGAAAGAGACAGTATAAGAGAATATAGCGTAAGAAGATATAGCTTAAGAAGATATAGCGTAAGAGGATATAGTATAAGAGGATGTACTATACTATAATATAGAGACTAGAGATTTAATGTATGTTCTTATTAGAATAGTTAGAATTTCTAAATAAAAGAGGTTAAGTTTACCTCGGGTTTATATCTTTTTTACCTTCTTTAAGTTTCCGGTCTTATCTTCCTATACCGTTGTTTAATCTAGTAACGTTATCTTACGACGTATACGAATAAGAGGTCTTACGAGTATCCGTATTACTATACCTCGAGAGGGTAGAGCATAGAGCGACAACGATATAAGGGTCGAGACAAGAATTTAGTAACTCCCGCGGTCGTAGGCAAAGTAGGAATTAGTATATTAACGGAATTAGTTAAGAAGTAGCGGCTACTTTCTAACTAATTAAATTAATTGCCGCTACTTTCCTATTAATTTAACCTTAAGGGATTTCTAGGTTGTCCGTCTTCGATAAACTACCTTACTACCCTATCTACGCGAACATAGACCGTTCTATTACCTCCGTTACGTCCGCGATTAGCGCCCTTATCGATACTCGACGAGCATTACGTCCTTAGTACGCCGTATAGTAGACTATAATACTACCTCCTCGAGCGCTAACGTAAGTACCGCCGGTACCTTCTCGAGCGCTAAAGCCTAGCACCGCCGCCCTTATAAGTTAAGAGCAACATAAAGCGGAAGGTAGACGATAGAGGGTAGTAAGGACGAACACCGGCATTAAAAGAAGCTACTTATCGGCTTCTTAAATAGTATTAATAATAGTATAGCGAGGTAACTATAGCAACAACATATATAATACCTTTAAAAGCGTTAACGGTATCGAAAACCTACGAACATATACGGTATTACGGTAAGAGTCGACTTAGCGAGGGAACATGTATTAATTTACTAAAAACACCGTAGTATACGTCTAATTCGATGTCTAAAGTCCTTCGCCGCGTAGTATAACAGCCTCTTCGAACGAACTAGAACTATATACGGGGAACATTAATACGGTACGCGACGTTTCCGGCTTTTAAGCGCCCGTAAGGACATCTATCTCGGCGACTAAGTCTAAGCCCTAGTATCGAATGCTTACGTCGCGGCTAGAGGGACAAGAAGGAGGAGTATAACAGCCTACCCTTATCGTATAGGTAGGGATATAGTATAAGATACCGTTAGAGACGGAGGAAGGGAGTCTTATTAGTTTACCTCGGTAAAGGCGAGGAAGAGGATAACGAGTAAGACGATAATAAACATAGCGCGGAGGAGAATAGCGAGGAAGACGACGGTGCCGACGTCTAGCTCGGCGGCTAGTACTCGCAGGGGAGCTATTTTCCTAAGAATAGGTAAAGTACCCTTATGTCCTTTAGTTAGTAATAAATAAGTAAGTCGTCTACTTACTTATCGATAAGCTACTCGAGGTTTAGTAGTAGTCTTACTAGTTAAGAGTCCGTTAACTAGTCCTCGTTAGTCGTAGAAATGTATAGTCCGCGCGCGCATCCGAAATCGATAGCTAGTTTCCTAATTATTAATAGTCTTTCTAATTATTAATAGTCTTTCTAATTATTAATACTCTTACTAAGCATTAAAACTCTCGCTAAGTAGTCTTATAGAACATTTCGCCTATCTACCGATCCTTCCTAGAGTTAATAATATCTTATATATTCTATGTTCTACTCTAATCTTTCCTTATCCTAATCTATTTAATCTTATAACGCTAAAGTCCTATTCCCCTACATCGACCTTAATCTGTTTAATAGTTTCGATTCTACTACTACTCCTATCTATCTACTACCCTCGACAATAATGCCTTAGCTTCGGGGAACCCTTATTAAGGTAGGCGATAGCTAGTCTACCTCCGCCTCTAACGATAAAGTCCGCGTATATTATATCGTCTATTTCTTATACGAATAATAATCCCTAACGCTTTCTATAGATCTACGAGAACATGTCGTACGACGATGCCCTTTCTAGTAAATAAGTTTCGTTCTCCGCCGCCTAGATCCGTAACGCTCTTACTTTCTACGCTAAGCGTTAGATCTCCGCCTACTACCTACTATAGGACCCGAAGGAGCTTATCGAGTAGGTTTCTATATACTTACGCCTCTAACTATATATCCGCTAATCTCTTCGTAACCTAGATTTATGTACGCTGTCGGTTAGGACGTAACCGACGAGGAGCTCTTTACGGTCCTCGCTACGAAGCTTCTCTCCTAGTTGTCTCGTACGATTACGAACAAGAACCTTTCGCCGGCGATGATTAAGACGAAGAAGAACCCCGACTAGATACGTATAGCGGACTAGTAGAACGTCTAGGTACGTCGTAATATCGTAACAACGATAATAAACCTTTCCTCGTGTTTTAAGCTAATCTTCCCTTCTTTTTAGGCCGCCTATACCCTTCGGTAGATCGATACTAGCTTCGAGTTTGTCCTCCGTTAGAGCTCTCCTAAGCCTCCCGCCGGTATAAAGAACCTCCCTCCGCGATAGTCTATTCCGCGTTAGTATAAGTCCGTAGGAGCTCTTATCGCCGCTACCGCTAACGGGCTCGGGTCCCTCGCGGCTCTAAAGGCTAGCCTACTTAAGACATCCGAGGTAGTCCTAGAGGAGTCCGCTAAGGAGGATTTAGTTGTTAGTAAGGATCCTAAGGATCTCGAAGCGGAGTCCGTATAGAACGAACCCGACTTCCTAGCTACCCCTTCCTCCTACCTCGTCTACCCGTAGAAGGAGACTACCGTAGTGCCCGTTACTAAGGTCTATAAGCCTACTAAGAGCTCCGTGCCTATTAATGCTCCTAACCCCGTAGAGATCTTCGCTACCGTTACCGCCGACCCGCTCTTCCTCGACTAGTAATACGACCCGTCCTCTATTACTCTCGCCTCCTACTAGAAGAGCTACTTTAATTACGCCCTCTCTTACCCCGACTTCCTATTATAGTAGTAGGCGGATGTTAAGGCTAAGATAAAGGCTACTTCGGAGAAGGGTTAGAAGGACATTAAGTATCGTAGATATACTACCCCTCCTCCGAAGACGCCGAAGACGGCGAAGAAGACTTCTACTAAGAGGGCTGTTCCTATCGTTAAGAAGAAGAAGGTCTAGTTTCGCTCTACTTCGGCTAGCTCTACCTTATCCTCTTCCGCTAGCTCGATATATAGTTAAGCTCGGTAAGAATGTTCCTCCTACTATTATGTTTTTACGAAGTCTATCGAATAGGACTTACTAATATAAGTACGATTGCTTTAGGCGATTGTTTACTCGATTCCGCTAGGTCTACGCTATCTCTCCTTTATTAAGATTAAATTAGATATATAAAAATAGAATGTTTGTTCTTCCTATAGCCCGTTCTATATTTATTTATTTTATTACTATTCTTTAGTTACTTAGCCTTTAATAGGCGAAGTCTTTATAGATCGCCTAAACGTTAGAGCTCGGCGTCGTTAGTAAGAATAGTATTTAGTATATACTTCGGTATAAAAGAAAGAGAGAGGTAGAGAGAGGGAGAGACGTTAAACCTCGACATCTTTAGTAGAACTTATACTAGAAGGCTACCGATAGATCTCCGGATACTAGTTATCGTTAAACGTACGACCTTAAGATTATATTATTCTATAGCTACCTTTTAATATTCGAGAGGAGTAGTAATACGATAAGGTAATAGTACTATCGATTCTACGGTATAAACGCTCTTAGTACGCTAAGATTAGAGAAGGCTCTCGGAAAACAAGTAATAAAATTATCGTACTATCTCGGCGTCGTAGATACGAGATTCTAAAGGTAATCCTAGGGAGAGTAGAAGTTCGACGGCTATATACTATAGCTACTTATTCCCTATACTTCTAATAGCTCGCCTCCGTCGTCTAGTCCGGCGTCCGTATAAGATACTACTACTCCTCGCCTATACTAAGACATATTTAGCTAACCCGATTCCTTACGCCTTCCTCCTCCTCTATAGCGGAAGTTATCCCTCCCTTCTTATCCTATAGCCTACGACGCCGCTCTCTCTCTCTACTTTAGCTACTACATCGCTATAAGCCTAATCTACGTCGCGGCAGTATATATAAAACCTAATTTCGCGACCCTCCTCGCCTCTTATACTAGCTCTAGCGCCTCCTTAGCCTACGCTACTACTTCGCTAGTCCTAGTAGCTATTCTTCGGAATCTTATCGGATAGAGTTTCGGATAGAGTTAAGTAGTATTTAGGGAGACTACTAAATTATGTAAGCATTTTCGAGCGTAGGAGAATGTTTCTCGAGGAGTAGGAGCGGTTATACCTACTACTAAGCGAGATTGTCTCGATTAGGAGAGTACGAGGTCTAGATTAACCCTTTTTTTTAGGCGGGAGATAAAGAACGGGAAAAGAAGAGAGGGAAGAAAGAAAAAGGTTAAGGTATATACTAGCGCAACACCGACTTTACGGCACCCTATATAAAAAAAAACCTATTAATTGCCGCGGGCTCGAATGTCGCTTAACCGTAGGATAGGTTACGTTACGTACTACTATTATTTAGCCGACGAAACAACTCTTTATCTACTACCTCTTTAGCTTTACGTATCTTTAAAGATTAATATTTAGATTATTATATACTCTTGTCTAGTAAAATTCTATACGGTATATATAGCTATAGGTACAGCGTCGGCGGAGTATCCTAGGCGGGCGATCTTTACCTCTTATATTAGAAACCGTAGGATAAACATTAGTATGTTCGATATGCGCGGGTTGTTATTAATGTTACTAACATATTCTTAGGAATCCTACTAAGATTCGACGTCTCGCCGGGCGCATCTTACGAACTATATCTAATATATCTATACCTCTATAACGCCGATCTTCCTATAATATATACGAATACTACGATAGATAGCTTTTACGCTTCGAATACTATAAGGCCGATCCTCTTCCCTATACGCCTCTTATCTAGACGCCTCTCTACTAGATAGAGATACGATAAACGGAATAAGATAAGAGAACGTTAAACTACCCGGACAAGGAGGAGAAAAGACGAGAAGGAGTCCGGATATGCGGCATCGAGATAGTACGGCGCGAAAATGCGCGGAAATGTTATAGTTAGATCTAGTAGTTAAATACGGTAGTACTAATTGCTATAGCTAGAGTCGACGGCTATAATAGGATAATTAGCGAGGGTAATAATAAGTTCGTATCTTTGTAGCTAAGGCTCGGTCGGTATATAATACTAGAGTCTATAATCTATACGAACTCGAAGGAGCTATATATACTCCGACATCTCTCGCGCGGCCGGATTATAAAGTTAGCGTAGCCTCGATCCGCCGATTAAGATCCGTTCTACGAGCATAGAAAAAGTTAAGGACCTTTAGCCTACGAACAGTCCGATTATAAGGCCGAGGAGATCTCGGCATCTTCGGAGCTCTCCCGCTATACGCGTAGTATCTTTAACGGGTTGCGGCTCGAGTTATCGGTATCGCGCTAAACGTACGCGAGCGGGTCGTTAATATAAGCGTTAGTCTACTCTTTGTCCGTTACATCGTTATCTATAAGATCTAGGATCTACTTCTAACGATTAATTGTTCCTCTAGGAGCTTTACGCGGGCCTAGCTACAATAAGTTCCCTCCCTCCTACCCCTCCTCCTTAACGTTACTCCTACTATAACGACTCTCTAATCCGGGGCCGAGGTTATAGCGAACCGGCGTAGTTTTTATCTTTATAGCGATATAATATTCGGTGTTCGACGGACGAGATTTTGTACGACGGACTATAGCGGCGAGGACGAGGGCGATAACGAATACGATACTACGAAGTATTAGCTAGGGAGGTAAACGGGGTACGTAATAGGCTAGGCGGAGTATATATTCTACGATGCGCGGGCTATCTTATATATTGTCGAGCGGCTATAGGTGTTATAGCTTTTCCTCCTTCGTAGATAGACTCGATAAGCTCGGTTAACGAAGCTTAGTATCCGCGGAGGTGCTACTACCTTAATGCCTTAGTACCTAAGGCTATACCTTCTAGTTCTACTTAGGTATAGGTATAGGAACTTCGCGGATGTTACTTTTATACCTCGTCTATTATTGAACCTCCGCGGTCTTTAATCGATTATATATATATAGTGTTATAAGGGAGGGATATATGTTATTAAATATTAACGACATAAATGTACGTACGCTCTTATTAATATCTAGGCGTTTTGCCTCCTAGGATTTAACTAGCGGCTTTACTAAAATCTAGACGTTATAAAGAACTACGGTCTATATACTAACTACCTTTACCGCTATACCTATTACGACAACTAGTTCGAACTTAGCCGAATACTCTCGCTTTACCTACCTATCCGCTAAAAATAATAGCTCCTCCTACCTCGAAGAATCGATTATTATCTAATCCTAGTCTATCTAGATCCGCTTCTATTACGACCGTTTCGAATTTATCCGCTACGAGCTACTACTACGCGGGTTCCTACTTCTTCTTACTCCGAGTCGAAGCGTAGAGGATCTTAAAAACAACGTAGGCCCGTTTACGGAACGTATAAGATACGGCTAGTATTTCTCCGAGTCGGCGATAGCGAGGGTAAGTTACGCGGCATACCTTCTCGTCTTAAATCTAGCTCTAGCTAGTTTTAACGGAGTACTAGGCCGTAGTAGTTATAAATAGCGTAGGTATAAGCGTCTAGCGAAGGGTATCCTCTTTATCGAAGGAGATTTAAGATCTACGCTAGGCCTCTATAATATCCTATATATCGTAAACTTTTTATAACCTTAACATTTCTAGTAGTATCCTATAGCGATAGAGCTTAAAATTATTTAATTATAGGTATTCGCTATATACTTCCCGATAATTTATACTAACCTATAAAAGAAACGCTAAGTACGACGTAATACGGAAGCGCGTTAAACGGAGGGAAGGACCTAGATATTCTATTAAGAAGTCCTCTTAACGATTATTCGTATATTATAATATATAACGTAAAGCGACTTAGGCGTAGAAGTCTTAATAAGCGCTCTATCCGAGGAAGAGATCCTAAATATACGAGTAAAAGGTCGAAAATAGGTACTAGACCGCTTCGACTAACGATACGCCTATAGTAGTACGTCGATTAGTACGTAGACTAACGATAGGAGTACTATCTCTAAGCTAAACGTATCGACCCGTAAAAGAAGCGATAAGTATAGGCTACTAGCGATAGACGTAAAGGAATCCTAAAGTTATAAGAATTCGTTTACGATCGACTAGTCTTAACTTAGCGGTCGTACTAACGAACATTATTACTACGTATTCGCCTCGGACCTAATCTCTAAAGATATACCCGCCGTAGCTCTACCGACTAGTCTTACTAACTAGTACTATTATTACTACGGTACGCTTACCGTACCCCGACCGATTAGCCTTATTAACCGGCGTAACTAGGCTTAGACGTACCCTAGCTTCTACCTATACGGTATAAAATATACGAGAAAAGTATATCTATACTTTTACGAGAGTCCTATAATCTACGGATCCCGGATAGAGGAAGATATAGGTCGGTATTACGGTCCGAGTTACTAATAAAAGTATTAGAAATATAATAGGTAGCGCCGGTCGATAAGGGGTCCGCCGAGGAGGATTATATTACCGGTTTAGGGGACTACGGAGGTAAAAGCCGAAGTAGTAGAGTAGTAAGAGACGGAACTAGGATAAAGGATAGGCTTCTTATAATAGAAGTAATACGAATATTATAGGAGAAAGATAAAGAGGAGAAGTATACGAGAATACTAAAGGCTATAAGTCGCTATAACTATCGGAGGTAAAGGGGCGTAGAGTATATCGGAATCCTAGATAAATAGTTAGTAAGTCTAGCTAGCTATCCCGTCGGTCTTATATTATTAAAGATTAAGCGGGCTACTATACGTTATTAGTATTATACCTAAGGCCTATAGCTAAAATCTAGTCGCTTTTACTCCTAGGATTTAGCTAGCGCTAGCTATAGCTTACTTAGTACTTCTATCGGTACGGGACGTATCGGGAAAGCCTTAAGAACGGCGATAATAACTACTATCGCCTATTAACGTCTCTATTAACGTCTTAGTTATAACTATTTCTACTATATCTAGTACTTAGCTATACCGAATCGAGTACTATCTTTATAGACGAGCTAGACTCTAGTACTAGAGATAAAGTTATAAGAGTAGGAAGTCGAGCTTAGGGTAAGAGTAGGGTTAGGGGTTTATTATACTTATTTACTTAGGCTAGTCTACCTTTATACCTAATATAAATCGCTAGGCTAATCTAGTTACTAACTAATAATAACGCTCTAGTAATCGCTTACTATCTATTATACGCTATCTACCTTAAGACCTCCTAGGTAACCGATAAGGTATACGTCTCCTCGTCTACTAGATACTTTTACTCTATATCGTTAAGGGAGAATATTACGTTTTAGAACTATCTAGTAGAGCTCTATTCTCCTACCGTCTAGTATAACTACTATTAGAGATATTTAGTTCTAATTTAAGGCTCTATCTCTAAGTAACGGTTTAGGAAGAGCTATCTTCCCTTCGGCTAGAATTCCTCTAATAATAATCGACGTTATCTACTCTTCTCCCCTATAATATTATCGCCCTCGTATTCGTTATACCCTACGCTAGGTCGGGTAAAACCCGCTAGGTTCTGGGTAGGGATAGGTTATTCGTAAGACCCTACCCTTAGCGAAATTCTAGGGTACATACCCTCCGTTTCTTATAGGTAGGGTTTAGCTAAGTAACTATTAGATAACCTACCGTAACCTATAGATTCCTACTTATCTAGAACTCGATTTTAAATATATTAAAAATATAAAACATCGTATTTATTACCTATTAGATAGTCCTATATAGTAGAGAGGCTAACGTATATATCCGAGAGCCCTTTTAGTAGAGGAGGTACTAACTACGGCCCCCTAAGAGTATAGTCGGTAGTCGCGACTAGTAGTTATATATATAATATAGCGTAAATATTTATAATTATATC
>AFIV01000145.1:0-293562 GCA_000223765.2 Zymoseptoria ardabiliae STIR04_1.1.2 | reverse complement strand
GGGGGGGGTTGCGAGAGAGAGGGGGGAGGTCAGGGTGTGGTTGTAGCGGTATTCGACTTTTCCTGTTCGACCACCTGCTTCGACCGAGGAGGAAAGGTCTTGCGCAGCGGACGCGAGGCGTACGCGTGGCATCCATCCCTCGGAATCTCCACCTCCTGCGTCAGTTGGAGTCCACCCTTTCCCTTCCCTCCCCTCCCTATCGATCCCTCCGCAGCGGGTAAACGGGCATTCACCCGTCCCTCATCGTCCAATATACTGAAGCCCTTTCGCCCCCGTGCAGGTTCGCGCGCACGATGTTGTATGATTGAGATGACCGTCGGGCCGATGATGTCGTTCCCTTGACACTCGCGTGGTGGGAGAGGTCGTGGTGGGAGAGGGGGAGCGTTCGTGGAGTAGGACGGAAAAGGCTGGACGTGCACAGGTCGCAATGTTGAATGTTTCTTCAATTCACGGGGTATCTTTCGTATATATATGTACTATTCCACCAGTATTGTCTCCCAGAAATCCCCAAAATTCGCTCAAACTCAATCGCTATGCCGCCTCATATCCCAATACCCATATGTGCTGTGCTGTACTGTACTGTCGCCCGCCAAAAATATGCAAGAGTGATATCATCGCTTCGTCGGTCTTTCATTCACGCGCCGGTAATTCATCCCAAGTCCCCCAGACGCCAACCATCCCTCCGCACCCCTTAATCAAACGTCCTCTTTCCCCCACTCCCCAACACCCAGACCTCACACCCCACCTCCCTCACCAACCCCCTCGCCTTCTCCTCCTCCCAGACCGTACTCTTGATGAACCTCGTCCCCAACCCACTCGTATCCTTGACCTCATCGTGCGCTCCGATCCAATTCTTCACTCCCACTTCCCTCGCCAGCAAGGCCGCCCCGGGGGCTCCCGCGCACACTTCTCCGCCCATGAACCAGGGATTCGTCTCGTTGTTGAGGGAGTGAAAGAGAGCGGTGAGGGGGAGGGCGCCGGGGAGGGGAGCGAGGTGGTGGGTGATGTAGGGTTGGAGGGAGGGGAGGGGGGTTCCGTGCGGGGTGTAGAGGGCTGAGAGGGTGGATGGCGTGGTGGAATGGGAGGTGGTCCTGGGAGGGGTGTAGGTGATTCCGATGGCGTTGTGGAGGCCGGTGAGGTCGAGTTTGGGGCAGATGTTGGTGAGGGTGAGTTCGCCGGGGTGGATATCTTGAGAGGTAGATTCCGGGTGGATAGGTAGCCGGAGGATAGTGTCCGGTTTTGTGCTGCTGTAGGGTTTCATGATCTGGACGATGTCGTTTTGGAAGTGTTTCCAGCTGGAAATCATCCTCGCTGCCTTGGGTGTTGTGTATATCGGGATCGTGGTGTCGGGTGGGAGAGAGCAGAGGGTTTCCTTGTGACAGTGGTCTTCCATGCCCTGACTGATGAGGATGATGTCCACTGTATCTTGCAGTTCGGCGAGGGAGCGGACGGCGGGTGGGGAGGTATGGGTGGTGAGGGCGAATTTGGGGTGGAAGATGGTGGTGGTGCCATCCAGCCACGGGTCGACGAGGATGGTGAGGGAGGTGGTGGAAGAGGTCGTGTTGGTGGGAAGGGTGGAAGCCCAGGTGAGGAGAAAGGTGGAATCGGCGTTTAGTTGGTGGACCGAGAGGGAGGAGGAGGAGGAGGAGGAGGTCATGGTGGGTGGTGGTGGAGTCAGCGGAGGGGGTCCTGGAGGTGGAGGAGATTCGTCGTCGTCGTCGTGGTCGGCGCGAGGAGAAATGTCATAATGTCGAGGTCCCGGGCATTGTGACGGTCACACTTGGTGAGGAGAGAGCAGGACACACGGGAATCGGTAGATGCGGGTAGAACATGGGAGAGGAGGACGAAGACGGGAAGAAGCGTCTTTATCCATCGGCTTGAGGTGGGTGAGATGATGACGCCAAAGGGCAGGCGGACGCGACTCCGAATCCACCGACCTGGATCATGGGAGGATTTGACGAGGAAAAGAGGGGCGCAGCCCGGTACGACATGCCGATCGTCGGGTGCCCTGCGTGGACTTGCTTTTTCGCCGGGATTGATCCGATGATGACGATGATGATCCAAGGCCAATCTCTTCTCGTCTTTTAGGTCTACACCCAAGACTTGATACATTCGATGGCTTTCCTCTACAATGCAGTATACAAAGCAGTAAAGGCACACCCTCCGCCACATCTTCGATACCTCTTCCGCCTCGCCCAACGGCCAGATCTAGCCCTAGGACATGTCGCTGGCTAGACCCGGGGAAGAGCCGAGGGTGGACCCATCGAGCCATGAATCTTGATTGCGCAAAAAGACGCCACGCTCGTATAGCAGTCATGTGATCGATACCGGACGTGGGTTGAAGCAACGGTAGGTACGTTGCATTTGTTGGTATATCATATGGTCTTGGGACGATTTTCCGGTATGCAACTTTCTTGTTTTCGACGTCACCTACTGGTTTGAAATCTTGCATCCCCTTCAATGTCCTCTTGTAGCACCCAATCCGCTTAAACCGCATAGCATAGTCACCCGAGTGCCTTGGATTTATTCTCAATCATGAGATCACTACAAGTCCCGTACCTGCGGCGTAGAATCCATGTCGTGGGTATTGAAAGCTGAGCTTTTCGTACTTGTACTTCGTCCAGATGTCGTGCATGTCGAAAGGCGGCCGGCTCTGCTGCGACTGTACGGGCGGAGTCATCACCTAAGTTACCTCTGCCCGACTTCCGCTGGCAACCGCCGGCGGAAAGCTTGCTGCTGCTGCTGCTAAACTGTGCCGATGATGATGATATATTGAATGGCATCCGCGTTGGTGCTACCAGCCCACCGCAGACAGATCGCGTCTCCATCGTCGATAAAGGCATGTGTGTGTGAGCGGTCGCGCCGTATTGACTGGGATATATATATCGCCCATGGTTTTGAGGGACCTGCCATTGCGATCAACGGACATCCAGCGGCCGACTTTCTTGATCATAGAAAGCCCAATTGTCGTGTTCTACGAATCAGACCCAGTCGCGCTTCATCCTGCGATATCTGGCTGGGAGCTTGAACGGTGAATGGCTGTTTTTGGCCGCGTTGTTAGGTGACTCTGGTGGTGTCGATGAGTTTTCACCTTTCACTCCTTTCTCCCTGCTGAAGTGAAGTGAAATGAAGGTGGGAAGTGCAACGTCCGATCCCCGTTGAAGTTTTCGACCAAAGTCGCGCCCAAGACCAAGACTCCTTTTCAATCACGGAACGTGGCACATCCTGCTTACCTCAAAACACACTCATCATTCAGCATGCCGTCCGTGAAAAACACCGCTCCTATGGACGTCGGATGCTCGACCACCAATGTCGTGGTGCATCGACTGCGCCAATAACGGCATCGAATTCTGCGACAGACAAGTCAACAAACCCTGCACACAATGCACAGCACATAACAGCAAACCAGGAACCGTCATGATCCTCGCGTATGCACTCAAGCACCACCCGGAGCCTGGCCAGGTTCTGAGCCGTGGCGGAAGAGTGCCATGGAGAGGCGCATGGTGAAGAATCTTGACGGCAATGGTCTGGTCATGGGGAACGTCGGCAAGGTCATCGTCGGTGGCAAACCAGCTCGTGCATCCATGGAACAGCAGCCGCTCAGGGCGACGCAGCATACCGAAACTCATCGACCCACATTCATGCGCCCACTACCATCAACTCAGAGACCATCACGGGATAGCTCAAACCCGACGCCTGCTGGAATCGCATTTGCCTACGCTGAAAGCACCTGGCTTCGGCTACGGCCACGACTATAGGCGGCCGCCACCGCCGTGGGCTCAGCAGCAATACGGTCATGTGTACGGCCCGCCACCACGCCTCCAGTCGCCGTGGGCTCATCAGCAGTATGATCGTGGACGCGGCCCGCCATCGCACTTTCAACCGCCATGGGCTTATCAGCAGCACGGACATGGTCAGCAGCCTTGGGCAATTCCACAACATGGCTATGGCTAGGCACCGCTACCGCCACCGCCACCTTTTAACAGCAGCCGAAATGCTCATCAAGCCGCAAGTTGAAATTGCAAAGCTGAACGAAGAAGCCGCTGAATGGAAGCGGCAAGCCAATGCGCGCAACCTCTCGGAGGAGGTGAGGCAGCCTGACGCCGATAAATTGCCTGTAAAGAGTGCCAAGGTTAAGCGAGAGCGGGAATCGGAAGATGAGAGCACGTTCGAACCGGCCAGCAAATATCGATGTCCAAATGGCGTGGAAGACCGTGCCGCCAGTCCGAAGGTCAAGGTGGAGCCGGGTCTTGAGGACCGATGTGACAGCAGTACCCGTAAGGACCATCGCTGAGCATCTTCTCGCTTCTCCAGCAGACTCCGGGGTACCTTCGTGCATCTCTTCGTCTGTCCACGCAGATATCCGAAGTATCTCATACTTTCTCTTGCACGATCGCGTGTCTCTTACACCATGGAGTGTCTCTTACACCATCGAGTGTCGCTTACACCCTGCAACATCTCTTACAAGGCTTCGCCGTCTTCTGCAGCATCTGCGTCACTGGTAATGTTTTTCTGAGCAGCATCTTCTGGGGCGCGCTGAAGTCGGACTGGAAGGTCTGGAAAAGGGTTCGGCAAGGATGGGCGGTGTCGGGGAGCTATCGACGGGCGCATTTATGAGAGACGAACGACGCATGAGTCGAACAATGAAGAGTATGGCGACTGTGTTGTTACCAAATTAGATAGACGGGCATCACATCATTTCCGATAATCACGTGCTTGTGCCCCACTTTCGGTCCTTATCGCATTTTGAGGGGAGATGGAGGGCTGGCCGAGGAGGGGTTGCTTGCACTTCCATTCCATTTTACACCAACATTGTTCTGAAATATCTCAACGACAAAAAAAGAATACCTTGACCTTGTTCTTCACACTCGCGCAGCTTCCTTTGTTGGTACCTGAGTCTCCCCCGGACGGGAGCCGGACAGGAACCTCGCACGACATCGAATCAATCGTCTTCAGGGCCCCGACCTCCAAGCTGTACGAAGCTCCAGGCAGCTCTCCCACCTCGCTCCCTTTGTCAGTCCCACCAGAGCTCGGCTGAGAGCCTCGCAGCATTCCACAGCACAGCTACGCCATTGAGAGAGAGAGAGAGAGAGAGACGACATCCGACGCATCGCTGTAGGGTGTGTCACCGTGGCCGAGAGCGAGAGCGTATCCTCATCCGCGACAAATCTCTCACAGTAGACCGGACTGCGACAATCCCCTCCCTCTTCGTCACCACCATCCACTAGACTGGCCACCTCAGGCTCATACTTTCTTCTTGCTTGCCGGTCGGCTCTTCTCGCATTGCTTTCCCCCCCCACACCAGAACCCGAAAGCTCTCCAGTTCCGCGGGTGCACCACCACCGACCTGTCCTTGTCTCATCCAACCAGCAGCAACGCACCGACCAGCTCCAGCTCCAGCCTCAGCTCTCCAGCTCTCGTCCGGAGGCAGCTCTCACACAGCTTGCGGTCCACCTGATCTGGATACCACCCGCGACCCTCGACAAGGCATTGAGTGGTGATTGGAGTGGCATCTGACCCCTGCCTGCTCGCGCACCATGCCGCCCCGCACCGCCGCCAACAACCTCACCTCCTCCTTCAACATCGCCGACGCCAACAACGAGGTCGTCTGTCCCCTGCGCAATCAAGATGGCAGCAATTGTAGGAAGCGGTGCCTTGGCGTGAGTGAATACATATCCTTGAACATGCCTCCCGCGACACACCTCACCCTCTTTCGCATTGTCGCTCAACCAAGCTTGCACTTCACCTCAATGCGACATGCGACCGCTCGGAGAAGCAGGCACGGCCCACTGACATTCACCCTCCATACCATACCCCTCAATCTCGTACTGACCACACCTCTCCACCACAGGAAAAGCGCTTTCGCTCCATGCAGGAGCACATTCGCCGAGCACACCCCGAGTACTACATCCCGAAACTACCCGCCACGAAAGAGAGCTTCGAGTTGATGATCAACACTCCACCGCATGAGTTGCCTCCGCCGCAAGAGAACAATAACAACACACCCAACAACTCTGCCTCGGTGCTGCGGCAGCTCCAACACACACAACAGCTCTCTGATCCGTCAGGTCTGTCACCATCATTCAACCTTGACGGTCACATGGGCTCATCCTACGAAGGATATCACGCTCTCGGCTCCCCCCCGCCGGTGACGCCGAAGCCGCCGCCATCTTCACCAACATGCAGTTTCAACAACGCTCCTCGGACGAATACCGTCGAGGCTCCCTCATCCCCGCCGCGAGCGCTGCCGCCGCACTAGCACAATTACATTCCCATCGAGGTGCCGACTCAGATTGGCCCACTGAGAGCATGGGACAGCAGGTGATCTTCCCTTCCCTGCAGATGTCGCCGACAGTCACTGAGGCCGATCTTCTTCAGGACTATTACGGGTCCAACAATGACCTCAAATCCAATCCCTTTCACGTCGATCCTCAACTCGAAGACAACTCGTACCTCCACGACCACTCACAATTCCAACCCAACTCACATTCAGACGATCCTGCGGGGCTGATCTCTCCATCCGATCGTCCGTCCACACTTCCTCCCTTGCAGAGAAGTCTGTCTCGGGGTGGTCATTCGAATCGACCTCGCAAGTCGAGTCTGTCTCAACAGGCGAGAATGGCCAAGCATGAGCGGAAGAGGTCGAAGGACTTGATCAAGCGGAGTAGTGGTGGCGATCGAAAAGCCTTTAGTGCCGAGCCCAGCAACAATCCAGCCTTTCTCTACGGTAAGAGGTGGGAAGACCTGATTGATGCTGCTGCCAGTGCTACCGAGGAGGAGGATTCGAGAGATCTGACGCCGGTATGTTGATTTTGTCTTTTGGGATGTGCCGCATGACCGCCGTTTTGTCTTCATCACACCCGCAAACCACGCTCACCTCCCTCTCAGATCCCCGCATCACCCTATCAATCACCACAAGTCACCTCCCGGACGTCACTACCACCACCCTTTGGCGGTCTCGGCGCTCAATTCTCCTCCTTCCAAGCATCGCCCCTCAACCGTGCTCTCACTCCACCCGACGCAAATCATCACTCCGGCCTCGACATGCAAACATTCCCCTCCGTGGACGACTCATCGCTCTCCTCCAATCTGTCTCATCAACACCACAACTCTGCGGACTCGGGCTCCCAGTTCCAGATCATGAACGCCTCCTCCATCGACTCGACTTCGTCTGAAGTCTTCCCACCAGGATCCGGCGGCAGCGGGAGCGTTGGTCCGATCGGCAGCTCTAGCGGCGGTGTAGGTCTGAACTCCACCACTGCCACCGCCGGTCTCAGTGGCGCGAATGGACCGGTCCAGATCTACTGCGCGGGATGTCGGAGGTTGTGCTCGCTGAAGGAAGCGTTTGCGTGCACGGGATGTATTTGTGGTCTTTGTGGCGTTTGCGCGAATGCCATTGTGAGCGAGCAGAGTCGCGGCAGGATGAGCATGTGTCCGAGGTGTCATGTCATGGATTCGAGTTACAAACCTTTTGCATTGGATTTCCGGTAGATTGGTGCGGAAGGGGAGTGGGGGTGAGGAATGAGAGGATTGAGGAAAAAGTTTCACTTCGGTTGGGCGGAAGACGCAGTTTGAGTGGTCATGAGGCAATGACTTCACGAAAAGATACAGCACATGCCGCCATGAGGGATATGGTTGGGCGTGGAATCACTCTGGAAAGTCCAGACAGGATCGGGCCGGGCAGCCTGCTTTTTGCTTCTTCTTCTTCTTGTTGCGGGCTGGGTTCGTTGCTTTTGGATCGAGCATAGATGGGGGTTTGGGCGTTCAAGGGATTACGAGATGAGAGGTGTAGATGATGACCAATGGCCGTGGAAAAGCGGTGAAACGCCACGAAAGCAGTCCGAGAACTGGCTCAAGGCAAGCAAGACGGAGTCGGAGGGCATGAGGAGTCCTCGATGAGGCATGAGCATGAAGTTATGAAATGACTGAATAGAAGGACACTGGACGTTTCCCTCTTGTGCCTTGAGCGTGAATGTCACACTGTGCTTCAAGCTGGACTTGTCTATGTCGCCCCTATGTATGCCACCAACCGACTTCTGGTCTATGCTTGCTGTGCAACACGAGTAGTCCACATGACAACGCCAATCTCCTGGAAGCCGGTCCAGAATGATATCATCTCATTGGGCGGATTTAAGCTTTGACGTTAAACTGTCATCAAAATTGAACTTAAGTCAATGGACAAAGCTCCCGTCGGCTTCATGCCGAACATCTACAACAGTACATCGATACGACGACAGTGCATGCCGAGCGTCGTGGCATTCTCTTACCGTATTCACTCTGGTTTCGCACATTATTGCGCGTCAGAAACACTCGACAGCTGTCATCGATTGGTGCTCAAGTCTCGCCCCAACTCGCCGTCGCTGCCGGGCACATCCTTGTCGGGCTTCTGGGGAAATTGGGAGCTTGGATTGAATAACACCGCCCTACGTCATCGTTCCCTTCATTCTGCTATCTGTGCGCAAACCTGTCTGAGCTGCCCGAGTCTCCACCGCCGTTCTTCAATCCCACACCTCCCCCCCTCTCCTACAGGCATCCTCCCTCCTCGTCCACGCACCTGAAGAAGGCCACACTCCTTCACCACTCCGCCGTCTTCACCGACGACAGCACCACAACATGTCGAGTAACTACGGCTCGACAAAGTACGGCTCGGCGCCGTCCCCGAGCACTCCAGGCTATGGCAACTCCGCCGTCGCCGACTTTGCCAACCCTTCCTCCGGCCCACCACAAGGCGGTCAATTCACCGAAGAATTCGACGCATCGCAACGCGGCTCCAGCCTCATCGATGGACCCGGCATCGGTCGCTCCAGCTCGCGCGCGTCGACCGCAGTCGGCGGTGTGTCGCGCAACAACACGCTCAAGAAGAAGACGAGCGTGAAACGCATGGGCAGCTTACGCCGCAGCGGCAGCAAGAAGAGCATGACCGCCGGCAGCATCCGCGGCGTCTCCGCTCACAACGAGGAAGACTTCCACAGCGCGTTCTTCACGCCCGTGCCGACGACGGGGACCCCGACGGAAGTCCTGGCGAACCGCTTCCAGGCGTGGAGGTCGCTGCTCAAGTCGCTGATTACCTACTTTCGCGAGATCCAGTCGAGCTACGAGTCGAGGGCCAAGGCGGTGCATAAAGTGCAGAACACGCTGGCCAATATGTCGCATCCGTCGGTGTTCTTGTCGAATAACGGATTGGGCGAAGCGGCGAGGATATTGGAGGATTACCACAAACACTCGATCTTGGAGGCGAAGAAGTCGGAGGATATTGAGAATGATGTGATTGGTGCGTTGAGTGGACTGCGCGCGGATCTGGGACAGAAGATCAAGGAGATTAAGAGTTTGAGTGGGGACTTCAAGAATAGCGTGGAGAAGGAGAAGGAGAATACGAGGAGGGAGGTGGAGAAGTTGAAGGATGCGTTGCAGCATGCTGGGCATGAGGATGCCGTGGGGAGGAATGATCCGTATGTGGTCAGGTTGGGGGTGGAGAGGGCGATTGAACGGCAGTTGGATGAGGAGAATTATTTGCATCGGGTATGTTGTCTGTGGGAGGACAGGGTGGAAGTTCTGTGCTAACATGTCATAGGCATACCTCAACCTTGAGAGCTCCGGCCGCGAGCTCGAGGCGATTGTGGTCGGCGAGATCCAGAAAGCGTACAACGCTCTCGCAGGCATTCTCAAGCGCGAAGGTGACGATGCCTACGCCGCGGTCGAGGGCCTCCGTACCGGTCCTATCGCCATGCCCAAGGACGAAGAATGGCACCACTTCGTCACTAGCGACCCTCACTTTGTTGACCCAGATCTACCTCTCCGCCGCATTGAGAACATCGAATACCCCGGCCGAAACCACCCGCAGGCCACCGAGATCCGCGCAGGTATGCTCGAGCGAAAGTCCAAGTATCTCAAGTCCTACACTCCCGGCTGGTACGTCCTCTCAGCCACCCATCTGCACGAATTCAAATCCGCGGACAAAATCTACACCCAGCCGCCGGTAATGTCGCTCTACCTCCTCGACCAGAAATTGGGCTCCCACAGTGACCGCGGTTCCAGCAGCCACAAATTCATGCTCAAAGGCAAGCAATCCGGCGGTGTGCACAAGGGCCACAACTGGGTTTTCCGCGCGGAAAGCTTCGAGACGATGATGGCGTGGTTTGAAGACATCCGCGTACTGACCGAGAAGACGGGCGAGGAGCGCAACGCGTTTGTGAGAAAGCATGCTAGAAGCGTCAGTGGCACGAGCGAGCGAGGCACTGTCAGCAGTGATGGCCTCGAAGACGACGAGGCCGATCGTGCGCCCTACTCCGCCGACGTGGCGAGTCTGAACCCGCCCGAGCCGAAACCCCAACGGCCGCAGCCAGGTGAGTGAGTGCTCCCCTTTTATCTGCTGCGTACTGCGTTATATACCAGATCGACTGTACTGATCATGTCTTTGTCCGTGATGTCTAGGCGGCAGATTCCCATCTGACCTTACTCTTCGCACTATGGGAACGATGCCACCTACCGACGGCCAGGACGATTCGGATGATGATCGCGATGTCATCCCTGTGCCGAGCAATGCGCTTTCCGGATCTGCGCAGCAAGAATATGCTGGCCAGGATCCTTACCGTTTGGATGGTGTCCGGACTTCTGTTGAGACTGCTCGCACGGCACCTTATGGCGGTGAGTCTGCTTATGCCCAGCAGCTACAGACTCAGGCCCCGCAAGAACCGATCCAGCAGCGCGATGCTGTCAATACCACACCGCCACCGGTTCAAACCCAGACTTACGCTCTCCCCATTGAGCGCCAGTCGAGCATCAACCAGGAACAAGTTCTACCTCAGACACAGCAGCCTTCCACCAACCCTATCGCCGCGGCTGCACCTCAAGTTGCCCCCGCGCAGCCTCCCACTGCCAACCCGTTCCCAGCAGCCCCTGTCGCCGAGCCGGAAGAAATGCCCCACCCTAACCTGGCCTCAGGCGAGTGGGAAATGCCCATTGTCGTTGGTGGGGCAGCGGCCGCAGGAGGCGTAGGAGCCGGCGTGCTCGGCGCGCAGGCTTATCAGCGTCACCAGGAGTATGAGAACGCGAAGACCGTGCCCCTCTCGCCGCTCGAACCCGCCGAGCCATTGAATCCGGGGATTGCGATTCCGATTTTGCCCACGCTGGGGGATGAGAAGGACGGGCATCCCGTTCAACCGACGAGCAACACCCCAGCTGTTATCCCGGCCGTTCCGACTGGTGGCAGCAATCAGGTCGATGGCGCTTCAACCTCCCTCCCTCGCAGCACACCTGCTCTGCTGAACGATCCTGCGGGTACGAATCCAGCGCAGATGATTGCTAGCTCCAACGGGCCCTCTTCAAACACCACTTCCACCACCAAGAGGGATTCTGCAGAAGAAGCCTTTCCCCTCGGCGGCAACGAGAAAGAAGGCGCTCATTTGACGGGACACTTATTCCCGAGGGTTATCAGACATGATACGAGCTTGAGCGTTAGTAAGTTGCACGTGCCGGGGGAGTTCAAGTGAACACTCTTTCCTCGTCCCGATGCGAAGTTGCGGACCACAGAGACGACAGAACTTGGAAAGGGCGCGAACAGTTGCGTTTTGGGAATACACACGGGATGGGGAGGGAGGGAGGGAGGGAGGGAGGGGGTGGATTGGTTAGTGCACATGAGGATCTGGGATCGGGTGGATTGGACTTGTAAGTGTATTGTACTGTAGCGTAGGGTTTGCTTTGAGATCCCTTTCTGTAACAATTTTGTTGGCAACGAGGTCAGATCCCGGCTTCGTCTTCACTACAAGTAAGATAGCATTCGACGCTGCTGGGTGGTGTTCGTCTCTTGATTGGGCAGTGAGCATCGCGGCGGAAGACAATGCGTACTGCAAAGGCAACATATCGGCACAGTGTTCCTTGGAATAAGTAGGTACCTCACTCACATGGCACGAATCTGCCTGTGAGATGTCGCCATCTCTTTATATACATTCGATCTCACTACAACCTCATTCCTCATTCAATTCCTCGTTACAACATAAATACAGAGAAGCAAGCACAACCTCCAAGGGCGGTGGATCCCACAGGTCAGTCGGTCGACTTGTTGACTCGCTCTGGGAACAGCTGATGCCCGGCATAGTTTTCATCCTGGTCGTGGTAAATGTGCACCGCTTGGGACTTGTTCTGCGCCGCTTGCTCGGGCGTCGCGAGCAACACCGTGACATGAGGCCGTGGATCCGAGTTGCTGGTGTGAGAAGGGTTCCTGGCAAGGACGTTAGTTTCGAGATGCTCGCTCGTGGAGGAAAGTCGACTCGAACGGCTGCAGCATACTTGAGGGTCGCGACGGTGAAGTGCGCCAGGTCGGCTTGTTTCGTGGCTTCCTCGATCATGGTCAGGGTGAAGCGGCGTTTTGCTGGATCCCCGATTCGCTGGGTGAAGCGGACTGCGGCTCGGGCGATGGGCGACATGGTCGATGCTGTTGTATATGAGGCGTATATGAGGGGACTCTGGATTGCTGGAGCCCGCCATGAGGGCGAGAGACGTCGTTTTCATGTCCCAGAGAGCGCGCTTCTCTCAGCGCACCATGATGGGCTGCCGCTCGTGCCGCATCGCGACATTGTGGTCCTCACATGGAGGTCAACGTGTTTTCTTGCAGTGAGCGTGTTGATGAGGAAGGCAGGCATCTCTCTTGGGCGACAGCTGGTTCCCTGTGATTGGCGGAATGGCACGCTAGTTCAGGCTAGTTGAGACATGCCTCTTCAGTCGACAATGATCGGTAGGTCATCAACTCGCAACCAATGATTCTTCCCCCGATCGCTTTGGCATGTTCCGGGTAGGCAGTGTTAGAAAGCTTGTTGTCCATCCGATCATATCATCACGTGGCACCTTCTCATGCACCAACAACCTCGCATCGATGGACGCGGCGCAGTACACCTGCGGTCTCGACGCCGAGCCGCTCCATCGATATCGAGCGGGCGGCTACCACCCCGTCCGGCTGGGCGATGTATTTCACCACGGACGTTACGAGATTCTGCACAAGCTGGGCTGGGGCAGCTATTCCACCGTCTGGGCCGCGAAAGACTCCAGGCAAGTAAGCCCTTCCTTTGCTCCGCGTGGGACTCATCTTCGCGCACTAACCGAAGCAGTGAGCAAACGTATGTGGCCATCAAGATCCCCGTCGCAACCCCGCCTCGCGAGGGTCAGGAGCGGGAGGCACTGGAGGCGATTACCGCCATCGCGTCGGACTACCCGGGGCGACGCTACCTGCCGTCTTTGTTGGACCAGTTCCCTCTCACGGGACCGAATGGAGTGCACCATTGCTTGGTACTGGATATCGTCGGGACCAGCGTGCAGGACGTGGTGGAGAATCGGTTTGATATGACCCGTCTGCCCGGCCAACTGGCGAGGAAAGTCGCAAAGCAGGTGTTACTCGGAGTGAATTGTCTACACGACCATGGAATCGCACATGGAGGTCTGTGAAGCCCCCCTCCGCCCACAGCTGCAATCCCAGTGGAAGTGGAACTTGATGCGCTGAACATCGCTTCTCAGATCTACATGTCCACAATATCGCCTTGGACGTCCCCCCGGCGGCACACTCACTGTCGACGGAAGAGAACTTGGTGCGGATCTACGGCGTCCCTGAGACTGTGCCCGTGGTCAGGAAGGACGGCCAGCCGATCGTTGAAGCGGGAATACCTCCATACCTCGTCGCACCGGGCAGGCGAAAGGACGACCTGGATCTCGCAGCTGTCAACATCAAAATTGTCGACTTTGGCGGGGCGTTTTTCCAGTCGACCTCCGCGGAGGAGATTCACACTCCGCTCGTGGTTCGCGCGCCGGAAGCCATTTTTCACGACGAGCTCGTCGATACCAGGGTGGATTTGTGGAGTCTGGCGTGCATGGTGGGTGTCCAAACAAAGACACTGCATACCCTCAAAACCCGAGACTAATGTGTTTCATTTCACTGGTTGATTAGATTTTCGAACTCGTCGCCGGCCAGCCGCCGTTCGACAACATCCTCGTCACGCCTCCCTCTCTCGTCCGCCAAATGCTGACGCTGACGGGCGATGCTCTCCCGGAGCGATGGCGGGCGACGTGGCAAGCGATGTCCGACAGGTCCACCGGTCGTCCGCGGACGATAGAAGAAGAAGACGAGGAGGAGGAGGAGGAGGAGGACTCGCGGACGCTCCAGTCGTGGCTGGAAGAGGTCTACCTCGAGGGGGAAGGCGAGGCGGGCTTGGATCGAGATGATCTGCGGAGAGTGGGCGGGCTCGTGCGGTCGATGCTCCGGTTGGAGCCCAGGGAGCGGGCGTCGACGCGGCTGGCTTTGCGGGATGAGTGGCTGAGGTGACGATGATGACTGTCATGTCGTCCAAAACATATTTATTCAGGCTCGCCGTCTCGTGTTGTATGCAAAAGTTCTGCCTGAGAAAAAGCCTCGCGCCAACTACAGGTTCTATACAACCAGACCTGGAAGTTTTCGAAGTTTTCGTCGCTTCCACACCTTTGTCTCACTTCGACTCCCACCAATTCTCGTCTTTCCACCTTCTCTTCCCGAGCCGTGAGACAGGAATACCTCCATTCCGAAGGCAAACCATGGAAGCGCACCGTCGGCGTTCAGTCCTTCCATTCCCACGGTTCTGGTTCATCCGGTCATCCCTCGGCGTGGATCCCACGTGCGACCGTCGTCCGCGGCGCTGGGCCCGGTCCTCACGACGGAATCTTTCCTTTCGCACGAGGACGTGAGACCTTTGTTGATGGAAGTCCATCAACCTAAGTTTCCGTCTTCGGCCAATCACCCTTGCACCCCTCGCCAGCTATCTTTGGCCATATTTCGCCGTGTTCATCCACGCTTATTTCTATGGAGATCCCTGCCACAGCTCGTACCGTACGACTCGCGCCCGTCCGCTTGCGGCGGGGTCTCCGATTATTATTTTTTGGTGCGTCATATGTCGAACTCACACACCGCCTGATTCATCACGCACGGAGGTGCTTTGACTGGTGACATGTGGCTCCCGGATAGGTATACGCACAGCACTTGCGGACAGCTGCCGTGCCGGAAATCGGCGCGAGAGAGAAAAGGCAATGTCGCACTTTGTGTGAAAGAAACAGCCGAGAATAGACACCCTAGCTAGACAACTGCGCCACTTCGGTGGTGGGAGATCCTACAGGAACACCATCCCGAAGCCTCGCGACTGAGAGCTGGCACGACAGGAACGGGATGTTGATGACTCCTGCAGAGGTGTTGACATACCACCTGTCGGACCACCACTGGTGTGCGATGGGACAAAGAATACAACAGAGACCGGACGCACGAGCATCTCCCCGATCAGCGCCGGGACGTGGCTGGGCGAAGTCGCCATGTTGCATTGCATTGCATTGCATGTGCAGCTAACAGCGCCGCAGGGCAAAGTTTCCCGCCTATTGTTCAAGGTTTTCACGTTCGGGAGAAAGGCGGCGTGAGCTTTGATGTCACCTATAGTTGGATCCGCCTTATACGTGACCTGCCTCCTACGAGCCGAAGGGTCTTGTATAAGAGGTAGGGCCACGGACGACAATTCTGGGTAGGTTTTCGAACCATCTCTGGCACCTTTCATCATTGGCCTCGTCACTGCTACTACTCCTCACTTGCCGCAAACAATTCACCGAAGTTGCACAAAGGCGGAAGTTACTTTCTTTGTTGAATATATTGGAGGTCAAAGAATCCCCGTTCCAAGAGACTTTGCCAAAAGAATACCTAGTTCTACCCACCTTTCCCACCTTTGTTGGTACTGAGGAAGAAAAGTCCAACGACTCAAGTCTCATCGACAACGACACCCTCATCAACAGCGCTCATCGACCAACCATGAAGTCGACCTTCTTCCTCACCACCGCCTTTGCGGCCCTCACTCTCGCCGCTCCGCTGGCAAAGAGGGTACGTCCCAACATCCTCAACCCAAGACACCCAATCTCGAACAAAACAAGCTAACCCTCCCCCAGCAATGCATGATCGACGAATGCGGCGTGCAAACCTGCAACGACATCCCAACCTGCACCACCTACGAAGACGGCAGCGTCGCCTGCGTCGTCAAGCGCTCCCTTCCTGCAATCAACATCGTCGTCAAACGCCAGTGCTTCTTCGACGAAGCTGGAGCGCAGAGTTGTCTTGAAAACTCCACCTGCCGTGAGAATGAAGACGGCACTGTATACTGCGTCGGCAAGCGAAGCGAGGAGCGGTTGACGAAACGCCAGTGCTATATTGATGAGGCGGGGGTGCAGCATTGTGTTGATACGACGCCCGGGTGCCCGCCGAAGGACAGTGGAGAGACGCTTCCAAGTTATGAGGAGCCGCCCAAATCTGAGGAGCCGCCGAAAAAATCTGAGGAACCTTCTGGCGATGAGCAGCCGCCAACTTACGACGCACCTCCTGAAGCGGAAAGCGACAACAGCATGACGAAGCGCGCATGCTACTTCGACGCTCAGGGCCAACAGCACTGTAGCACTACTTCCACTTGCACGACTCGAGAGGACGGATCGGTGGTCTGCGTCGGCAAGCGAGAGCCGGAAGCGGAAGTGAAGGCCGACTAGATGAAGAGGCGATGCCACTTCGACGTCGAGGGGAAACAGCACTGCAGCGACAAGAAGCGGTGCACGGAGAGACCGGACGGATCGGTGGTTTGTGTTTCGCAAATGAGGAGAGTGAGTTCTCCGGGCTGAGCGAGTTGGTGGCCGAACAGGACAGGACGAATTTTTACGACTTTATGAAATGTAGATGCGGGATGAGTGGGGATCCTGTCGAAATATAAAATGGAGAGTTAGTTAATAGCCTTTCATGGCGGAACTTGAAGAAATTCACACTCCTTTGCTGCCGTGTTCATCCAGCGTCATTCTCTTTCGATTTCGCGGCCGAAAAATCGTCATGCAAGGGACCCTGATCCCCTGCTGAGTCATGATGCTCGTCCATCTCCACCATTTCTTTGTCCTCGCGTTCGTCCTCACTGACCGAACATCCTTTCCATCAATACAGCGTATCAGACCAGGGAGTGGGAGTCGAATGACGGCTTAGCGATGGCCAAGCAGAGGCCTCTCATGGTCTGACAGAGCGATACGATGGCTCTCAAGCCACAATTCGCAGGATTCTCATGGTCATTGCGACTGGACGCCATAAGACTCTGCTTTTGCACTTTCACGGAGCCTGAAACAATGCTTTGTCGTTGTCGCAGCCAAATCATTGCATTGGACAAGCAACTCGAGGAAGACTGCAAGACGTCGGAACCACGAGGAGGGAACCTACTGCACGGCCAGTCGCCTACTTGGCCTTCTTTCTCGGAGGACCTCGGACATCGCAAATGATTGAAGGCTAGGAGATCAGCCTCATGCTTGGAAGCGATTTCAGAACGCTGTCCTTTGTCCCTGGTTCGGGCATCCAGCAGTGTGCCTTTTCAGGGAACGACGAGGTTTCATTGATAACTTTTGTCGAATGAAATCGGTGAAACATGATCAGCAAGCTGATCACATTTCCAGGACTTTGATATGCTCTCGATGGAGCTTTATCCAGTGATACCAGGTCGAGTTCTCAGAAATCCTTTGTCTAAGTGCCAACAGTGCAACCTCGATTGAAACCCCAAGACTGCCATGCAAGACAGAGATAGGGGATGGACATGGCTTGACCACGACGATTTCTCTGACAAGTCTGCGTGCTCGCTGCATCCTTTCTCTTCTTCCTCCTTACCAGTCATCACAAGGCCTTCAGTATACACACAACACCCAGCAACTTCATTGTTCTTTTTATACTCTCTCACAATGCTCTTATACTCTCCCTTTGATCTTCCGGCCATTGTGTTCCACGTTCTTTGTGGAGACTCGGCCATCATGCTGCTATATAGCGCACTCGCCGCTCTCCTCTCTCTTCCGACCACCATTCCTCTTCAAATCATCAAGCTCAACGTCTGGAACGTTGACCATCGACACCAAAATGATGTCTTCTCGCCACGCTCCTGCTCCTGGCCCCACTCCACCGCTCGACCCGACCTTCGGTATCGAGGTCGAATGCATTCTCCTGGATGTGTCTTCCGGTAACGAGGGGAATGCGCGTGCCGCACGTCAGTACCTTGCCCAGACGGCTGTACACGCAGCACTCTCTCGTGCGACCACAGCGCGATGCGCTAGGTGCGGAGAGAATTTCGAATACAGTCTTCCGCTCAATCAGGTGACCCACTATAGGCTCAAGGTCACCCCGGAACACAGCCGCTGGACGGTTTCCTACGACGAAAGTTTGAGACTCTCGCCGGACGAGAGGATCATAATGGGCGCTGGTCCCATTGCTGACGATGCCGTCTGGTCACCAACACCAGCCGAACTTGCCATTGAGATCAACAGCCGAGTGCTGTCGTGGAATGTGGACACTTCTGAGCCGGAGCCCGGGAAGCATACACACGGGATCTCCGCCGACGATGAGGTGAGACTTGTCTACCGCTTGTTGAACGACGACTTCGTGAACAATGACAGTGCAGCATACAAGATGCTAACGAACCCGTCATGCAGCACGCATGTGCACATTGGCAACGGCAAAAACGGCTTCTCCTTGCCCACGGTCAAGAACATCGTCTCCACCGTCTTGGCCTGCGAGCGACCTCTCGACAGTATCCACTCCACTGATCGGATCGGAGGTCGCAACTGCGAAGACAAGGTCAAACCGTCACCTTACAACAATCCCTGGTCGGCGCACATGATGGAACTGGTCCTGCGACCCGCGAATCCCACTCGTTTCCCATGCATCGAGTTCTCCCAGAACACTCCATTGGAGCAAGCGGCCAAACGTTTCGATGTCCCTTCTTGGCTGACTATCATCGGATGTACCAATGGCGTCGACGACCTGAAAGCTTGTCAGCATGGCCACGGGCATCATTCGACGGTCAACCTGGACAATCTGCGGGATGAGAACAACTTGCAATCCTCCTACCCGTTCTTACAGACCATTGAGTTCCGCCAGCACGCCGGAACACTGTCTGCTGACAAGATCATGGCGTGGGTTGAGGTGATTGTCAAGATGGTTGAATTCGCTGACTCTCACACAGAGCAACAGATCACAGATCTTTGCAATGGCGATTGGGCTGCACATGATTACAACATTCACCGCCTACTGCTGAGGATCGGCGTTTCCCAAAAGACTCGCGAACATTACACCTCTCGGACGAGCGGTGGTATTGACGACACGAAGGATCCCGCCGAGCGAAATCCTTCCCTTCCGGACCCGTCGGAGCTGACTCGCCGCGAAAGAGTGGACGCAGTCCTCGCCCATGCCCGTGGAGTCGAAGACCGGAATGCATCACCAGCCAATGTCTTACGCCGGATCCGCGAAAAGTTCTTCAGTGGCTGCTACGGCCAGTTCAGCCGAGATCTGATCGCAAAGCTGCGGGGGTCGAAGACGCTCACGCGCGATGAGGAGGACCAGCTGGAGAAGCTGACCATCGGTTGGAGGCCAGAGAATTGAACGATGAAGTTCCTTTGGACGATGTTGCCGACGACATGTTGGGCCAACTCGTCTCGGATCTCGCACATCCGGAGTCAGAACCGGACGATTTCGCGACTGAATTGAACATTCGGCTGTTGGATGTTTCTGGCCATGCGACGCGTGAGTCGGGTGTTGGACGTCTACATCAACGGAGAGTTGAGTCAACTGCTGGCGGATCGGCATGTCTCCGCGTAGACTGCTATGCTACAGGTAGCATGGATATGTATTCTGTAAATCTCTCGCGTGGTCTTTAGGCCTCGCGTGAACACTAAAGACTGTTCATTTCTCCACAAAGTCTTTTCCCTTGAGTCATATCTGTGTGTGGTATGGCTCGTACATGTAACCTCAACGGTCCCCGTGGTGCGCAGATTCGATATGACTTGATCCTAGAAAATGTTGCACCTAAGCTGATGTCTACCGGCATGATAGCTCTAGCGAGTCATGAGGGAGAGCAGCGTTCGATCGCACAGGTTCCCTTTCTCAGTCTTGGCAAGGCCCCGAATAGGCAGGTGTTCGTGCGCACACATCTCACTTCGTATCTTGGCGACTCGTCCAGGCGTAGTAAATTCTGACACGAGAAGGGACGGCAAGTTCGGTCATTCGAATCATATATTCATATCTCTGTACACTATTTACATTGTAGCCCTAATTCCTGTCCACGTGATGTTGTCCCCACCGTGCCACGAGTCAGGCAGAGACTACGCACAACATCACCTCAATCCCTAGGAAAATCTAGTTGGTGATTCCGGTAGCGCTACCACGAGCGTAGCCAGGGAATCTCCTCAGCTGCTGCTCGTCGATGCGGTTGAGCTTGGGGCAGCCGAGCTGGGGAACGATGGAGCCCAACAGGTTCTGGATGCCCGAGACGACGCCGGCGAGGAGGTCTCCCTTGAGTTGAGTAACAGCCTGGAATGCGAAGCAGCCGAGATTGTTACCCTGGAGCAAGTCTGCGCCGTTGAACACGCCACCGGTGAGGTCGTTGATGTTGACACCTGCGAAGTTGTTGGTCTTGCCGTCGAGGTTGCCGCCGACGTTGAGGAACTTGGGGTGCAGGCCAGCAGCGACGACGGTGTCTCCGAGGAAGTAAGGGATGGTGTATGGTGCGGTCACAGAGCGACGGTACCAGTTCTCGGGGATGCGTTCGTATCCCTGGCGAGCCTTGTAGTTGCCGTTCTCGCCCTCGATACCGAACCAGCTCTTGATCACGTCGTAAGAGAGAGTGCCGACTGGGTCAGCCTCGGAGTGGTTGGCCATGAAGCGGTAGATGAAGGTGAATGCAGCAGATTGCACCAACAGACCTGGGAAGGGGCCGTTGAAGAAGTAAGGGTTGTTGTTCAAAGATCGGTCGAAGCGGTTGGAGCGATGAACAGTCAAGCTGTCGAGGGTAACAACGCCACCGGGGGAGACGTCGATGAGCTTCTGGAAGGCTGCAGCATCCGTAATGTAGTTGTTGCCAGACTCGTAAAGGTCAGGGCGGGTGGGAGAAACGTCGTTCTCGTACTTGTTGTGGGAGCCGATGAGCTGGGCGAAAGGTCCGCCGACACCGGGGGGTGGAGTGCCGCCCATGGACCACGCAGTAAGATCTCCGTCGAGGAGAGCGCCGAGCACAGCCAAGAAGCCCGAGAGATCTGCGCCCATGCCAACGACTCGCTCGGTGATGTCGATGTACTGCTGGATGGTGGCGTATCCATTGCGAGGGAGGAAGCCGTGATTGGCGAAGGCGTTCAGACCCGGGCAGACACCACGGAGATCGCCCTTCCTTGGGGGTTGCCACTCATGACCGGAGCCAGCAGAGACGTCGATGTACTGCGCCTCCTTATCGAAAGTTGGGATGGTCTCGAAGATGGCAGTCGCGGCACCTGCACCGGCCTGACGGGCTGCCAGGAGCTCGTTCGAACGAGCAGCGAGCTCTGGGTTGCTCTGCATGATCTCCAACATCTGTGATGTGTTGGCAACTACTAATGCATATGTTCGAGAAACTCGACTCACCTGTGCTGGGAAGGCAGCCGCAAGGGGCAATGCGCCCATCAGGGCCTGAGAGGTAGAGAACTTCATTGTGAGGCCTGTGAACGGGAGTATTGACGAAGTGTTGCGGCGGTGCGAGTTGACTTGATCGGAGTCACTGGAACGGCGTCGTGGCAAGCCTGATTATATGTTTGCATGCCACCCGCCGAGGCCGACGGTGCCATGCTCCTTCAATTCTTGGTACATCCTTCAGGAAACGGCATCATAGCGTCCTCAACGTCGATAGCGTCGACTTCGAGGAGATCAACAAAGCATTTTCAGCCCCCGAGGCATGTCTCGTATACGAAGTAGTTCCCTCTACCACAAAAGAGAACCAGCCATTCAGCGTGTGGCCACGCAAGGCATTGAGTGAAATCCTTTTCATGTGCAGCCTTGTAGCCAATCGATAGCATCGTACCGGATGTACATGGTCACCATGTGCCGTGACAGCCTGACAGGCGATGGGGCTCCGCCAGATCGAGGCTAGAGAGCCACTGACATGCGTTGCATTTGCTCGCAGAGCCTTCAAGCGTTGCGCCGATGGATACCGATGCATCATGTTCTCCACTGCCGATCATCGTGGTAGTTACTCTATCGGGCAAGAAGAGACACCACGGGCGTGATCGACACAACTTAAACGCCAGGTTGGACCCAGATTTTCTCCAAGTTCTTCGGCTTGACAGTATGGGGATTCGTGGGGATATGTGGAGGACTCCCTGTAGGGTACAACTTTCGCTCAAAACTTGCGCGCCATCGCAGAAGTGCTGACAACTTGTCGTCACTATTATGCGAACATTCACATGCAAGTGAGGGGGGCTTTCGTACGGCTCGGACATTAGGATACGATATACCTTCGTTGTGACTTCCATCACCTCTCATGCTGGACGCCTGTTCCGTTGATGCAAATTGCAGGATAGCTGCTGCCGTGGTAGCGTATAATTGGGCCGTTGAGACAAACGTTCACAGAACTGGAAGCTCACAACATTCGACTTCTGGCAAACTGCTCATGCAGAATATCGCTCCCTCCGTCGTCGGTTGTGGTAGTCACTTTTTCTGATGCCTCCGCTCCAGTAAGTAGGTCTGCGTGACCGTTTGAATGGCAGCCGTTGCCGGAGATCTTTCGATAAGCTTCGTGAGGAGACCGATGTGAGGAGTGCCATCCACGAGGCTTCTGCAACAGCAAAAGGAAGCACAGCACATGGCGTGACCAACGTCGTGACGCGCAAAGCCGTAAAGGTCAACAGGTGCAGTTGTAATGCAAAGAATTTAGTGCTTGTTAGTGTAAATGTCCATCGATCGCGGTTGGCGCACAAAATTTGAACTGTTGTATTCTGGATGCTGGTACCTGGCAAGTATCGGCGATGGCCCCGGATCATCGTCCACGGCGTGAGACATGGTACACCATCGCTGTGTCTTCGGCCCTCAAAAACAACGCACAAGTGCCGGTCGGGGGCATTCATCGGATCCATGTCTTCGCAGCGTAACGACCACGAGTCCACGAATGGTAAGTATCGATCATGATTGGCGTGCTGAGTGAGCCTGTTGAGAATGTATAACAGACCATGCGCCATATCGCTGTCTCTATTTACTAGCAGGGGCCGAGCTAGAATGTCATCTGCTGGTAGCCTCATTGGCGTTTTGAAGCTTTTGATTGGCACGGCTTGGTACGCCTTCTCGGATCATGCTCGCGAGGTGATATCCGTTGCAGCAGTAGGCTTGCGGGCCTCGCGTGCTTGGTTTCGCGAGGCATATATCCGACGATCGACTGAGGACCGAACAGTCAGACATGCATGGAGCCTACAGAGCAAGGCGGAGCTTGAGTCCGTTCTTCCCAAAAGGCACTACCCAAGTAGCGCAGAGACACAATCATGATCGCACTTCGATAGAAGGTCTCCGAGTCTGGCGCCAGCAGAGCGACTTCTTCCCTAAGCTGACGGATGGATTTCGCAGACGCGAGTCGGAGGCAGGATGGTCGAGGAGCTGCACGATGATATGTTCTTTCATCAGCTTGTCCATCAGCTTGTTCATCGCACATGTGCCGTTTCATCAGTTTCTATTCGTGCAGATAGGGTATCGCTAAACGCTCAAATTATGCCAAACAAAGAATTCGTCGTCTGCCAGTCAGAACGACAGGCGCGGTGATGGTGGTGAAGGATTGTATTCCACTTCAGCCAGCGAAAGCAAATCTGCTGAGGCTGAACGCAGGTCGACGCTCGTCCCTCTCCGAGTCGTTCTCGGGACTGTTGGGCACAAGCAGATCTTCACTGCCCTTGAAGGAGTCTCCCAATGAATTGTGAGCAACATCTTGTTCTATCGCAAGCCATTCTTCGTCCTTGGTGTTGTTCTCATCAGGCTCCGCGACATCGGAAGGAAAGGATAACTCCGCTGGTGGCGGTGATGAGTTGGGAACGAAAACGACCGCCGGCGCGGCACGCGACTCCCGACGGGACTTCAAGACTGGAAGATCGTTGCTTGATTCCCAGTCGTTGAATCTCGCAGAGGTTGGAAGAGTAGATTTCGTCCGTAAGAGCGTCTTCGTTAGTGACGCTGGACCACGATACCCCATCATGGAGAGCTTTTCGCGCATGCTTGTGGCAGGCTTGTTCAACAGTTGAGGTGAGTCGATCTCTGCAAAAGATGTATCCGGAGTATCATCCTTGACGGACGCCTGAGAATTGGGTGTCGCGGTCGTGAATATGCTCTCTTGCGAGATATCGCCAAAACTGGTGTCTGCGGGAGAGCCTGTGGGATCTGCCAACACATTGAGCTTCTTGCGCTTCTTCGCGGCTGATATGCCAAGATCCTGCGTTGACTCGGGCGTTGCAGTCGCTGCAGCGACTGAATCGTCAGACCACAGGTCAAATTCTTCCTTCTTGCTCCGATTCGACTTCGTTCGCATTGATGGACTTGGCTGCGTGGGCTGCTGGGCGAAGAAGCGACTTGCAGCCGTCTCAACTGGATTCATGACTGCTGCGATGGCCGAGGAATCCGAGCACAGACGCTGTCTCTTAGGCGATGCTAACCTTGCGAGTGGTGTCGGAGCTGTGGAAACACGTCGAGTGACCTGCGGCGCGGACGAAGGGATCGAATTTTGGGAGGCACGACGACCACCGAAGACTTGCGATGACGGCACTTGCGAGGCGGACCAAGATGCGTTCCGTTGTGACTCGCTGGTCTGCTGCTGGCTGGGCGAAAGGGTAAAGGAGTTTGGGTCGAGTTCTGCTAGAGGCGTGCGCCTCGCCTTGAAGAATTCCGAGATGGGTTTGCCGTGTTTCTCGTTTGGGGTCTGTACCACCGTACTGCGCGAAGCTGGGTGTTGGAATTTGTTCTGGAATCTTTGCGGCAGAACAATCGGAAGCTTCGTGTTCGGATCGAGGTCACCACAAGCCACGCCTGCAGCCAGCTCCGAGTCAACATTCTTGCCGATGTACGGGATGCTTTCGGCGTCAACTCCAGACGGTAGAGGCGTTAGGTTCAACAAGCCGCGTGTTTCAGAACAGAACACCCACTGATGCAAGAACGTTCTCTCAGCATTGAGGAACGCCTCCAGATAGCCAGGTGGTACTTTCATCTTGCCCTCGAATTGAACGGCTTGAACGATCCTCTCGACCGTTTTGTGTTTCCTCACATACCGATATGCAGTCTTGAGACCCATCTTGTCGATACCAGGTAGATAATCGCAACCGCTGAGCATTGCCATGATCCGGAACTCTTTATCAGCCCAACCGACAAGACTTATGTCACGACAAGAGGTGAAGTCTGCGCGGTTGACCATGATGCACTCGCCGTACTGATCCAGCTTTGTGAGGAGGCACTTCACACCGAAGACCAGTAGGTCAGAGTCCTCGCTCAGTACGCCAGAGATCTTTCCTTGCTGCTCCAGATATGCCAATTGGCTGTCGGCTTCGAACGGTGCGACGACGTATGAAACATCCATGCGCTTCAACTCCTCAATGAGCTCCCTTGCCATCACAGGTGTAACATCGACCGCTTTTTGGAGTTCGAGATGTGCTTGTGATGTCCGTCCCATCCGCAGCAGCTCCAGTCCAACTCTTTTGCTTTCCTTTCTCCTGGCAGCACGCTCCTTCTCGGTGTGTGACTTGCTCGGTAGGTAATCGCCATCGAAGACGATATATGGTGTTACGCCGAAATGAATGAGCATCCGTACTCGGTGCAGGGCAAAATCGATATGCTTTCTCGTTGGTTTGCCTTCGGCGAGCTCGATTGCACAGGCAACCGTGCCTCGATGGAGCCAGCCATATGCATCGACTCCGAGGGTCTGACCGGCGAAGTTGCGAAGGTGGGTGGGCTTTTGTATGCTTTTAAGCAATGGAAGAAGGCCTGCGAGTGTTACGTCAGAGGCAGGAAGTCCTGCTGTGAGGTTGTCGTTTTCCGTACCCTGAATGCCCATCTTTATCCGCTTGACAATTTCATCAAGTCATTGCGGTCCCGATGCCGGTGTCGTGTAAGCTAATATCAGCTCAAATGCGATGTACAGAGCAGGTTGTTGATCGTGTGAAGTGCCATGCTGGTACGCGTCGAGCAGGCGCGTAGCTGATATTATATTGACCCGATTGGCTCCCGGAGTCCAGGTCCGCACCACCCTTCCCCCTCCCAAAATTTCGTGCTCCAGAAATTCAAAGGAATACTTCATCTTCAGACCACATCACAAAAATGCCTTCCAAACTCAGCAAAGTCCAAAAGGCGGTGGGCAAGAAAAAGGGCGGCGCCAAAGTCAACAAACTCCACGAAAACAGCAGAGATGCTCAGCGACTGAGAAAAGCTGGCGCCAGAGATGAGAAAGTCTCCAGGGTCGCCTCACATCGGAAGAAGGAGAACAGATTATGGTTGGATCGCCTTGAATTCCTCAAAGACAACCTGCCAGACACCCTGCATCCTCTCGACCTGGAGTCCGTCAAGGGATTGATTTCGCAATACCTCAATCGCTACGACGAAGAGCTCGCACAGCTAAGAGCAGAGCGGAGAGCAGGAAGGCCACCATCGACCAGGCAGACTCTTCTTGAGCAGCAGCTGGTGATCGAGTCACAAGAGTACGAGGGAGGATTCTGGATGCCGAACTTGCAGGATGCCGAGAGTCTGGTGAAGCTGGATGCATGGGATGGGCGATGGCTGGGATTGGGCAACTTGAGATTCGTCAGGGTACCGAAGGAGGGAACTGTGAAGGAGAGCAGCTTCCCACCTAGAGGGTCTGTCTAAGAGATGTATTGCGAGATTATGGCTCGGGTGCGGCATGTGCACTGGAGTAAGTGCATGGCACGTGGCGCACATCAGACTGAATGACATGTGCGATGCTTTGAGCGAGGGGTTCGGTGTCGCGGCTTTCGACATAGATGGCGTTCTGCGATCCAGAAAGTCAACGATACAACATCAAACAACCAATCCTTCACATATTACTCGGCACACACCTTTCCACAGCAGCATGGCTCCGAAAAGGAAGCATCCTACTATGGCTTCCACGCACGATCCGTCGATGAGAAGTGATCTTGCACCAGCGTGAGTATTATAACGCCGCTGAGACATGCTTCCATACTGACAATAACAGTGTTCACGGTGACACAGTCACCGTGCTGGTCGGCAAGGACGAGCGCAAATTCCTGATCCACGAGACACCATTGCGCGCCCATTCTCGCTTCTTCGATGCGGCTATGAGTGGGGCTTGGAGAGAGAGCACTGACCGCGTCGTCAAACTCCCCGTGGAGGATGCAGCCTGCTTCAATATCTACGTGCAGTGGGTGTATACGAACAAGACTACTTTCGCGGAAGACCACCACTTTTGCGACGTGGTCTCACTGTTCTTGACGGCTTCGAGAATGCAGGACGGCGACTGCCAAGACGCAGCGATCGACTGCATGATTCGCAGGACAAAGAGGATCCCTGCTATGGGCTCTATCAACCGGATCTACACCCACACCGTATCGGGCGATCCTGTTCGCAAGCTATTGGTGGATTGTGTCGCGATTCGCGGCAAGGTAAGGTTTTTCTCCAAGCCTGTCGAGGCGGTTGATGCACAATTCTACTACGACTTGGCCAACCTTCTCATCATGGAGAAGACCGGCAAGGAGCCGGAAATCCGTCTTTCCGATTAGGACGGCAGCACCTGCAAATACCACCAGCATGGAGATAGCGAGTGCTACAGCACAAAGTACGCAGCATGAACCCTCGGCGAGTTGGGAAGGCCAAAGGAGAAGACGATGCGTGGGTAACCTCGAATGAAGCATGACAACTTGGCACAAAGAAAGCACGCGGCCGTGGATGAAAAGCGAAAAGCGAGATGAAGATTGATGCTTTCGCATAAGGAAGGCATGCGGCGGTGGGACAAGACCGCAGTGAAGATTAAATTCTCGAGGGCAAGCACGTTCGTGTGCGCGTTCCAATTTTATTCACGATCAGAGGCTACGATTATTGCATACTCAAATCGTAGTACTGAAGACCATTTATACATAGGTAGCTCCCGTTGCTCCCGTTCCTTCCTGAAAGGTGCGTGACCCTTTCTACGTCACCATTGCTTCCGACCACTGCCATGAGTACGGATGAATCAACCATTATTGTTCTTGGTGATTCACCGCCAATAAGCCATCTACGAGCAAGCCGCCTGCAACAGAGCATTCGTGGACCATCTGATTTGGGACATAAAGGTTCACGAATGTGCGTCCAGCCGACCGTTGACCTACTCTCCACTTTAGCTATGGCCACCACCACCCCAAACTCCCACAACAAATCCTGCACTCTCTGCGGCGTGCCCCGCCCAGTGCTCGTGCGCTGCAAAATAGACGAAACCGCAAAATGGCACATGGTTTGTCCCGGAAAATGCTGGATCAGCGTCTCGGGCGGCCAAGAAGACGCCCGAGGCCATGAAGCGGACCATCCATTCTACAAGTACGGCGGGATGTGGAAAAACAAACATGCTGATGGGCCGGTGAGTGCGAAGAAACCTGCTAAGGTGAAGAGGCGACAGAAGGAGGGGCGGAATGGGAAGAAGGGAGATGGTGCTGGTCAAGGCAATGCTGAGAGTGATCACGACCACGATGTTGTGGATGAGACCAGCGAGGGGACGGCAAATGTGAAGAAACCTGCTAAAGTGAAGAGGCGGCAGAAGGGGGGCAGGTGTGGGAAGAAGGGCGATGATGGAGCTCAGTCTCCAGGCCAGGGTGGCGATGACGATGCGGAGGGTGATGATGGCCATGATGATGTGGGCGAGAGCACCGAGGGAGCGATGAGCGACGATGGCTTGGATCGAGAGACTGCATACGGCAAGACAGCGGACGTGCCTAAGCAGGACCTGGATCGAGAGGAAGAAGCGGAACGTCCGGCCTGATTCTGTTCATTCGTGCGAGAGAAATTCGAGTCGGCCTCTCACTGACGGCCTTCCGAAGCTCTAGTCACGAGCCGACGATACTCTGGCTATCCGGCATGCAGTGGTTGAGACATCAGGTGTTTGAAACGTCTTTGATTCGAGATCTCGAAAAGATCTATACTAGTACAAGGCGAAACTCTTTTCGAGAGCCGCATAGTACACACAGATGCCACCGAGCCACAGCCTTGAAGACAACGCTACACGGCTCCATGCCCTCTGGAAGAGCGTGTCAATGCCGCTCGCGAGTCTGAACCAAAAATCACCGGCCATGCCATCTTGAGAAGCCTTGTCCCGTTTCCTGCCCATTTATGGACCGCCGCCAAATCTTCGATCGCCATCACAAATGCAATTCTCAGCAGAACTACCGTCGCTGCAAATCCCCTCTGCTGAAAGCTGCCTTCGCGGAGTCCACATCAGTCGAGGCCACCAGATACGCAATCTTCACCGCATCAAACCGTGCTTGGTTGTAGTCACGAGCTGCAGGCATCAGCCGCATGACGTACTCAATCATCGGCGGCAGCGGAGGAGGTCCCGACGGCACGGCAACGCTGTTGGGCACGAACGTCTTGGTCGCAAACCCACCTCCGCTTGTCGCGCCGGCTTTGCTCTGCATACGCAGACCAGCGGCACCTTTCAGCGGCGACTCGCCTCGCATGAACTTGCGCTGTGGCTGCTCGTTGTCGGAGTCTTCTAGCGGACGCTTCGGGCTGGCGACGTACGGGCCATTTGGTCCGAGAAGGATTTCGGGTGCTGCTCCCCTCGGGCTGTTGTGCATGTTCTCAATGCTGGTTGCAGGCGCCTGCTGTGGAGCTTGCAGTTGAGGCTCGAATGCTCTCGGTCGTGCCTGGGTGGGACTCAACACGAGCTGCACGTGCATGGCGTCGAAGTCGGGAAGGGAGAAGCGATGGCTGAAGCGGCTGATCTCCGGTTCTTCGGGGTATAGTTCTGACATGCGTTTCTCGATCTTGTGAATCTGGGCCAGATCACCGTACTTGCTTTCGTAGTCGTGCATGTATGCGATGAGAGGCCGACACTTCTCCCTCTTTTGCTCCAGTGAGAGATCCGTCGCGTTGACGATTTTTGGGATGGTTGACTCGAAAACGACACGAGCGTTAGTGATGTCGCTGAGGGCGATGAGGTGCTTCACGTATTCCAGAATGAAAACTTCATCGAGAGGGAACAACTTCATGCCTCGCTCAAAGATCTTGATAGCAGATGGGTCCTTGTAGCAACGCCACTCCAGAAGCGCAGAGGCAATATAGACATCACTTGAAAGCTGTCCGCGTGGTCGTGCATCGGCGAAGATACCCCGGAAGCCTTTGACCACCTTGGAGGTTGTGTCTCCCTTCTTCGGCGGTTTGCCTTGACCCTGCACTCTTCGGAACGCTCGCATTTTCGCGACCCAGACGTACGAGATCGTCCTCTTGAGAAGGTCCATATGGGCAGCCGAGGCCTGCTTGACGGAGTCGATTGCCGCCTTCAACTGCTCGGCTCTAGTCTTGGGCTTGTTGCTCGGCTGGTCGTCATCGTCGTCCTCCTGCACAGCCGTCGGCTCTTCCTCGGGAGACAAGCTTGCGAAATGTGCGTTGATCTGAGCGATCGTCTTGTCGTCCTTCTCCTTGAGTCGACCTCGAAAGGCATACAGGGCTTTATGAACTTGCTCGTAGGGCACATCAAGTTTGTCCCCATTGCGGATCAATATTTCTTCGGTGTTGCCGGTCTCGAGCGAGGATTCCACACGGTCTGCTTTGGACATTGCGAGCAATACAGATTCCGGATTTGTATCCATGCCTTTGTCGAGGAATTGCTCGCCTTCGGTTGTGAAGGAGTCGATTCCTTGCGAGAAGCACCATGATGCAGCTTCGAACCAGATCGGCGGGTAGAAGCATAGAAACAGAGTGGCCTGCTTGTAAGCGTATAGCACGCGTCTGCGCCAAGCATCGTCCTCGGTCCCTTTGAACACCAGCGGATCCTCATTCTTCTCCCACTCGATCCACGATCGCCACTTCTCGACCTGGTTGCCGAATTCGTCCTCACCCGCGCATCCATACAGTGGTGGCAGGACGGGAATGGACCTCCGATCCAGGCCATCCAGCTTTTGTTCCAACTGCATTCTCGCTGTGCGTGCCTGCATGTAGTGTGGACTCTGCTCTTGAACATGCTTGCGCCCTGTGGCCTTGTGCAGACCCATCTCAAAGTTCTCATACTCTTTCCACAGCTTGACAGACTCCGAATGGGGCAGTTTCGTGGCTCGTTGATATGCCTTCCTCAATTGGTCCACCTTTTGAAGATCCTGCCAGTCCTGTCCGCCCACCATGCCAGGGCCGTCTCGCACGAAATCAATGTACTCGCGCCAGAGTATACCAGCGTCCGGGTCGATGCCCACGTTGTCCAGAGTGACGTCGAAGGCCTTTGTAATCTCGGTGCGGTTCTTGCCGCCGGCATCGTTGATGAGAGGGAGTGCTCGCCGCACATGATCAAGGTAGAGTTTCCATAGTTCCACGCTGGGAACTGTCATCACAGACTCACCGAGAATGTGCACAACGTTGTCACGCTCGTCTAGTTCGTTCTCCATTTGGATGTATTTTACCCACATGGAGACCTAGGATATTCATTAGCTTGCAACTTTGATGGCAAGGCTCGGACAGCCTGGTAGTCTCGCGGCAAAAGCGCGGAATGAGTACTTACCGCAGTTGGAAAGACAGCGAGGAAGCGCTTGTACACATCTCTTGCGCCCTGATATTGAGTCTTGTCATAGTAGTGCTTGATGAGCGAAAGCCAAGCATCGGTGTCACCCTTCGGATCGTCCTTGATACGATCCTCGAGTTGGCCAACTTTGTCGTGAGGGAGTCTCATCTGCGCTGCAGGCATTGAGCCATTCACTTGAGGGGTCGGTAGGCTCATTGCAGGAGCCTTAGTGTCTGTTTGTGCTTGAGGTGTTGGAGCGGCAGATTCCACAGGCGTGAGAACATCTTTACCCAAATCTGCCACAGAGGTCTGAAGGGTAGAAACAGGTAGAGAAGGAGTAGACGCAGGGACGGGAATTGTGGTGGACCCATTGAGACTTGTGCTGGAGGTAGCAGTGTCTTGCGGTGCACTACGTAACGATACATCCTGCGCCTCAATGTTTGTTTCCGCATCATGTTTTTCTGCGTCAGAACCACCGTTCATCTGCGGCGGTGTTGCAACGCTCTCTTCCTGCTCATCATCACTCTCCTCTACTATGAAGCCGGCAACTGTCTGCTGTAGTTTGCGCGGTTGCTCGATTTGCGCGGGGGGAACTTTGAGCGTCTGATCTGATTCGGTTGCCTCGGGCTGCTCGGTGTCTTCGCCGTAGTTGAAGCTTGAAGGATCGTAGTCGTCGTCCTCGTCCGCAGCATCGTCCGCAGCGTCGGCGCCTGACTCGTATTTCTGTTGCTCGGCATCGTCTGATTCATCTGCTGGGTCAAAGGTCGGCGGATCTAGAGGATCATACTCTTCCGCCATGTTGGCGACTGGCGCCGCTGGCGGCTGTGTCAGTGCGCTGACACTCCGGAGGATCGAGCGTTGTTCGGCTGTACAATATGCGCTGAGGTGAGTGCCGAGTATTGGTGGCCTTGCGCAAACGCGGCGATATTGGTGATGGTGGCAGAAAGCGATTGATGGCGCAAATGAAGATCGTTGGGGGTGTTGTTGTGCAGACAGCTGAAGACGGGATGGCTGGACAAAGTGAGGAAGCTCGAACGAGTGCCAAGACCATCCTCGGACGTCACTTCTTATGGTGAAGGGCAGTGGTCAACGAACAATCCGCATACTCAAAAGTCACGAGATTCACGCCTTTCAGCAGATCACGGAGAGAGAGCACATACAGCATCATTGAATGATTTGATTTCCGCCAACAAGACTTGCCCTCGGGAAATCGCGCTCTATCCAACTTCCGGCCATAAACAAGAACAAAGCCTGGGCATACCACAAACAACTACAACGAATCTGCTTCGGAATCCCGCCTTATCACCATGTCGTCAAATCAGAAAAGAAGCGCCAGCATGCGCATACCCCCGTTCTTTCGAAAGCTCTTCAAGATTCAGTCCATGGACTTCGAGACAGTATGTGTACACACATCACACAGCCACACTTTTTTGACTAACTGGCTATGACAGGCAACATGGGAGATGACACATCTGATTATCGCACCCAAGAAAGTGTTCAGGAACATTTACTATCACGTCAGTCATGAGACGTACTTCCGATGACAATGAAGCTGACTTTGATTACAGAAACGTATGTTAACAACACGTGTTCGATGAGGCTGAAGGTACTGACTCGTCGAAGAAACGAAAAACTCCTACCATCGCGCGGACCCAGCTTTCACATATCTACTGTCACTCTTCCTCCTTCTCACTGGCCTGGCGTGGGGTCTGGCATATGCAGATGGCCTCGGCAGAACTCTTCGAGTGGCTCTCGTGTTCGTCTTCGGCCAATTCTTGGGGAGCTCGCTCCTACTATCAACCATGATGTTCTTCCTTGTTGGTCGAGTACTGGGGAAAAAGAAGCAAGGCTTGTTCGGGCCTCCTGTGGGGGGTGAGGACAGTTTGGAGTTTGGATACTGCTTTGATGTGAGATTTGCTTGCGTGATGGGATTACCTTGACGACATTACTGATCACTCGACAGGTCTCGATCCGAGCTTTCCTCCCGGTCTGGGTCTTCCTTTACGTCCTCCAGTTCTTGTTGATGCCTTTGATCGCACAAGACTACTGGGTTTCAAACCTCTTTGGAAACACAATGTATCTTTTGGCTTTGAGCTACTACTTTGTGATTACCTTCCTGGGTTACAACGGTCAGTCGCCCTGTTTCACGCATGGCAAATCGCATCGACGCTTACTCCTCCCTAGCATTACCCTTCCTCTCGCGCACCGAGATCCTACTTGCGCCTATACCGGTGCTGGTAGTCCTGTGGCTTCTCAGCCTCTTCACCTTCGACTGCGCAACGAACCTTGCGCCTGTCTTGTGGTGCGGAGTCAGTCTGCGGAAACCGGTGTAAGGTCCGGGTCTCTGATTGAGCAAGCGATACTCAAGTTTACATAGAGGTATGGAATGGACCTTGCTTCAGCACGAAACAGCCCTGGTGTCCACGTGTGCATGACTGGTCCAAGACTCTGCTTTGGAATGAGGTTTCAATTTCAAGGAAGGTATCCAATGTCTCGAAGTTCCCCTTTCCGAACTGGCCATAAAGTAGCTGATTATTGCTCGTAGTCTCGTCTGCTGTCACATTCGTGGGGATCTATGGCGTACTGCAAGCCTTCGCGCGGTCTAGCTCCCGATTTGTCTTCTCGGTCCATCTATTTGATACGCCGAGGCATCCGCATCGCGCCCATCAGTCTGAACTTCATCTTGTGCATCGTGGATTCTCTGGTGCTGCATGCATCATCCGATGTCATTTCAACACTCACGCGCGGGGTCTTGGGTTTCAACTCTCGCATGGAAAGCACTGAGAGTCGATTGTGCGGTTTCCTCAGCGAGTCCTCGGAGTCTGGCGAAGGTGATGGTGTGATGAGGATATCATCGGTCGCCTTGAGAGCCTTCACTGGTGATGGAATATCGATTTTCAATCCGACCTTCGCAACTTCTGGAAGGTCGACATCGAGATACGTTTCCCGCACAAACGTAACGAACTTTTGGACATCCTCGTCGCTGCTCATTGCGCCCAGACTTACTCGAACCACACCGATAGGCTTCCCAAAGACTTGCGCCAGTGGCTCGGAACATCGATGGCCTTCATCGTACGCGGCGCGCAGCTCCTTTGGTGACCACTTGAGGTATGTTGCAATTCCACCTGGATTGCAGAGCGACCCACTTCTCACGGAGATGCTGTTCTTATCGGCCTCTTTCTCAACGTCGGCAAAGCTGACGATGTCGCCTTTAGGACTTTGAATGTTGAAGGCGATCGTCGCACCTTGCAACTTGGCCTGACCGTAGACCGCTGTTGCGTCTTTGTACACCACGATGACTGGGACGCCACTTGAATGCCGCAAAGACGTCAAGTCGTCGTATAGCTTCTTGATTAGACGGGAGGTATGCGCGGAGATCGTTTTCATCGGCGAGGAACCATAGATCTTCCGGTGGACGTCTATCGCAAGATCGAGAGCGAAGATGGATGTGAAGGGCAAGGTACCGTCTTCCAAACGACTGTGGACGTTGTGGCTCTTCTTCGATGACCATGAATCGTTTACCGAGATCACCATCTCCACGGTCCCGCCTCCGAAGAATTTGCGGTTCATCAACACCTTTGATGATGATTTCTTGACCAGAAGTGCGCCGAGATTGGGGAAGCCAAAGATCTTGTAGAACGAAAGAGCGACAAAATCCGGTGCGGTACTGGTGTCTGAAAGATCCAGCTGTGTCGTCGACACAAGAGCTGCAGCGTCAAGAAGCGTGTAGACCTTGCTGCGAATTCTGTCTTGGATGCGACCCGGCCTAACTGGATGTCAGTGGAGTCTCGATCGCTCATCAACTGCGGGAACGTACCATGCCAAGGGGAGCCGTCTTCCAGTCATGTTCGATTGTCCCGGATACGCGAATAAGGCGAGATCGTTCGCCTTCGCTCCGCCGAGCCCTCTGCTCTCAATCCAAAGCTCAACCTCTCGATCATTGCGGAAACATCTGTGCGTTCGGGTTCCTTCTCGGACGCCAACGACCGATGTGTGGGCGTCTTTGTGGTAGCCATACCACCAGTTCTGGCGCTTCTCTATCGCGTGGTCGCGGAAACAATCATGGACGAGCTTGATGGCGGCAGTTGCATTCGCAACAAACACGAGGTCCCACTCTGCCGGATTGGCATTGAAGAAACCGAGGGCCTTTTCCCTGGTGGCTTCGACTCGAGTGTCTGCCAACTTTGAGGGAGCATGCTCGGAATGCGGATTGCCATAAAGATCAGTCATCAGGTCTGTCGCGAAAGAGTCCATGAGAGATTTAGCCCACGGCTAGATGATGCCAGTCAGCCTGGGACGCAATGGAATGAGTTCAAACATTGCGACATACCGTTGTTCCCGCATGGTCCAAATAAGTCTTCCCGAGTAGTTGAGGGTATTCGTCTGCTCGGATCTTCTCCATGTTGGTCTCCATCTGATCGGATGAGTCTGAGGTCACAGTGTCGAACAAGACTGGATAAAGACTGGGCACTTGGTACGAATTGACAACGCTTTCCCAAGAGGCTTGCAGAAGCTCTTTGAACGAGATGGAAGCTCCAGTTTGCTCTCGGCAGACAAGTCTAGCATCGTCGCCCGCTCTTAAGCAATCAGGCAATCTTGAACCGCATTCAAACGTTCCCGCTACGTTCTTCCCTAGCGGCTTCGCGGTGGGCTTCGCGGTGGGACCGCACAAGAGAACAAGGCCCGTCATGATTGCCGGAAGTGTCCAAGGCTGTGGCGAGTGCGAAGACTAGCGTGGAGTAGTTGTGATAGTCAATAGTGAGCCGATCGGCTTGCACGGCCCGTCGTCAGTCCTTGTATAGTCCTTGTATAGTCCTTGAAGTTGCATACAGCAGTCGAGGGTCTGAAGCTCGTGCGTGACCTGGAGAGCAGCGAGCTAGCTCGGTCCTCGTCGTGTGGAATTCCTGGTTACGAAGTGCGATTGCGAGCGTTCAATGTCGTGCTCCGGCGCCATCGTGGGGGCGACTCGCTGATAGATGACCCAGCTGTGGACATTGCCTCGCAACCTCGTGCTGACCGCTGTTGCGCGATCAGCTCGAAGCTTGTGACATACTAGAAAAGAAGATCCTGGTCTCCAGTGACATCTGTCGGTGACCTACGTACTTCTGGTGCTGCAGCCGCCAGCACACTGCATGTCCACTACTGAGGCACAGCTCGGTACTTTGGCGTTTCCAGTGGGATGCGCATTGCTCCGCATGCGCTTCGTTACTATGCCTCCCATGTACGAATGCAATCATCGCCTTGACTGTGCACGATCAACAATCAAGAGACCAATAGCAACAGACGAATGTTGCGGGGCGCTGTCATCGTCCGGTGTCTCGCCTGCGTGGATACAAAACGGCGTGTGCTAGCAGTGTGACCGGGTCCCACTTCGCCTTTTGTTTACGTGGCCAAGGCGGAGGGCATTTGGAGCACAAAGTAGTGGCGCCGTCTTTGTGTTGATGCCTTGACAGAAGCGCATGATTTGCGCAGTGGAAGTGGGCGCAGCCAACTTCCGAGCAATACAACATCCCACTTGTATGAGTTGTACAGTCCGATGCTTCGACGTTCAAAGACACTAGCCAGGGTATCGGCGCCAGCAGGGGTCAGGCAGGAAGCGGAGACGGCAGTCTGAGCTACTGGATCTCGGCAAGCGGCTACGATGACCGCGGGACCAGGTTGAGCGGCAGTAGTCTCGCGGGAAGCTGATTGCAGGACCTGGAGTGGCCCCTGACTCTCTCTCGGGCTTGTAGCGACAAAGAGTGTGCATGCCGAACCCTCGTGGTAGCGGAAAAGCTCGCTCCCATGTAGACGGCTGAGAGTCCCTGTTCGAGCCTCTGTCCGCGTCAAAGGCTATCGGGCAGTCTTCGTCCGGGAACGCAAAGTGGAAAAATTCGAATCGAGATACGAAGGGATGGGCCTGCAACGAGTCGCCGCTGGGATGTCAGGCAAGAGTTCCCAGGTTGTATCTTGCCTCGAGCATAAAAGAAGGTTCCGTGGACCGCACGAGCCGGCATGATCCCGGTTTTGAAAGGCACATTTGTAGTCATCGTCGAACAATGTACAACGACAGGTGCAGACCAGACAGACATATAAGTACTGCCAGATCCTCTGCGCACGCCATACGGCAGCGCTCTGTCCTCATCGCAACAGCGGCGATCTTGTCATCAAGATTCGCTGCGGCCATTCGATGGTCGGTTGTCCTACAACAAAGCCAGCTTCTTGTTGCCTTGGTGAGCTAGTGCCTGTTCCCTCACCTAGGCGAAATTCCGGCGAACTCCAGGTCCGTGAGATGTGGTTATGAAGATGACACTCGATTCTCGAAGTCACTGTTCCCTCCCAGTGTGATATTGAATCTCGGCACGCATCGCCCATGCTCAAAGGACCGAGGTGCAGAAAGTGCCAGGTAACCCCCGCTTGCTCCGTGCCGCAAAGATGGACGGAGATCGAGCACGCTGATAGGCGACGAGGTCGGGAGCGCTGTAGCGACTCTCGAGTCATGTCAAAGGGTTGAAGGAGCCGATAGACGCAAGAAAGGGCTTCCTTAAATTGTCCTAGCGTTTGCCTAATTAGTCAGTCCAGTCCTAGCCGATACCTGTGTGACTGTGTCTCACTTATCCTCCCCATCGACGCTGTGCCACACTGGAGCGCTAACTCGAGCCGCGATCAGCAAGCCCCCATGAGTGATCAGTTGGATTACCCTTGCTGCAATGGTATGGCTTGTCGCGTATGTATGCTGTATGTGCTTAGTCTCTTTGTACATCGACGACTGGGCCGCTGCGTTTTCTACAGTCGTCTCTTCTCGCTAATTTCTTCGTAACATTGAATCGAGTCGCCGACCTGGAAAGTCTCCCATCCGTCGAAGCCCATGCCGCATTCCGTACCCTTGCGCATTTCGGAGACATCTTTCTTGACGCTCTTCAAAGAGTCGATCACACCTGCCGAACGTGGTTAGCATTAGAACATATGTGTTTTGGCGCGGCCGATCGCAGAGATATACTTACCATCGTACACCTTTTCGCCGCCCCTCATGATTCGCACCTTGCTACCTTTGCTCACAACGCCATTTCTGATCTTGCATCCGGCGATCTTGACCTTCTTCCTGCCAGCAACGGTGATATCGAACGCAGCGCTGATGTCAGCTTCGCCGAGCACTCTCTGAGTGACGATTGGAGGCAGCTTCTCTTCCAGAACTGCTTTGACATCATCCAGCACGCGATAGATGATATTGTTCTCCAAGATCTTGACGCCTTTGGCTTTCGCTGCTCCAATGATTTCTTGGTCGGCAGGAAGATTAAATGCGATGATATGTCCCTCGGCTGCGTAGGCAAGCTCGATGTCCGATTGATGCACTGCGCCGACGCCAGAAGAGAGAATGGTCGGTGCGATCAGCGGGCTGGAGACGGACATGATGTAGGCTGCGACTGCTTCCGCAGAACCAGACACATCAGCTTTGATGATGAATGGAGTCTCAAGCTGGCCCTGTTGTTGCGGTGCCGTGTCAGATGCGGTAGAAGCAGAGGTCGCAGGCGCTGGCTCATCGGGTGTGGCACCAGCTGCGGCTCGTTTCGCGGTATTCTCAGCAGCCTTTTCCTTTTCCCGCTTCTCTTGTTCGAGTCGGCGGGCCTCGTTAATGGCTTCCATATCTTGAGCGGTCTTCTCGCGATCCGCTTTCTCCACACGATAGTCCACGACTGAATTTGCCTTCTGCTCGCTGGGTGCTTGCAGCACTTCATCACCCGCAACTGGCTGATCACGCCAGCCATCTACCTCGACAGGCATGCCGGGCCCGACCTCTTGCACCGCAACACCTGCTTCGTTCCTCAAGGAGCGCACGCGAGCCCAAGTCTTCCCAGCAACGATGATGTTGCCGGGCCGGAGTGTTCCCTGGCGAACGAGGACAGTCGCTACGCGACCAGATAGCTTCGTGGTAGCTTCAAGAACCCAGCCCTCCACATCTACATCTGTCTCAGCACGGTGGTCTAGAATCTCGGACAAAGTCACCACGTTCTCTTCCAGCTCGTCCATGCCTCGGCCAGTTTTACCAGATACGCACACAACTTGCGTCTCGCCACCGTAGTCTTCAACATCGACTCCATGCCGTGCAAGATCCTGCTTGCAGCGCTCGATGTCTGCTTCAGGCTTGTCTACTTTGTTGAGTGCGACGATCATCGGCACGCGAGCGTCCTTGGCATGCTTGATGGCTTCCAGTGTCTGTGGCTTGACACTGTCATCGGCGGCGACTACTAGGATCACAATGTCTGTGACATTAGCACCGCGTTGGCGCATGGCCAGGAATGCCGCGTGTCCAGGAGTGTCCAGAAAGGTGACCGTTTTGCCGCTGCTCGAGAGAGGAACACTGAAAGCACCGATATGCTGGGTGATACCCCCCGCTTCGCCTGCGGCTACCGAGCTCTTGCGGAGGTAGTCCAAGATTGTGGTCTTGCCATGGTCAACGTGCCCCATGATGGTCACGACGGGCGGCCGACTTGGTAATGATGTCTTATCGGCGATCTCTGGCTTGGCTTTGAGGTCGCGCTCCTCCTCCTCTCGATACGTACCATCGAAAGTTGGATCGAAGTTGTATTCCATGGCGATCATACCGCTGGTCTCCGCGTTCAGCGTTTTGCCAGGGAAAATGTCGTCATATCCCAAGCGCTCCAAACGTTGGACGAACTGCTCGTACCTGACACCAAGCATCTGCGATAGATTCTGGATGCTGATGTATTCAGGCAAAACGATGGGAGTTCCTTCTTTGAGCTTCTTGGCCTCTTTCTTCTTCTTTGCGGCTTGCTTCTCTTGCTCCTTCTCCTGCTCCTTCTGCTTCTTGCGTGCAGCTTTGCGCGCACGATGCTCATCCCGGTTGCCCAAACCGTCATCCTCCTCCTCATCGTCGCGCTCACGCCTGTTCACGCGCTTCGCAGACTTGCGGTCATTCGACTTAGCCGTCTCATCAGTCTCCTGCTCAGGATCTTCCCATTGGCGGCGACGAGCGTCCTTACTTCCGCGTCTTGTCTCTTCAACTACGGCGGGAACTTCTGGCTCACTGAATCGAGCACGACGAGATTCCGACTCGCTCATTTCTGTTTCAACACTTTTTGAGATGGGATCCTTGCTTCCCGATGGCGTGTAATTTGATGTCTCATCGCCATCTGTGCGACCGAACAGATTGCGTTGTGGCGGCTGATCTGCGTCGGCCTCAGGAGACATGGGGGCGACAACATTGCTTTGTTGAGCGCTTCGCCCACCAGGAGCCTCACGTCTCGCTGCCGGGATGCCAGAGCTTCCTGGGGAGGCTTCCGAATTACGCCTCTGACCTTCTCCCCCTCGGTCGAGTCGTGAAGCTGGGCTGCCGGCACCGTCGCCTTGCCTTCCTCTCGAGTGGGCCTCTGGCTGGTCAAAATCATGATTCACGCGATGAATCTGCAGCGTCGTGCAATTTCTCGCGATATGACCCTTTTCTCCACAACGGGCGCACACTTTGTTCGCCTTGTCTTCGTCCCGATAGATCTGATGAGGTCGCGAACCGTGGTTCACAGCCGGTTGAGGAGGAGCTGACTGGCGCCGAGCTCTTTGATGTGCTTGGAAAGCTCTGTCTACCCACATCTCATCAGCCTCAGCATTAGGGACTTGTGATGGCTGCGTCTGCGTCGAAGCTGGCTGCGAAGCCTCTCGAGATTGCTCTGCAGTCTTCCTTCGCAAGTGTTGCCAATTTCCGGAGTTATCTGTATGGTCCGCACTTGGGGCCGGCGTAGAGGATTCCAGCGTTCTTGGGTCAAGCGGCGTGGCCCTGTATCGATTTTCTGTGATGGTATTTCGATCACGAGGGCTGTTGACTTGACTGCTCCCACGCTCAGCTTGAGATGCAAAACGCATATCGGACGACCGATTTGCTTGCTTGGGAGGGCCTTTTGAACTCACATCAGAGCCTGCGTTCATGCGATCGAACTCTTCGATTCTGCGCCTCCAAGCTTCCATCTCGGAGAGTTCTTCTTCGGGCTGCTTCTTTGAGCTCGTAGAGTCGATCGTGGGATTCGAAGCTTTTCCGGCGGTCGTAGGTGTACCAGGTGTGCTCTGGGTAGGCGGCGCGCTGACTGGCTCGTTGGTCTCATCCTCGTATCCAAACCCGAAAGAACCCATGTTCGCGGCAGCTGGCGACTCTTGCTCAGTGGGATTCTTCTCGGTAGACGGCTTTTGAATATGTGCTTCGTCGGCGACTTGAGGAGTCGATGCATCAGATGAGACATCCTTCACATTGGTGGCGAAGGCAGGAGCTTCGACGTCCCGGTGCTTTACGGGTGCCAGACCCGGTTCGCTTGCTCCCCAACCGACAACTGGCTTAGGTGCGGCGTCATTCGCAGAATCCTGTTTGAGGAAGCCTGGCAGAGCAACCTTTTGTGGCTGTCGGGAACCCGTAAACGATGGCTTGCGGCGCTCCTCAGGCGCGCGCTGATCAGCTGCCCGTGAAGACCTATCGATCACAAAACCACCGCGATTTGCGGTCTGGGCCTCGCGCTCGACTTTTCTGATGTTGAGGCCCCCTTGATTCTGACCGTCACCCCGTGTTCGGATCCTCGGTGCCGTACCTGGACTCGATCGTGGAGCGGTCCCTAGCATCGCGCTACCCAGCGAGGTTCCACTTTCTGGGGATCCATTAGGCGTAGAGTCTGCTTGAATCGATCTCGCAGACGAGCCCGGCTGCGTTCTCGCAAAGCCTTGTCCGGCATTATTGGGACGACGCTCGTTTCGTGGCCCCCTTTCGGTCTGTCTACGCGCTTGAGCCTGCTGCGATATGGAGGTCTGGCGAGCCTGCTGCAATCCCGCTTCCGCCTTTTGCCGTGCTGCAATTCGCCTCGCTTTCTCCTTTTGCTCGGTGAGGGTCAAACTGGACTTTGGATCGAAAGTGAATGGTGGATCGCCGTGATTGCCAGTGGCAGTTGTCGCAGATTGTCGGGCACTATCGGTAGTGGAATATTCTCGCTTCGATGTTCGAAAAGTCGGGGCGATCTGCGATGCTGGAAATTCGTGGCCAAGTCGACAGGCACAAAAGATGCACAGGCTTCGTGCTGAAGATGCCTAAGGTAGTAGTGATTAGCTGGGAAGTAAGAGAGCTGACCAAGGATCCTACATTGAGCATCCGTTGCCTTCTCATCCTCCGAAATACACACTGCGATCCAAGTCACTCGGCTTTAAGGAAGTGTTCGTGAGGTTCAACTATTGGAATGTCGCCCAAACCCAGGACAGCAGCCGCGGGATTAGTAAGCAAGAATATGCATCGCTCTTGCCCTCCAGATTTCTATGATGCTTCGTCTTCGCTCTTTGACCTCGACATCACGTTTGCGTCCCGTCAATATCGCTATCCGCCAAAATGTCACGACAAACGACCGTCGCACACTACACTCGCATCCTCTCTCACTGGCCAGCCGATGTTCTTCGTCCGGAACGCACATTCGCCGATGGCGTTCTCAAACCACGCCTCTCGAAGCCGCCAGCTACTTTTCGCTCGGAGGATAAGGAAATCAATGCCGCATACCTGCTTGTTGGCGACGCGTTCCGCAAGCAGTACCCACTCCCGCCAAGCTTAATGAAGCCTGCTAGCAATCCCGACTTCTACGACAATCTGGCCCGTGAATTGAAGGAGCTGCCATCGAGGAGCATGTTTGGCGCTTGGGTCAAGAGGATGAAGAACATGATTCGATGGAAGTGAAGAGGGATCACGATCAATTTGGCGACTCCATTGGTGTAATGCAGATCGAAGTGTGCTTTACACATCCTACCAATCTGCAAGTTTCGGCAAGATGAATCCACTGGCACGCCTCTACGCAAGACATTCTTCCCGGCCTCGCTGGAATTGAGAGCTCATCTCTTAATTTAGTAGCTGCTCTCGACATGTGTTTGGTTACGCCTCGGGCACGCAGGAAGTGTATCATGGCCGACGACAAGGAGCAATAAGGGAGGGCGAGGTCGACGGGGCGGCGTCGGCGTGGCATTCGAGGCATACGGCAGCGACAACAGCTACCACGCGCACGACTGGCTTGACACCGACCTGTCGAACTGCTGGGTCTTGGAGAGGAGACTCCTGCGCACTTGCAAGAGCATTCTGCTCGGCTTTGGAACGAGCACCAAATGATAGCCTAGGACTGTGGCTCGTCATTCGACAGGAAGGATAGGGTGCAAAGCTGTAGATGCATGTTCAAACCTGTAACATCGAGTTCAAACAAGCAATTGGTATCGAACATACATGGTCCGTCATTCACGAATGGGAAGTCGTGATCGTCACAGGAAAAGAGCAAGCATCTTTCCGACGGGCGGTTGATAGTCGAAGTCACTCGTAAGCAGACCGAAATGATCCTTTACGAATATCTAAAACGAACGCTCCCCAAACTCCACGCTATGGCATGTCCCACAAAGTCATAAATCAAACGCTCGTCTCGGGCGTCTCGTTCTCCGCCACAACAGCGGTACCCAAGCCACGATCCGGCGATGACCTGATCAGCGCTTCCTGCCGCCTCGCTTTCATGAAGTCAGAGGCCGCGCGGATCAGAATGAACCACCCGACAATCATCAACACATATGAAAGCCACTCGGAAGTGTCAAGGCCTGAATGCGAAGATCCGTCTCCAGCAAATTCGCTCGGATCAAAGTTGTGGCTGTTGGGATCGTCCGGGATACCATCGGCCGGTGCACCAGGGTCTGCTGTGCCAGGGCCCGAATTCGCCAAGTTGGAGGAGCCATAGCGCATTTGGAATCCGTATTGCACAAGAGTGATTCCAAGACCAGCGCGAGAACCGTGTTTGGCTGCGTGTGTTGTGTGAAGAAGGTAGGTGAGGAGAAAGCCAATGATCTGGAAGGACATGGAGATCAGGAGATTCCAAATGAAGGAGAAAAAGGATCCCACGAGTAGGCCGTCCACGAAGACATCATCTGGGTTGCCGCTCATGGAATAGGGAGATAGGATGTGCGTTTCCCAGTAGGGAGGAGTCGCATCTGCTGACGCTTCTTCATAGGTCTGAATGTACTGTTAGTACGAGTCGTGTTGTGTGTTTGGTTATGTCCTTCTGCTTACCGGAGGCTTCTCTTCAAGATCTTCGCCAGCCCGTGGCTTTGCACTGATATTCGCGAACACTCCATCGTTCGCTTGACTGCTACCGACGACTCGTCCGCTGCCTCCTGCTGGTGTGACTGGAAATGACGGCAGCTGAGTGACCGATCTTGGCGGCGCATCTGGTCTTGACGTGCTGCCAGACTGCGCTACTTCGTCCGAGGTCGCAATCAATTGCCGGCGGTCGCGCGTATCTTCATCATCGTCTTCGTCGTCGGAGGGTGCGTCAAAGGCGTTGTCCAAGTCGCGATCCTCCTCATTCGATCGTGAGTCCTCTTCTCGGGAGTGGCGGCGAGAGGATTGATGAGAGCGGAAAGATGGCGGCGGAGAGGAAGGGATCGCGACGGGAGACTGTGTCATTGCATCGTTGTCGGTGTCTTGTCCTATGAGCTGTGTCGGAAAGGAATCAGTCGTGTTACTCATCGCGATGTCGCCATCATGGACGGTATCAGGCAGACGTACCCGCTCGTAGCGCTGTGAGCTCATGGCTCCGTCCAGGTGTGTCGTGGCGAACTCCAAGTACGTCGTACGGTCTGTATTTCAGAGCAGGCAAAGAGTCTCGGTCGCGATATGATCCTGGTAGATAGCGGCGGCGGTGAATGGGGGGTGATAAGCAGAGGAGAGCGGCTTAGGGTGGATGTGAGGTCGTGAGTCGTGGCGCAGGCCGAAGCCCTGCTGACGAAGTCCGGGGAAGGAAGGAACTCGAATAACGGAAGTCGGGACCATCCGGGTCCTAGCCTTTGTCAAGTGAAACGTTCGCCCAGACATTGCAAAATAAATCAGATCAGCGCGGCGACGTACACGTCGGAGCGAAACTTGTTCAGCCATGGACGACGATGAAGTTCTGTACGCAGCGGCCAACCCACGCCGTCAGCAATGTCTTCCGCTCATGAATGAAACAGTCAATTACCGGCCGATACTCTGAGATTGCTGCAAGAATTCAACACAGAAAAAGATGCAAGAGCCAAGCAATTCGAAGAGCTCAAGTCGAAAGCGGAGAGCGACTTTGAAGGCAAGCTCAGCATGGACCTCTTCGGTGAAGACTGGAACGCTTCCCAATTCTGGTACACGGACGAGACCGCACGCACGTTGGCAAGACAGCTCCTCAAAGACGCCACGAAGGACTCCGCCATTGCAGTGGTATCCGCTCCCAGCGTTTACGTGGCGATGAGAAACATACTTGCCGACGAGCCAGAGCTCCCACGACCCAAATTATGCCTGCTAGAGATCGACACGCGATTTGAAGTGCTCGGTTCCGACTTCGACTACTACGACTTTGAGCAACCACTGCGACTACCAGCTGAGCTCAAAGGCAAATTCGATCGTATCATCTGCGACCCGCCGTTCCTCTCGGACGATTGCCAAACAAAGACAGCGTTGACCGTTCGATATCTGGCTCGGGAATGGTCAGAGAGTGGTCTCCGCTTCATCTCGTGTACCGGTGAGAGGATGGAGGCCACCATCATCAAGCTCTATGCCAAGATTGGGGCGAAGACGACCGCGTTCGAGCCGAAGCACAGCAAAGGGTTGAGTAACGAGTTCTGGTGCTACTCGAACTTTCAATGCGAGGATTGGAGCTGGAGAGCGGAGTGAGGATTGCTTGGATGGAGGATGCTGCTCCGCATGAATCGCTCGAGACTAGGGTGCACGATTGGTCGCACGGCAATTCGAAAGCATGACCACTGCCAGCCCACCACTGCGCCAGTTGTGACTCGTTCTCCTGACGTACATATACGTGAGTATCGATGGACCGGCTGATGCGTTGTTGGCCACGCCGAGAGTTCCATGGTTGTTCGAGGCACACCAGTGAATGAGTGGGTCATGCTAATTTCCAGACATGTTAGCACTGAGCAGGCTCGACTCATAGCTAGCACAGGCAATACGATAAGGAGCTATTTCGGAACGCATGAATACCACCCGACAGAAGCTTTTACCGGTGCATCGGGTCTGTAGTACTTACGCTCTCTTGCCCAAAGTGCAACAAACCACGCCATTCGGGTGCAAGTCGTGCGATGCATTTTGAGCGGTTCCACGGAGGCAGACAACATCGTCTGAGGCTCATGTCCTTGACTCGCGATTCGACCCACTTGTTCGGTCTCCATACCGAATACGCGCCGTACGCGCGAGTCGCATACGCCTTCAAGCGGCTATTCAATGCACGCCGGCATCTCGCAGAGTTTCTAGAACTCCGCTAGCAAGGCAAACGGCGGAGTGACGACCTGCAGAGACCGATGCGTCCCAGCACTAGCTCCGAAGAATAGCTTCAGGCTTGGTTGGCATGAGCGCATGTGGGCTCCATGTGCCGTGTGTGGTGGTTATTGCCAGTTCGAGCTGCAGCATTTGCCCCACAGTGATGGTCTCCCAAGGATTGTTATTCGGGAGACGAGTCCTTTAGCCGGTGGATATCCTTTTCCGAGTTGTCGTGCTCATTGTCCACGTGTAAATCTAGCATGCTTGCCATTGCATGCACGCGCTTGTGACCAGTCAATTGGGGCTAGAAACGCGGACCCTTGTTCTACGGCGTCTATGGTCGCGGACTCGGCCCCAGACGCCGGCATGGCATTCATGGTGCGACGGAGTCTGTCCGACGGCTCGAGAACACCTCGATTGAGGTGGCTGCAATCGAGTTGTGTTCAACGTTCGGCCCGGAGGCAAAGCTTTCAACTCAAAGGATCGGTCGAGCGTTGCACGAAGAGCTTTATGACACCATGCCGCCATATACCGCGGCAGTACTGTCCTTCAAGGCATGGTCACGAGCCGACTCGTCGTCTCGATGTGTGTATCCGTTCCAGCTTTCCGGTAAGCGAGGCTGCTCTGAAAGCGTAGCTGTTGAGGCGAGCAGGGATCACAGGTACGTCCGAGATATCGTCGCCACTCGAGCAGGGCAACATGTTGTGACATATCTGGTCGCACGACTGCAGTGCCGTTCGGTTCGTTCGGCTCGCGGGGAAGGCACACTAGCGGTCGCATCGACTACCGTTCCTGCTCAAACTGTACGCACCAAGCCACTGAGGGTCAAGTCGTGCGGTGCAGTCTGAGCGGGACCGCGGAGGTACGTTGAGCCCATTCGTACCTGCAGGTGCAAAGAGTCCTAGCAGTGGAGAGCAATATGTGTCTGTGCCGGTGCCAGCGTGCAGGTCTCGCAATCAAGCTTGACCAATGGTTCGAATCAGCAAGTTTGCTCTAGCCAAATGCAAAGTCAACGTTGAACAAAGTAGAAGAAATCTTTATGTAGCTATCCGTCCGTAGAACGTACTCTTTCACATGCTAGGAAGCTAGGAAGGAGCAGAAGCTCGCCAAAGCACTAACCCATGCACACCTGCCGCGCCCCGCGCCTTGGCCTGAAAACAACCACAGCCAGAAATGGACCTGCATGACTTCAAGCTCGGTTAACTGCAAGCTCCCATGCTTCTCCGGACGATGTATTGGGCCGATGATGTCAACGGCAGGACAGAACACTGTCTTTGCGGGGCTATTGCTGTTCAGCATTCTCCAAGAATGATAACTGAAAAGTCAACGAACCTGACTCCCGTTCACAATGATGGGTTCCGTGGTGGTGGTCTTGCCGGCTCGCGAGCGTGCGTTGGTCGTAGTAATAGGCACGTTGACAGGAGTCGCTTCTTTGTCACGTCTGACGTTCAAACGCATGCCCCAGAACTCCTGACCGTTGAACATTGCAATGACCGCAGCCACCGACTCGGCGTTGCCGTACTGTATGGTGCAATTGCCTTTTGATCTGCCGCTTTGTGTGTCTTTCTGCAGGTCGACCTTGACAATTGGACCTGCTTTGCCAAAGTGTTTCTCAATGTCTTTTGTGCCAGCTTTGTAGCTCAGCCCGTTAACGAAGATGCCTCGACATTCCGTGCGGACGATGCCCTGGCTGATGTTGATGGGCGTTCCAGTGGCATTGGCGGCGTACATTGGTATTTGTGGGGGTTGGCGCTGTTGTTGCTGGTACCTGGGATAATTCTGGGCCGATCGAGCTTGATACATCTGTTGCTGAGCGGCCTGAGACGCACGCGGCCCAATGTGCACTCCTCTCATAGCGAGCGTTACTTGTACAGTGTCCACAGGCATGTTATTCCTCTGTGCCGACGCCATGAATTGGCTAGGGTATGTTCCAGCTTGCGCATGAGCCTGCGCACTTGGGATTGAACGGCCGGTGCCAGCCAATGGTGAAGTCGGCGTGAAGTTTTGCCATCTCGGATCGACAGCCATGGCAGAAACCCTCGCACTTTCGTCGTTGGATCGATGTACTTGCGAAGCTCCTCCACAATTGCAGCGCATTATTATTGCAACAGGGCCGCCGATGTTCCACATATGAACAACCAATGGGCTGTTTTCGACCAGGGTCTGAGCGAGATAGTCTACTCACTATGTCAGTCGAGGGGCGAGGGAGATACATGTTCAAAGCGAGGCTCACTGAACAACTTCGTAGCCTCGTCCATCTTCGGGACCCGCGCGTGTCCTTTGCCGTCGCTTTGACCATGTGAATGGACTGCCATCTCTGTCCAGCAGTTGTGGGTAGCTTGTTTGCGAATCAAATCTTTCAGATCCTGCCATGTGTATCTTCGTGGAAGCTGCAAATGGTCAGCCAAAGGATGTAATCGTTGAATCGACTCACTGACTCCTTCGATGCCCAGAAGATACGGTCCAGTGGCACGCTGAGTGCTGCTCCCTGACGATGTAGACATTGTCTCAAAAAGCCTCTAGAACCAAACTTGGAATGCAGAAAAGCCACGCCTGAGGACTCCAGGAACGAGAGATCTGTTGTGAGAGAGAAAAACTATGAGGCGAGCAGCAGGTGTTGCAGGCCAAGCCGAGTGGTAGGTGTAGATGAGGATGAACAAGAAAGTGAACAGGAGATGCAGACCTTTCCAATGCGGACCCTCGGCCGACCGGTACATGCTTCATGACTTTCTTGAAATGCATCCATCATAGCTGTGGAGACCAACAGTCTTCCGGGATCGAGCTTCTGGCCACTTTTCAACAAAGCCACGTTCGTCGAGGTGATACGTTGGCGCTGTGATGCTGCACAGGTTGCTTGATGCTTGAGCTTGGACCCAAGGTGGATGCTGCGCGGGAAAAGGTCTCCGTCGATGTTCCGGACCCTGAGGTCCGACTTTGCTGCTTCTATGGGCGATATTGATCCATGTAAGAGATCGTGGGTATTGCCACATGGCAACAACCATAGGACGCATTGGAACGAGCTCGGACTCTGCTGCAGGAGACCAGAGCTAGCTACAGACGATCAGCTTGGTTGCCGTAGCCCGCAGGATGCAGCATCCTTGATGGCGACGCGGTACAATCAAAGAGCTGCAGCTCTGAAGAAAGGTCTCCCCAGCATCGGCGGGCCCATCGCAGAATAGGAGCAGATCTGACGGCTGCAATGGACAAGGATTATTAAGGATCACGGTACTTGTATACATTTAGCCCTCCAGACAAGGCGGGGCAATGCGATTGAATGCTCTTTGGCGAGCCCATCACATGTGACAGTGGGTGGGCATCCAAGGGCATCGTCGATAACGCGTCGCGGCGAAGCTCTGCGAGAGCGCGCACAGTGCACTCCGAGTGCATGAAAACAGTGGCCAAGATTCATCGTCCAAGGTGGCGAGATGCACTCCTCCGAGATGTCAGGACCAGGGAGTATGCCGACATGGGAGGTTCGACATGTCGCACGCGGCACGACGACATTTGGGGGCTGGGCGGGCTACCAGAAGTGGAGGCGTGCTCTGGTATTCGCACTGCAGTACCAGATATTTTACAGCGGCATGCGAAAAGGCGCCGACAGCTGTACTGGCATAAGTATACGAGAGTCACTCTATGCGGTCTGGCCTGCGGACAATGGACGACGCCTGGTTTCATACCTTGACGTCCGCGTCGACAACATCCAGAGAGCCGCCTCAACACAAGCGACGCGCTTCACTGCTCCAGCAGCCCGTAAGCCAAGTCTCCCGACCACGAGCCTTGCCATTCTGACCGCATACTAGGCGGAGGAGAAAGCCGATGTGGCGGTAGAGCCCATTCAGGAAGTCGTGGAGGATGGGAGCGATGCCTGGAGCGGGCCTCCCAAAGCGTCGGTCGCTCGCCGAGCTCAGAGTTATAGCGACTTCTACCATGTTGTGAATGCTCGATTGAAGAAGGATGCGGCATTGAAGCGCAAGAAGAGCTTGGAGATCAAGGACAACACGTGGAAGAGATTGGGCGGCGAGATTCAATTTGAATCGTATTTTGCAGCTGTGGAGGGTCGGTTGTTGGCCGCCAGCCATTGGGAATATCAGACGTACCAAGAACAGCTGGAGCTTTCGGATTCACACCTGGACAATCTTTTATCTTCAACCACCAGCACCCTCGCCCTGCTGTCGACCCTGTCCGATTCGTTCAAAGCTGTGGAAGAGCAGACTGAGGCTTTCCGGCGGCAGTGCGAATCTTTGATCGTGGAGCAAAAGCGACTGACATCGCTGGCCGATGCCATTGACGAAAATGCCCAATACTATGCCTATCTCGAACCTATGACTAGGCGCCTCAATGCTCCTGGAGCTGCCAATCTTGTCAAGGGACAGGATTTCTCCGAAATGCTCTCCAATCTGGACAGCTGTCTAGAATACATGGAGTCGCATCCAAACCACAAGGAATCAGCTACGTACAGGAGTCGGTACCGCTTGTTGCTCACACGTGGTCTGACTTTGATCCGGCATCACTTCACCAAGTCGCTGGGAGAGATTGGTGCCGATATCAGCAAGCGGATACAAAGTGGGCAGCTGAAAGAAACCACGCATTCCGCCCTGCTATATGCCAAGTTTCGCGTGCCAGCTCCCGAGATGAAAGCACTCGGAGTGGAGATACAGAAGCGTGCCGTTCCGACTCCAGAAGATGTTGATGCAGGACGCGAACCGGAATATCTCTCTCTTCTCCGTGAGCTTTACCAATCATACTCGACAACACGTGGACGCCTTGTTCTACCGCTCGTGGCAAAGAAGATGGCGGAGCTGGGGGAAACACCACAGCAGTCTGATGTTGTAGCCTTTGCCAAGTCCGCACTCAGCTTTGTGCGCGGTATTGCTCTGGATGAGTACGATCTGTGGTTCGAGTGGTTTGAGACAGAGGGCGCTTTGTACGAGTTTCTGGAAAGCCTACTGGAGCCGATGTACGACTATCTTCGTCCGAGGACCATCCACGAGACCAAGATGGAGAAGCTGTGCGATCTTTGCGCCATGATCCAAGGTCGCTACATGGACGTAGAATCAGACGACGATGATGCGGAAAGTTCTGCTGCAAATTCTTCCTACAATCCTCGGCCTGCTCAACGGCGACTGGATTTTGCCAGCCTGGTTCACCCTGCTCTGGAAGATGCGCAGACTCGCCTTGTCTTTCTGACAGTGAATGTGCTGAGGGACAGCATCGAGAACTTCAAACCCAAGCCGGAAGACCTTGAGGTGAATCCGCGTGCAGCACCAGCAGCAATGAACGGCAACAAAAACGGTCCTGTCCTGTCCGGAAAACGAGCGCCATCCATTCCCAGCACACCAGCTCCGAAGACTCCCATGGTAGTGGACGAAGACACCGACGACGCAGAAAGCATATTCAGCAAACGCTTCCCCACAGAAGCCGCCGCCTCCCCCTCAACTCGACAATGGTACCCACCCCTCCGCAAAGCAATCTGGCTCCTCCGCCGCATCTACCGCCTAGTAAACAGTACCGTCTTCGACGATCTCGCCCACCGCATCGTACACTCCACCATCGCCGCTCTCATCTACGCAAGCCAACAAATCACCTCCAGAAAGACCCCACAAGACGGCCAGCTCTTCCTCATCACCCACCTCCTACACCTCAAACAAAGCATCGTCGCCTTCGACATCGAATTCATCCCCCCAGAAGTCCAATTCGACTTCTCTTCCTACACCAACACATTCTATGAACTCCGTGAACGCGGCAGTCTCTGGAACCCGACGTCGTGGATGCGTCTCGTCGGAGGTGCCGTGGGTGGTGGTTTACTACCCAAAGTCGTGGAGAACATGCTCGATGCCAAAGCTGAGCTTGACGGTCGTCTTAGAACCGTGATCAATGACTTTGTAAATGGCTATGCCACGCACATCACCGCTCCCGTCGAGCCCGCCTCCATTTCCCAACAAAAAGGCGACTTCGACCCACAAAAAGCCGTGCGTACCATCCGCGGCTTGGCGGAGAAGGACGTCCCTCTTCTGCGCGCGAAGCTGGAGGCATTCGTGGACGATGCGCGGACGAGGGAGACGCTTGTTGCGGCGGTGAGGGATCAGGTGTTGATTACGTACGAGGAGTTCTTTGACTCGTATAGTGAGGGTTCGGGGAAGAAGTTGAGTCGGAAGGGAAAGGGGAGGGAGGATGAGTTGTGGGGACCGGATTTGTTCAATGATGCTTTGGAGAGGGTGTTTCAGGTGGGGCAGATTGTCGGGGATGATGATGGGGGAAGTGTGAGGAGTGAGTAGATGTGAGTTGAAGGAACTTGAGCTGCGGCTGAGCCGTGTTCATATTGCCCTACCCGTCTATCTAGCTCTATTTTCCCAATAATCTTCAAACGCCGAGCCATGCGTGCATCGCCAACACAATCTTGCCTCCGAAAAATCAAGCTGTTATCATAATGCATATTGTTCCTCACACGACGTCTTCTCACAAATCAAAACTAACCCACTCCCTCTTCGGCGGAATCTCCGGCATGAACCCATCCCGAAACGTCCCCGTCGCCCTAACATGATCGTACAACTCCTTCAACTTTGCCCCCTGCTCCCCCTCGTATGCCTCGGGCGGCGCTTCCGTCATCGGAGCCGCACCCGTGGGAGGACCTTCGAGGAACCAGATGCGCTGTTTGGCATTGGTCTGCGGGTCGATGATGAACGGAAATTTCTTTTCTTGGTCGATCTGGACTGGTCTGCCTTTCCAGTGGGTTGGTCGTTGGCCGTTGGGTTGCGCGAAACCGTTATTCTGTTGTGGTGCTGTGGAGCCGAAGCCGTTCTGTGTGGGCTGTTGGTTTGCTTGGGCGAAGGGAGAGGGTCGATTGAAACCCGATGGCTGGGAGGCTTGGCCGAAGCCGCTTGAAGGTTGTGAAGCCTGACCAAAGCCCGATTGTGGTTGAGATGCCTGCCCGAAGGCTGATTGTGGTTGTGACGCCTGGCCGAAAGCTGTTGATGGTTGGGAAGCTTGTCCGAAGCCTGAACTTGGCTGGGAAGCTTGGCCGAACGCTGAGGTCGGTTGAGATGGCTGTCCAAATGCGCTCCCTCCCTGCGATGGCTGGCCAAATGCTCCTGCAGCTGGCTGCGAGGCTTGACCAAAGGCTGGTTGGGCGGCTTGTCCGAACGAGGGCGCGCCAAATGCACTTCCAGCTGGCTTCGATGCCTGACCAAAAGCGCTCTGGCCGAATCCTGACGCAGGCGCTGATGGCTTTCCGAACGCGGACTGCTGTGGCTGCTGCACCGCTGCACCGAAAGCCGAAGGTTGACCGAACGCACCGGCGGCAGGTTGTGAGGGTGCGCCGAACGCAGGTTGACCAAATGCTGGCGGCTTTGCGGCGAGATTTGATGGTTGCCCGAACCCACTCGCAGCTCCAGCTCCAATGCCAGATGACCCAAATCCGCTAGATCCTCCCATGGTGGATGGTTGACCAAAACCTCCTCCCGATGGTCGACCGAATGCTGTCCCACTGTTCGTTGCAGCTTGGCCAAATCCTGCTGCAGGAGCCGCTTGAAGACTTGGTCTGTTGGTCCAGGGGAATACACTTCCTGCAGATTGCGCCATGTCGTTGCGATTTGGATGTTGATTTTGACCATTCTGGACGAACCGTTTGGCACCTTCGAGATCCTGCAGGACTGTTTGCACTTGCTGATTGATTTGCGTTCTGAGACCATTCACGTGTGCATCCTGAGACGTTAGATCTTGCACATGCATGGAAAGAGGTCGAATGCACTCACATATTCTTGCAGTCTGCCTGTCGCCTTGGCGAGATAGCACATCACCCGCAGCTCCTCTTCGCTCATTTCCACGTTCGGACCCTCCAGCAATTGCTTCGGCGCCGCGATTCCTGGCCCGTACGAGGAGAACTGCCATTGCGGCCTCTCGCCTTTTTGGCTGGCCTCTGTCAAGTCTAGACGAATGCCTTCTGCTGTGACGTTGAATCTGCATGTGGTCAGCTTCGGACGATGCCAACTGACAGGGCTTGACAGTACTTACGGTTCTTGCTTTGGATCTGGAGGTACAATTCAACGGTTAGTCGATCTGTCGAAGCTGTCAAGAAGGCTCAAGATTTCTCTCACCAGTAACAGCGCCCGATCTCCCGCGCTGATTAGCATTGGCGGGATTCTGTAAAGGCGCGAATCGATTTTGATTGCTGGACTGCGGTGCTTGATTTGAAGGATGTTCAAACTTGCAGTCGTCTATTGATCGTTCAGCATTTCTTGCAGGCAGCGCATATAGACGAGTGTCGTACTTCCAAATCTGCACCTCCCTTCGAGAAAGAACTTGCAGACCTCGCGGCTGCGATTGTTGCGGTACATGCTGGCTACTTGAGCTCACTGTGCGCTCATTGCGCAGGCTGACAAGAGGAGAGTTGACCAGACCGTGACCTCGTATAGATCGTCCGGGGTGAAGAAATCGAACCAGACTCGGACCTAGCGATCCTCTGGATTCAAGGGCGAAAGTCCAGACGGGAGTAAAATGTCGAAGCTCCAGGATCGCTCCAGTATTACTTCAGGCTGGTTGCGTTTTCGTAGGCGCACTCCTCTTCTTATCTTGATTGGGAGAGAGTCCAGTGGCTCAATGGTATCCGGTGAAAGTGTTATTGCTACAAAGAAAGTCACGTCGGAGCCTCGCCTCGCGTTGGTGAAGTCGATAAGGTTTGCGGTCATGGTACGGGCCGCAGCTAGGACCTCGAGACGAGCCGCTCTCTCTGCGTGGACATCCTTCTCACGGATTGAGTTCAGGAGCATATCGCATCCAAGAGTTCAGCTACGGAAAATGCTTCGAGAAGACTGCGGGAAAGAGTCCACCATTCGCACTCACAGCTGACGACCGAAGCCGGACGAGCAAGACCGGCCGAAGAGGAGACCGGGCTCGGCTTTCTCCTCCGCTGTATTGTCAAAAGTCCGCCGCCACACGCGCGCGCTACTGGTACTGCTTTGCCGTACTCCACTGCTGTCCACTGTCCACGGGGCCTTCACACTTCACACTGCTACCGCGACATCTTCCACACACTCACGCCCGACGGTCGACGGCTATGCGTCCAGTCTTCCGATTGTGCCATTGAGCATCCACACATGCATCCGGTCTCGATCTTGACCCTCTTAGTGTTTTGTTCTGGCTACGTCACAGCTCGCTGGGACCTCGTCGCGCAGTTGATCGAGCTCGCGCTATTCGCCTGGGACCACTCCGTTGTTGTACGTTGTGCAGTTTAGTCTCAGTACACATGCAATGGACTGACGCAATTCAGACACGAGCTCTGAAGGGCTTCGCGGTGCTCACCATCTTCTTCGTCCTTATCCTCATCCCACTCGAGCGCATCGCCGCGCGCGAGGCCGAGCTTGTTAGTTTTCAATTTGTGCCCGCCGCACTCAGGGACCGTTCTGATCTTCTCCTCCAGCATCCGCGAACGATCGATACTCCAGGTCTGTCAGCTCGAGAGCAGCTGAGGCGTCGCGGCTCGTTCTAGTGCTTCCGCAATGGGAGCATGCCCACACGAAATCATGGGTTGATGCGCGTATTCTGGCCGTCTGACGCGCCCAGAGATGCCCTAGCAGGAGTCCTCATTGGATGGAGGAACTCTGATTTAGACGTGACGGTGGTCTGCATACTTCAGGGAGTCGATGTGAGTGGGACCTATGGCTGGCCGCCAGGATATGCCCAAATTGACTTTCGAAAAGGTGCGAAATACGGATCATGCTCTACGCATGCGAGCACTCTTTCGTGGATGTCCTCATTCGATAGACAAGATCACCGCACACTGTGGTGGCCAGCCGCTGCAGGTGCTGGGAACACTCAATGCAGAAACCTCGGCCACGACCTTCGACCCGAATCTCTTGTCTCTACACACGGTACCGCGAAGCACAATACCCCGAGTCGACTGTCCGGAGGATGCTCCCATCACGATCCAGATCATAACCTTCATCAGACCCGATCCGAAACGCATGCAATACCTGTCGCTCACGCCTATATCGCTCGCACTTGGAGATAAACAGGTCAGAATCGACAAAGATGAAGAGCGTGAAAGGATACGACAGGAGAAGCTGGTGGAGAAGTTGAAGCTGCATACTGTGGTGAATCACCCACGAACTCAGAAAGAGCTTGCACTCAAGACAATCATTATTCAGATGAATTGCTCCGCGGAGCTCAATGCGTTGATGCAACAGAATATTGGAATGATTGGCATGAGGACCAAAAGAGCCATGAGCGTCAGCGAACGAGTGGTGGAATCAGCAACGAATCTTTGGGATTTCATCCTGCTCTGGTCGAAGCAGGCTTTCAAGGATCACATCTGGCCATTCGCATCGCAAGTGTTCATCCTCTATCTGATGATTCTCCGGGTGGCCGCAGAAGCCCTGCTTGTGCTGCTGGACTGGAGACCGACGGGTCGTGCTGCTCTGCGGGACATCTCTGCTTCTTGCCAGCAAGTCGACATTCGGCTTCAGCAGTTCTGCTATTGGCCTGACCAATATGTGACGCTGCATAATAGGCGAAGTGACTGGGAGAGCATCACGAACAGCCATCCGGACTACATTCGTTTCTTCAACAGCCTTTGGCTCGTCGCGAACGATGTAATCATTGGCATTGCGTTGGGCTCGTACATCATCGAGAACGTCGACTTTGTAGCATCCCAGCTGGACAAGGTGGTGACTACGTACTCGGTGGAGGGGCTTCAGCAAATGCTCACCTGGTTGATGGACTATCCTGCTGGACTGAAATTGAATACCGAGCTGGCCAGATTTCTCGGAGACCTCTTCTTGTGGGTTATTGAGTACTGGAACGGCTGCATGACCCAGCTCAGGCCAACACTGCCGTACGTGATTCGCTTGATCGGCGTGTCCAGCTTCGCCGGGGCCAGTCTGCCAATTGCAATGTTCTCCGACTTGCTCTCGCTGCTCACACTGCACATATACTCCTTCTACATCGCATCCGCCCGCATCTACAACTGGCAGCTCACGATCATCATCTCGCTCTTCCACCTCTTTCGCGGAAAGAAGCGCAACATCCTCCGCAACCGCATCGACAGCTGTGATTACGACTTGGATCAGCTACTCCTGGGCACGATTCTCTTCACGCTCCTGTTCTTCCTCCTTCCGACCGTGGCAGTCTTTTACGCTACCTTCGCTGGAGCAAGAATGGGCATCATCGCATTGAAAGCCGCATTGGACACTTGGCTGGCTGTACTCAATCATTTCCCGCTCTTCGCCCTCATGCTCCGCGTCAAGGACTCCAGGCGTTTACCCGGCGGCATTCGTTTTGAATTGCAAGATACCCCTCGCGCGTTGCTTTCTTCTTCTTCCGGATCGTCCGCTGCATCTGGAGTATCCTCCCCTCTCGCAAGGACCTCGTACATCAAGTTACAGGTATGATGGCCACTGCTTGATACAAATGACACACCAGCTAACATCCTCCCAGTCCGTACCCCTCCCACTCTCCCAAACTTTCTCCCAGTACGCCCAACTCGGCCACCGACTCCGAAAACACTATCTTTCTCCCCGAGTCTTTTTGTGCCTCGTCTCCGGCCAATTCGTGCCGCCAATCCATCGCAAGAGCCTTTATAGTTTGCAGTACAGCATGCTGCCGAGTCAGAGAGTGAGCATTGGACAGCTGTGGAAGTTGTTGACCGAGGAGAGGAAGCCCGAGGGTGGTGTGGTGGTGGGAAATGGGCATTTGGTGGCGCCGACGACGTTGAATGGGAGGAGGAGGAAGAGTGAGAGGAGGTAAGGAGGGTTGGTTGTGGGGGATCGCTTGAGGGATGGTTGGGCTGGGCTTTGTATAGCGCTGATAGCGAAGTTGTATATGTTCGAGCATCGAGTATTGTGCCAAGTCGTGTGCGATACACTGTACAAGAGTGCGATCGTGACGCTCATGTGGTATGCCTGTTAAGTTACCTGGTCATGTATTTGGCATGTCGTGCTGCCTTGCCTGTACGCTCCATGGCATTTCCTGCTAACTTATCTGTACGTCTAATAGCATGGCTTGCTACCTTACCTGTACATCTACATTCACGCTTGATAGCCGTGTCCTGGTGACGTACCTGTACGTCGAATAGCATGTCCTTGGAACCTATCTGTACAGTGAACGTCTGATAGCACGTACTCCTATCTTGCTTGGCTAGGTAAACGAGTCCGCTTCTGTTTGCTTCTCTCCAAGTAACTCTCGCCCTCGCTCTGCATGCTGACAAGTGCTCATCCTTGTTGCAACTATGAGACCACGTCTGCTGTGCGAATGATTTCGCCAACTTCTTTCCTGCCTCATCCTCCCTCGCAATTGTCGTCCAATGCCAAGCACAGCCACAGATGTTCGTCGGTGGTTCCCAAAAGTGTGGCGTTGAACTTTGACCTCGAACCAAGTCCTAGGGCTCGAGTCTAACCACACCTCCATTCACCACGTCCTCGACTCGAGACTGCGCCAGCGCCTCGAGTGCCATTGCGCTACGATGACAGAGTGAATGCATGGTATCGTATGGCCTTGTGCCGGCTCGAAGGCACTGGATTGTGCAGTTGCCAGCTCTGAAAGCCCCGATCACGAGCAGCCTCCGCTTTGGATGACCTCCGTGCTGAATGCCTGAGGCGAGGACTGCAAGGTGAGCTGGAGCGTCTCTGATGGTGCCGGTGGTAGCACCATGCTTCTGCGTCGTCGTGTCGAGAGGAGAGGAGTGGGCGGGTTGGGAAGAAGACGAGCTCACGGCTATCACGATGTTCTCCGATGGGAGAGAGCCGCAGGTGGGTAGTGTTGTCGCAGGCCGAGACTGACATAACAATAACAGTACAGCGTGTAGTTTCTCGAGGCTGCCTTGGTACACTGATGCTTCGTCTCGAAGGCAAAGCAGATGATGGGTGACCGCGATGAAAGCTTCGGTCTCGAGCGTCCTCCGCAATGGCACGCGCTGACAGACGACAACTCACGAGCTCATGAGAAAGCAGTCCATCCGGACGGAAAGGAGACAGATAATGGTCGCATGAAGGTTGGAGAGCCCTGAGCAGTGCTGGACGCACCATCTTCCCCTTCGCTGGAGAATGTTAGAAGAAGAGAAAACGGCGCGGCGTATCGTTGAGGCCGCGGGATATACTTGATATGCTGGAAATGGGGAGCCTGATATGAGGGAGCTGGATATGAGGGAGCTGGATACGAGGGAGCCAGATATGAGGGAGCCGGACCTGGTGATGGAGCATTGAATACTCGCCGGATACAGCAAGACACGGGAAATAGCCATGTGGGTCGCACGAGGCATCGAGAGGACAGGTTGACATCTGCCGCTGCTTTCGCTCAGCTCTCCGGCAAGCGACTTGGATCAATGGCCGGAAGACACATGTCGAAGGATGAAAGAGACCATTCGTGTTGGAGTGCTCCGCTCTCCACATCGTTGCCTCCCTGGGAAGACTGAATGCTCGAGGAACAGCTTAACAACGGGTTCCATGGATGATTGGTCAAGCCTCGGGAGCCATAGTCGTTGCACGTCCGGAAGTTCGTCCAGCATGAGGAGCATTGTAGGTTGTGTGACATTGAGCCCCTTGAGCACATCTGCTATCGTTTCCTTTGGCTTTGAGGCAACAGCAGGATGAGAGGGGATTGCTTGATGAACGACAATCTTCGAGGGACCAAGGCTCCCAAAAGCTCTCTCCGATATGGGCTCCCTTTCGTCGTCCGGGGGCGATGGGGATGCCATCGTCAGTCATGCAGAGCTCAGAGTTGACATGACGGACCGTTGAGCAGGTCCGCCCGTGGATCGCTTGCCTTAAGGTTCCTTCTGCGTACCATCTATCGTCCACCAGAAGTCACAGGGCCTACGGAAGCTTGTCCCGGACCTCTTTGTCGTTGTCGCTCCCTGCTCAGTGTTACTCTTTGCCATGGCACAGGCTGGTCCAGATGATCGAAGGAAGCAGCTACCAGGAGCCGTGGGGGTATGCGGAAGAGCAGAAGTCCCGTCGCCGAATTCGATACTGGCCTTGCCTTTGTCTCCTCGCCACGATTGATCCGTGTGCGATCCCAGGACAACCCGCATTTGCGATTGCTCTAGACTTCTCGCATGTCCTGGAAGATGCAATCTCCTTCTCTTGCCGCGCTTCGCGAGCTGTGTATCAGCGCTTCATCCGCTCCTCAGGCTCTCGCTGTGGTACTGGTTGTATTGGCCCCGCCGCTTCTTCTCGCTGGAGCAAATTGGCAGGAGCCATGGAAGCTCCAGAAAGCGCAGGATTGCCCTTGCGAATCGCCGTACCAGCTTCATGATCGTCTCGCCGTGAGCCCCCTTTATCTCGACGATTCGAACTCATGAAGGCTCCTCGCTTGCCGCCGCTGGTATGACCTTCAAATCGTCTCATCCCTCTCTTGCCATGTTCCGGGATGTGCTCAAGCCGCCTGATTCGCCACTCAGGAACTCGCCGCGCGCTTTGCCTCTTGTGTGTTGCACTCATGCTCGTCGAGCACGATCTCAATGTCGATTGTGTAGCTGCTGGACTCCAGGCTGAACGTTCGACCTCGCCTTCGAGGAGACCTCGTTGTCCATTCCCATTGGCACAATCCCTCTGCCTTTCTTCCTCTCCTGGCCAGGATTCCATGTTGCGGAAGATGGCGGCTTGATCGACTGCGTCTTCCTTCTCCGTTGATCTCGTGGCATGCTGTCGTCAGTCATGGCGATGCGCTTTGTCGTCCTACGAACAGGGTCGACATGAACTGCTTGCTATCACGGTCGTCAGCCTTGTTGTTCTCTTGATGAAAGAGTCGCATCTCGAACCTGCCAGTGGCTCCTTCTCCGCCGCATCAGCCGTCTCGAGCAGATCATCAAGGCTAATGGCTGTCGCTGGGAACCCGCTCGCGTCCTTCGTGGAAAGGAGAATGGGAGTAGCGAAGTCAAGTCTTGGTTTCCGGACCAAAGGCTAGATGCCAGAGAGCTGCCACGGATCCGGGTCGACAACCTGCAGTCTGCTTGTCTTCTTGATTACCTACAGACTATGCGTCCTGCCTTACTGGAGTACACGATACTTTGGAGTCTCTTCTTGTTGAATCGTACTACGCTGGAATAATCTAAGGTCCAATGCCTGGCCGGGCTCTCGTAAATCTCGTTCCCTCGGACTCCTGCCTCAGCTGCACCTTCCCGTCGGGCTGTTCTTGCCGATCGTAAACAGACTCGCCAAGCTGATTGTTTGGGCACATGGAAAGCTCAAACCTCAATTACCTCCTGCCTCACTTCGGAATCCTCGAAATCTGAGCTTCACAAGGACCAACATCACCACGAGCTTCCCAGCATCAGAGACTCACGCATCACTGCCATCATAAGCATCATCAGCAGCTGAGAACTGTGAATACTCTGTCACAGGCTCGCCGCCCTCCGCCGCCGCCGTCCCGGTGCACGGTCCCCACAGCCGCCCTGCTCGAGATCAAAACAACCGTCCTCGACCACTTTCAACCCTCTCTTCTACACTCCACACCTCTACCTTCTCCAACCTCCACCACCTCCAACACTCTTCGACAACCATCACCACACACCACAACACACTCCACCACCAGCACCAACCTTCTCAGCGTCAAGCTGCCATCAGGTACGTTGTTTGTCCGCCGCCACGGTGGCATTCCCATCATCACACCCTTCCATCATCACACTCGGCGCGCGACAGTCTTCTTCATTGAAGCTGCTCGCTTGAGTCTCATCTCACGCATGTGGCCGACCTCGCGGTCGACCGCGCCAATGCCTCTTTCACCTGAGCTTGTCTGCTTTCCCATCACAAGCACCAGACTTGACTTGCACCTCCACTGCCATCAAAAGCAGTGTCTCCACTCCCGCACATTGCCTCACCTCCTCGCATCACACTACACTCGATCTCATCTCCACATCATTGAGCAGCTCATCTAACATCCTCTCCAGTTCACTTCCAACCACACACCCGCCAATCGCACCGTCATCATGGCCGGTGCAGCCAAGAACCGTGTGCTGAAGGAGCGCGCCGCGGCGACTCCCTCTCAGCAAAACCGCTCGTCCAGTGGCGAGAACTCCTCATCCGGCAAGGCCTCGCGCTCTGTCATCTCTGACTCTCGGTCAATCGCGCCATCCCGTAGCGGCAAGAGCACTCGTGGGCAAGGCTTCGATGGCAACAACGACGAGGCTCCAGCTGGCCCGACCGGCGGCCGCAACCCCAACTCGTCGAAGGTCATCGTCGACCCTCGCAACCTCGACCTTGGTGGTTACGCCTGGTCCACCATTCGTGGTCAAGAGATCTCTACCACTCTTCCCACCCGTCCTGCTCCATCAAAGCTTGGCCAAGCAATCAAGGTCGGCCTCAACACCTTCCACGTTGAGAGCTTCCCAGACAAGCCAGTCTATCAGTTCGATGTCACCGTTGGCAAGGGCGATGAGAAGCGTGGCGCCATTACCAAGGTCTGGGAGTCCAAGGCTGTCCAGGCTGCTGTCGGCGCGAAGGCCATCTTCGACGGCAACAAGCTCATGTGGAGCGACAAGCCCATCGATCGTGAGGTCCGCCTCTTTGTCAACCTCGATGAGGAGGAGGGTCGCCCACCCGGCAAAGACCCTAACAAGAACATCTTCCGCGTGGTCATTCGCCAGACCAACACCGTCCGCTTCGACACTCTGAAGGCTCATCTTCAGGGCAAGGCCTCGTTCGACAACGGCTGTCTTGAAGCCATCAACTTTTTCGACCACCTTCTTCGTCACTACCCGCGTCTGAAGTACACTCCAGTCAAGCGTGCCTTCTTCGCCAAGGGCGAGTCCCGCTTCGACCTCGGCAGCGGTGTCGAGGCTTTCAAGGGCGTTTACCAGTCTCTTCGCCTGGTTCACCCTGGCCGACTGTCCATCAACTTGGACGTCGCCAACGGCACTTTCTGGACCGCGTCAGTCCTTACTCAAGCAGCCGTGAAGGTCGTTGGAGCACGCGACATTGCCGATCTCTCAGCAGTGTTGTCCAAGACTGGCCCTAATGGTCGCGCTGCTCAAGCTCTCAAGCGGCTCCGCAAGGTCCACGTTGAGGCCAAGCACCGCGGCAAGAACGAGATCGATCGTTACTGCATTGAGCGTTTCGAGTTCACCACCGCTCGGAACAAGACCTTCCTGAAGGAGGATGGCACGAAGATCTCCGTGTACGACTTCTTTGCCCAGACGTACAACATCCGTCTTAACTACCCAGACTTGCCGCTTGTCAAGGCTACGAAGGGCAAGAACACGTACCTTCCTATGGAGTGTCTCGTTGTCAAGGAGAATCAGCGCTACAACTTCAAGATGGACGAGCGCCAGACTTCGAACATGATCAAGTTCGCCGTCACCCCGCCACCTGAGCGCTGGAACGCTATCGAGCATGGATTGAAGATGCTGTCGTGGAACGAAGACCCCTTCCTTCAGAAGTACGGCGTGAAGGTCAACTCCAAGAAGACTGTCGCCGACTCTCGACTCTTGACTGCTCCCAAAGTCAAGTACGCCGCTGGTGAGGCCACCCCCGGTACCTCCGGTCGCTGGGACTTGAAGGCGAAGAAGTTCCTCGTGTCCAATCCCGTTCCACTCAAGTCATGGGCTGTCTGCGTCATCTCTGGCCGTCGTGGAGGCAAGCCTGACAAGGCTGTCATCGAGAAGTGGATCTCGGAGTTCTGCAAGGGCTACATCGGCCTTGGTGGCAAGGTTGAGAACAAGAATCCCGCAATGTCGCTCGCCTCGGGTGACGACGCGGCCAACTGGGTCACTGCCGCTTGGAACGCCGCCGGCACTCAGTCCAGCGCTCGCCCTCAGATGCTTATGTTCATCCTTCCCGACAAGGACTCTGTCACCTACGGCAAGATCAAGCGCTCTTGCGAGTGCCGCTACGGCGTGGTCTCCCAGTGCGTTCAGTACGCTCATGCCCAGAAGGCTCAACTTCAGTACATCGCCAATGTGTGCATGAAGTTCAACTCCAAGCTCGGTGGCACCACCTGCCGCGCGATGGGCAAGACTTCTTCAGGTCCCACTGGTCTCTTCACCAGCCCGACCATGGTCATTGGTGCCGATGTGTCCCACGCCGCTCCCGGCGCACAGACTCCTTCCATGGCCGCCTTGACCGTGTCCACCGACAAGCTGGCCACTCGATACGCTGCTGCTTGCCAGTCCAATGGCTTTCGGGTCGAGATGATCATGTCGGACACCATTCAAACCGAATTGAAGCCCATGGTGCAGCACTGGATGGCGAACGTCGGCAACGGGAAGCTTCCTCAGACTGTCTACTACCTTCGCGATGGTGTTTCCGAGGGCCAGTACCAGCAAGTCCTTCAGTACGAGGTCGCCGACATGAAGGCCTTGTTCAAGATGGCCGACCCGAACAACAACACCAAGTTTGTTGTCATCGTCGGCTCGAAGCGTCACCACGTCCGCTTCTTCCCTGAGCGCGGCGACAAGAACGGAAACGCTATGCCTGGCACTCTGGTCGAGAGCGGCATTACCAACCCGATTGAGAACGACTTCTACCTTTGCGGTCATCACGCTCTGAAGGGTACAGCTCGCCCCGTCCACTACTATGTTCTGATGAACGAGGCCGGTGTGTCCAACGATTTTCTCCATACTATGCTCTACGAGCATGTCTACCAGTACGCTCGTGCGACTACGCCAGTCTCCATTCACCCCGCGATCTACTACGCTCACTTGGCTTCCAAGCGTGCTGAGCCCCACGAGGCTGACTGGGGTGCTTCCGACCCGGTCCCCTCCAAGGCTGGCTCCGGCTCGCAGGGCAACACTTCTTCCGGTGCTCCTACGGACTTCAAGAAGCTCTTGCCAATGCCCAACCAGGGCGGCATCTGCACCTCTATGTGGTACATTTGAGGAAGTCACTTCCTGACTTCATAATGGTGGGAATGAGCAACGAGGCATGAGGGATGAGAGATGAGGATTGACTTTGCGATCTGCTGTTTTGTTTGCTGCCCGTGGGCGGCTGAGTGAGGGAACTGAGATGAGAGAATTGGAAACGCGGAGCATGAGATTTCTTTGATTTGGCCTGAAACTGAAACGGATGGGCCTTGATTTTCTCTGCATGCGGTACGATCAAGAAGATCTTGATCTTCAAAAGCGAATACGAAAATGAATAGATGCCTCTGGGCACACCAAAAACCTGCTCCCTCATTGTCTCATATGTTGTGACTTGATATGTGATGACTGAATTACCCTGACCGATGAAGGAGTGGTAGGCTGACTTCCAAGCTAAGATGATGTCGATGGCCGCTGAACTTGGTCAAATGGCAGGACTTGAGTAGTCGATAATATGAAAGTACGATGGGAGTGGAGGATGGGCAAGAACGCCAAGATGGAAGGTGAAAAAGGGCCATGATGAAGGAGACCAAGACATTCGTGACCTGCAGCCGCAGTCTTGATTGCATTCTTCTATTTACACCACTGTGTGCGGGTGGAAGAGGGTATATGTCCTCATTGCTCGATCGGCCAGCCAGCCTATGCCTCCTTGTCGTTCAAGCAAAACCCATTGTGTCCAATAAACGCCGTCTCCAATGCCGCTGACTGTCCTTTGACAGGAGGGTGAAATTTCCTTGTCCATGGACATTGCCGCTGAAATCATAACCCGTGGGTCAAACACACTCGCGACGTTGTACACTTGCTCTTCTTCTCTTCGGCGCGAGGTCTTAGTCTTCCCACTGAGCACTCTCAATATGTGCCACTCGTGGCGGTATCGTTCCTCTTCATCATGTACATTTTTCATTCCTCATGCCCAACCTCTTCTCCCTTTCTCTCATCACTCTTCGCTTCCCTCCGCTCTCATCATTCATCCGTCAACTTATCCAACAAATGGATACTCAAAATCATGACCAACAATCCCACCGTCACGATAATCAGCAACGCGAACCCGAACCAACCCAACACCATTGCCGCCGTACCGACCCCACTCTTCACGCTCCCATTTCCGAAATCTTGCGCCACCTGCGCCGCCGCGACGGAAGCCGTGTGTTGCCATAGAACGGAGACGAGGACGAATATTGAGGAGATGAAGATCAAGGCGAGGGCGACTTGGGAGACGGGTCGTGAGGGGAAGGGTTTGATGTCGATGTCGGAGCCGGTGCGGGCGTCGTGTTCTTCGTGCCAGCCGGGGAAGGTGGCGAGGAGGAGGAAGGTGCCGAAGGCGAGGATGATGGCGACGATGCTGTGGGGAGATTGTTGTCAGTACTCGTTCTCGGAGGCGTGCTGGTGGTGAGAACAGGGTTGGACTCACAGGAGGTATGGGAACACAACGCTGTTCTTGAACGTATTGGCCACCCAGATCAAGTTCAGCGGATCCGCATCAATAGAGATCTGTTGTGCCAGCAGCGTGGCATTGTTGGAGCACAAGAAACTCCCATCATCCGGTTGAATGCAGAGTCCGAAGTACCCCACTCTTACTTCCAGACTCGCGCCGCCGATGATGTTGGTGATGGCCGCGGTGACGCCCGGGTTGACTTGTGTGGGATCGTAGCGCGGCGTGTACATTTCGTAGTAAAAGGATATCAGGAAGATTCCCGGTATTAACGGCGAGGATGACGAACATCCTGCTAGGAGGAGGGCTGTTTGGGACGCGCCGTTAGTCGTTGATCTGAGCCGCAACGGTTGACGGTTGGAGGCTCCGACTTACAAAGTAATATGATTGCCAATGCGATGAGGATCATCAACACATGGTGGTATCCGAGAAAGGGTATCAGCCGTTGAAGGCCGACTGCGAACCGTACGTTCGGCATGGTCGTGGCAGAGAAGGTCTACCCGCTGTCTGGAATGTGGTTTCTCGATTCGAACAATGAGGGCGTGTGTGCTCCAGCGGCACAAGGCCGAGGAGGTGGGTGCGTGGAATGCGGCAAGCGGAATTGAAGTATCGTCGGTTTGTAGCGATCGGAATGCGTATGTCGGGTTGCGATTCGAGAGCTGTCGTGAATTGTCAGACGGACTGAACGAATGTCTTACTTCCACACAACTGATGTGGAGGTTGAGGAGAAGTTTGGTAGAATAGCTTAGCTCGAGGGTTTGAACGGGTGTGTAGGCGTTTCTCGTTTTCTTCGTTGGACCACCGGATTGTCCAAGAGGTGGTTGGAGGTGGTTGGGGATTTTCGAAGAGGAGGCTGGGCGCATAGCAACGAGTAAACAGACGGCGTCATATACGGCGCCACTTTCGAGATCCCTGTCGCGGTCCGTCCGGTCCGCAGTGCTTAAATTCAGCCTCTGCCACTTTTGGTCAATGCTCGGACGCCGGTACACGAAAGACTGGAACATCGTTCCCACGCCGTGGCCGAGACATGGAATTGCCATTGTGGGGAAACGTTGCTTGCAGGCCTTCGAAGCATGATACCGCAACGCATACGCCGCAACGCACACGTCTTGTCCAGATTGGAGAAGCCCGAGCGTTGCACCGCACCAACGTGTGGGAGGAAGATCGCCTAGGCGACGACTTGACTCGAAGAACCCTGTTCTGACGACGTGGTCAGCCTTGGAGGCCTCGAACATTGGGGCCGCGTCGCTCCAACCACGCCAATGGATTGAGCGTGGTCATCGATCTCGCCAGCGCCCTGCTCACGAGACAATGCACGAGGACCGGATGTCAACAGCAGTTTCGAAGTCAGAACCGATGCAAAGAGGTTCGTATTGTCTGTATCGGCACCATCTATGCGATCTTTCGAGCTCATGTCCACCTCGCCGTGCTATACTTCTCAATCACATACCCCTTAATCGCGTTGTTCGCGGTACACGTCTAATAATGTCTTCTCTTCCCCACCACAGTTGTTGGAAGTGCACAGCTGAATCCGGCGAGTATGAGTGACAGTCATCTTCGACCGACGACGACCAGCATCTCATCAGCGACCCTCGATGTCGACCCAGCGATCATCGTTGCGATTTACTCTTTAAACCAGTGCTTGGTCTGCTGAAGACGTTGTCGAGTAAATTGGCGTGCAACTCCTCTACCGCATTGAGTCTTGGTCTAACAGCCGTGCAGTCCATCTCAGCGGCAGCTCATCTCTGGTCGACTGCACTGCGCTATCGCTCGAGTTCGACCGACAATGCGCGACTGCATGTTCCGATCCGTAAAGCGTGTGTGTTCATATGAGCTGGCCTGACATGCTGGCATGATCATGCCTGCGGCCAGGGAATATCCAGAGATCCACAATACTTCGACGGCATCCCTCTCACGGCCCCAATCGTTGCGTGCTTCCCTCCGGACCCACAGCGACACCGTTCGACGCGGCCAAAGTCCCTCGTCCAGGACCAACCAATGGGCTCCTCGAAGAGGTCGGAAGCACTCCATATCTCCCATACGTCTTCTGATCCACGCTGACATAGTGCGGCAATCTGCCCAGCAGATTCAACTTGCCCTCCACCCATCTCAAGATCTTGTCATGCGGAGCCAGAAACCTGATGTATCCCAATCCCCACAAGTAGCCCACCAGCGCGCCGCAAAGATGTCCCAGTAGGCTTGTACCCGGCACGAGAACCCAGATCACGACAATGAGGAATAGCGGTGTTGTCCAGGTTGGGATCTTGACGTCGGAAATCTGAAAGTGTGGGTTCTGGCGGTAGGTCTTGATCGCTTCGTTGGAGAGGAGGAGGAAGACCCAGACGCTAGCGCCGACGACGGTGGTGTTCATGCGGAGGATGTAACGTTCGAGAACGGTGTAGAGAAGGCCGGGTAGAAGACCGAATGGACCTGTGAAGAGGGCGAAAGTGACAATAGTGCCGTGTTCGGACTCGAAGCGTTCGACGAGAGGGACAAAGGCGATGAGATTCAGGATGTAGTGGAAGAAGTTGGTATGTAGCATGGGAAACAAGTTTAGTCGCCGTACTGCGATATAATCAGAGTCGAGACTTCGAACGTATTTTCTGTATCCAACATACATGTCTGCAAATTGATCTCATTCGGTATCAGGGCTCCCCATTGTAATATCCATGGCATGAAGAGCTTCGCGATGTAGAGCAGTGTGATGATGAGGATGAGTCCGCGGGTCGAGAGGGGAAGTCGCAAGATGTAGCTTCGTATGCGTCGCGCATCGGGCATGGGAATGGAGGGCGCCATGGCGGTCTGGATGACCAGCGGTAGACGGCGGATGTGTGTGAGGGAAATGTATACTCCGTATGCGAGGCTGCACGAAAGAAGATGTCGCATGCTCACCTCGCGTTAGAACTAGTGCAGGCGCGTGGCGCGATGATCGCCGGGGATTCGGGAGAAAAGCGGGAGTCCGCCAAATTGGTGGGAGCAAGAGGGATGTCTTCATCAATTTGACGATTCGTGTTGAGTACGAAGAAACGATCAATGCAATAACCCAACATGGCGCTCAGTGAGTGTCAATTAATTCCTACGTTCGACCTGTGAACTGACTGAATCTGCACAGCTGCGCGCCTCCTTACCCTCCGCCGGTCACCCATTCTACTGAAGCTCCCGCCATACCTCTCCCTCCTGTTGATCATTGTCGGAATCGCATGGGTACTGCTTCTACCATTAAACGAATACTCCCGCCAAACATACATCTCCGAGAATGCGATCCTTCCCGGACAGGTCCATACGTACTTTGGAGGCAGCGAGCACAATGTTTTCCGAGCATATCGTCAAGAGGTGTACAATCTGGGCCAACAGCCAGGAACGGAGATCAGGAGAGATGGATTGGTGAAGATGATGCGGGAGATGGGTCTGAAGCCTGCGGTACAACATTTCAGCTACCATGTCGCTGGGGAGACAATCTCCGGGAACAATGTGTACGGACTTTTGCAAGGACCTCGCGCTGATGCCACCGAAGCAATGGTACTCATGGCTGCATGGCGCAACTTCGACGGCGAGGTGAACTACTCGGGAGTGGCATTGGCATTGGCGATGGCGAGATACTTCAAGCGCTGGAGTATCTGGAGCAAGGACATCATTTTGCTCATCCCTGAGGACAGCACGTACGGACCGGAAGCATGGGTTTCGGCGTACCACAGCACTTCAGACACGATTGCCCCTTCGAGAAATGTCAGTGCATTGCCCATTAAAGCTGGCGCATTGCAGGCGGCGATCGCCTTGGACTATCCCGTTGGGCCATGGGGTAAGCGTTTTGGCAAGCTGGATGTGCTCTACGATGGCATCAACGGCGCCCTGCCCAACCTCGACCTATTAAATACCGCAGCCTCTGTGGCTAGCGGTCAGATGGGAATGGGCTGCAGTCTTCACGGCATGATAGATCACTCGGACAAGTACGAGGATCGACTGAAGTGCCTTGCTAGGGGAGCCTTGACGCAGGCGGCCGGACATGCCACAGGACCTCACTCGGCGTTCATGCCATATCACATTGATGCGATCACTCTGAAGACCGTTGGAGACGGCTGGCACGACGAAATGGGTCTTGGTCGAGTCACCGAGAGCGTGTTCCGATCCATCAACAACCTGCTTGAGCATCTCCACCAGAGCTTCTTTTTCTACATTCTGCTGAACACGAATCGCTTCGCCAGTATCGGTAGCTATCTACCCGCTGCTATGCTCATTGCTGGCAGCTTCACGATCAATGCGCTCGCCCTTTGGATTGCGAGCGGCAAAGGTCCGGTTGAGCCGCCTGGAAAAAAGACAGCAAGTCTGAAGGAGCAGGTGAAGAAGGAAGAGACGGTAGAAGTCAAGACTGGCGAAGGCGTGGCGCTCGTTCCGAAAGCTGAGTTGGAGAGTGTCGAGCGCAAGATGTTTGTGCCTGCAATTGCATTCTTGGCCGTGCATCTCCTGAGTGTGGTACCTTTGCACGTGCTAACACACACGCCCCGAGCAGTAAGTGGTGAAGACCATCTAATCTTGAAGTTGCACAGCTGATCACTCTCGTAGGGCGTGTCCTTCTCCTTCTTTGCAATCGCAGGCTCGACCTACCTGCTCCCGCTCTACTTCAGCACAGTCCTCGTACGGTTCTTGCGAGCAAGCTCCCAGCAGCTCCAGATCATGCAGACCTTCTCGCTACTCTTCCTCGGCGCGACACTGTCCACTTGGGCCACCATCAACTTCTCGCTCGCACTCATCGTGGGCGTGCTGGCAACACCGCTTGGCTTCGTTCGCCCTCTGCCACTCGGAAAAGGAGACGGACAGAACACAATAGCACGGGTGATTTTGAGCATACTGGTCACAGTGGCCTACTTGATCGCTTCGCCACCTGCGGCGATATATGCCAGCAGCTGGTACTTGAAGAAAGACATATCGTGGTTGCTCATTGAGGTCGCGAAAGGCTGGGTGGCACAAGGTGTCTGGAGCCATTTGATGATTTGGTCCGTATGGTGGCCAGCTTGGGTCTTGGGCGGTATTGTCCTGTACAGTGGAGCAGTGGGCCCGAAGACATGATGAAAAGTGGGTGTAGAAAGTGGCATCAACGACAGTAATGATTCTCAAGGATCTTGAATCTTGGTTCGCACCTCTCTCACCATCGCACCTTCCGCATCGCCGTCTGCAAAGCCCGCTCCACTTCAGCCTAATTCTGACCGCACTTCATCTCCTTTCGACTTCATCCATCTGGACGTCACCTCGCACTTCATCACCTCCGGACTTCATCGCATCTTCGCTCGCATCATCCTGCATTGCCATCACATCGCGAACACACTCCCAGCAGCAACACAACAAGATCAACATATCCTCGACCCAATGGCGCCTACCAAGGAGAAAGGCGAGGCCAAAGAGCCCAAGCTCACACCAGAACAATCCGCGGCAACCATCCTGAACTACCTTCGCAAGGAGAACCGTCCATACAGTGCCACCGACATCAGCTCCAACCTCCACAACCGCGTCACTAAGACCGCCGCCCAGAAGCTGCTGAAGGACATGCACGAGCGGAAAGAGATCGAGGGCAGAGCATCTGGCAAGCAGATCGTCTACCACGTCATCCAAGTACATCATCCATCATCGTGCATCACTGAGGACACTTCAACTTACTCGCCACCACAGGATGAAGTCCCCGACGACTTCCTCGAGAAGCTCGCCGAAATGGACCGCGAAATCACCCGTCTCCGCGAAGAGACCGTCGCGCTCAAAGCGGAAGAGAAAGAACTCAAGTCCTCTCTCCGAGGCGATGCCGCGAGAGTTCCCATGCCGGAGCTGAAAGCTAGCGTCGAAGCCCTGCAGACACAGAAGGACGAGGTGGAGGCGAGGCTGGTGAAGCTGAGGAGTGGTAGTCTGAAGCCTGTCAGCGCGGAGGAGAGGGAGAAGATCGATGTGATGTATAGGAAGGTGGGAAAGGTGGCGAAGAATAGAGCGAAGATCCGGATGGAGTTGTGGGCGGAAGTGAAGGGTTTGGTGGAGAAGGAGAAGTGGGAGGATTTGAAGGAGAGTCTGGGGCTGGAGTTCTGATTCCGTGAGATTGTGCTAAGAGGGAGACTGTACGACATGATGCATGAGGCGTGTTCAGGTGAGCAGACCGTTCGTCCCATGGTTAGGTGGTTTCATTATGGACATATCATTAGACAGGAAGCAGAAGGCTCACAGACATAGACGCGCGCGCTGTAGAAACACTCCGTCTCGATCTCATTCAGGAGCCGAGTTATCTGCACAGCTCCAGCTCGCTCCGCTGCCCGCATTGTCATGAATCGACTTGCCGCTGGCATACAGTCCAACACCGCAAATCGTCGCCCCCAAGCAGAAGATCATGATGTTGAGCACGAATAGGGAGATCTTCCTCCAATTCTTGAACCACTGTCCGTAATTGAGGAACAGCCACATGGATCCGGCGATACCTGCATTGTTTCATTAGCCTCGATCGAAGTTTGTAGACAAGAAGATCTTCATTTTCTTACCGTATGTGAACCACGAAGCGAAGAGCGAGGAGATCAGACCGAGCAGGTCGTTGAAAGTCGGGATGCTCTCAGCAATGATAAAGGCTACGATCCACAGCGCCCCAATGATCCCAAGCCAGCTTCCAACTGCCAGCCACGAGCGAGAAGACATGTGCTTGGTCCCACGGAAGATTCGGACGTAGATGTACTTGCCTGCGACATGAGCGTAAATCACGCCGGCGATGACGATCTGTTGCTTATCAGCTCTCTGCCACTCACACACTTTACAAGAGAACACATACCGTCGGCAACGCAATCCCATACGCCACCCTCTTCACCGTATCATTCGTGGAGCCCAATGCAGGCGAAGCCACCTCCGGACCCGCGTAGCGATAAATCACAATCGCAGCGATGAGATACAAGCCAATGTCGGTCGCCTGCAGCAAAACCAGAGCTTTGGGAAAATCCTGCGGCTTCTTCATCTCGCTGATGAAAGAGAAGAACGCCAAGTGGCCGGCGAAGGCGAAGATGATGTTCGTGACTGAGAGAAAAGCTGGAGCGAAGGCGACTTTCGTGGTGGCTTGCACGTTGGGGTCGGGGCGCTCGATGCCGACGCCTACCATGGTGATTACCACGGCGGCTACGATTGAGATTGCGGCTGGTATTTGTTAGTAGGATTCCCGAGGTTCGGAGGAGGATCGTTGGCTTACAAACAATCGAAAAATGCGCGATATTCTTAAGCGTTCTCGGAATCGTGAAGAGAAAGAGGACGATCGTGCCAATCACTCCCCAAACGATGGTGCAAGTCGCGTGTCCAGTCATGGCATTCAATGCAATCGTGAAAGTCAAGATGTGGCTACCCATCGTGAAGATTAGGAAGATGACCTGCGCGGCACCGAAGAGCTCTTTTCCAAATCGACCCATGAGCACCTCTCCGGCGTCCGCCATGTTGTGGACATGAGGATAAGCATTCTTGAACTGCCCGAAGATGTAGCCCGTGTAGGTGGCGACAATTCCAAGTCCGAGTATCAAAATCACGCCGGGAACCATGCCAATGGATCCGAGTACTGAGGGCAGCGAGAGGATTCCAAGTGATATCGTTTCTGCGATCATGATCTAATAGATCGAAGAGCGGAAGAGTCAGCTATAGTTTCGACGGAGAACTGATGCTCGTACCATGCTTGCTTGCCACCATTCCAAAGTGCGGTACTTGACTTCTGCGTCGGTCTCGTCGCCAAAAGGATCGCCGGTGTCATACTTGCTGCTACGACGAGCGTTTTCCTCGACGTGGCCTGCTTTCTCCGGGTCGGCATAGGCGCTGCCGTTTCGATCGACGGACGGTTTGCCGTCGACGGAGTCTTTGTAGTCGTCCTGCATGGTGGCTTATCTGTGGTCTCTGACGGAGGTCTTCTTTGTCTGTTGTAAGTCTGCTAAGATGTTGTGCCTCTACTTCTCTAGCGTTCTGTACACCGCCCGAGGACTATGGACCCGAAATCACGACTGGACGCTGCAAGTCGTCGAGAAAAGCCAAAGGACCAAGATCAGTTGCCAAGAACGATAACGTTCTCGATACAACGAATCGAAGAAAAGTGTTCTGTTGCTGTACAAGGAACCCCAGGAGTAATGAAGCGAAGTACAAGCAACCACCAAGCTCTGGAGTTCGGCGTCAGTGATGCTTTTACACCTCAGTACCACGCGACACCGCCATCGACTCCGCCGGCCACAAAGTTGGCGATCGACATTGCATCCTGCCGTGTATAGCTCGCCTTTTCTCCCGCGCGTGATGTGATTCGCTGTGCCTCTTCCTTTGAAGCACATCGCGGGTGGTAGACTATGACGTCGAGGTGTGGTCAGCATCGAGAATCGATGATCTGCAAACCCTCTTCCGGAGCTGTGTCCCGTCCGCTTGGGACATGTGAAGAAAGCGTCTCGGAAGCGTGAACATTATAGACGGAGAACTGCCGTGAAGTTTGTCAATATTTCATTCGAAGCAGATCCCTGCACTACCATGTGAACACGCTCATTTCCTTGTCGATGCCAACTCGACACCGTCGCCATGCAATGTCCCAAATTTTCACAATATCATATACCATCGATCAGTACTGAAGTTTCTTAACCTTGTCGTCAACTTGGATGCCCGGCTTCGTATACGAGCAGTACGCATCCTTGATGCTCACTACCTCGTAAGTGCCCTCTTGGTTGGCCCATACGCGCATACTGTGCTCGTGGCTGACCTCGCTGCGCATGTCCAAGATGACGCCCTTCTTTCCATGCTTATCCGTGTTCGAGCTGCGGATGTAGGTGAACTCGAACGGCGGTGTGCCGCCAAAGTCGAAGAGAATCTCCGCCTGGCCGCCTTCGTGGATGTCGACGTAGCTGTCCTTGCCACGAGATACTCGAACTGACGGCATACCGTTGATCTGCTTCGCGATGTGTGTCGTTGCCTTGCATGATGACGCAGAGTCTTGAAGTCCAGTGATGATGAAGGCGCCGGGCTTCTCTGCCAAACGACGGAAAGTGTTGCCGTTGGAGACTGTCGCTTTTCGCGCAACGCCTTCGAATGTGTAGAAGACTTGGAAGGGCGCAATACCAGAAAGCGCGAAGTTGATGCGATCGCCGACACAATAATTCGCCTGTGTCTCGAGCGGAGTAATGGTCGGTGCATCATGCACCGAGATCTGCACGCGAGGCGTGGTGCTGTCGAGACTGCGTGTACATCCGCGGGCATCGCTAACACGCCGAAGGGACACGGCGGACTTGCCCAGCTGTAGACGGGAATGGGGAATGCGAATGTTGTGAGTGTTGGAGGCAATGTTGTTGTATGAGACGAGCTCGGCTTTGACCGTGCCATGGTGCTTGATCTCGACTTCAAGCTCGAATGGTGGCTGGCCAGAAAGCTTCACAGGAATAACCTCCTCGCCATCCGACTCCACAGAGCAGAAGCTGTAGGACTTGCCAGGGGTCGTGAACGCTGCGGATGGTCTCGAGTTGACTTTCTGCTGAACGGTGATCGGCGTGAAGTGTTTCGCATTGTTGTTGTAGTTTGCGTCCTCCAGTTGCGTGAATTTGTATTCGTACAATCCAGCTTGTGAGGTCTCCATCCGCAGCGATGCGACGCCGAGAGCTGCTCGCAACTCCTTGTTCTTCGGTGTGGCAACACCGTGCTCTGGTTTGACTGACTGGACGTAGCTCATCTGGAAAGGCGGCGCACCTTTGAACAAGACTTCGATGGCGGACTCCTCTCCCTCGCAGACGTCAGCTTTGATGTAGGCATTGCCCTTTTGGCTCTTGACTTCATTCGGTGCAATTCGGAGCTCCGGTCGTGCGATCCAGCTGACTTTGAATTCGTTGGCGGATTCGTCGACAACACCTGGACAGAAAGCATCGGAGAGATCGACGAGCCGGTAGGTGCCTTCACGATCCACAGTGATCTTATCATTGGGGTTGGAGGCCTTGAGAGTCTTCTCATTTCCGTCTCTGTCCAGGTATTTCAATAGCCATGGTCCTTCGCCAACCAGTCGAAGCGGTAGATGAATTTGCTTGCCTTCGAGAGTTCTGATATCACGGCTGCCCTCAATCTGTCCGAAGCCGACCTTGGGCTTCTGATGCCGGACTGTGAACTTCGCTTCCTCCTGTAGCGGCTCCTTGCAGCCCATCCTGTCGGCAACACTGACTAGTCCGATCATGTACTCGCCGCCATCACCCAAGGCTTGCGTCTCCAGCGTGACTGAATTCGTTGTGATGTCCTTCATGTTGAGCTTCTTACGCTTTCCATTGTGGACGAGCTCGTAATCCAATTCGAAAGGTGGTTCGCCAGTGAGCGCAACCTCGAAAGAAGTCTGTCGATCAATGCAGGTCGTTCGCTTCTCTTTGCTGATGAGCCTAGCATTCGCCAAAGGCTTGACGTCTTGCTCAAGTATCTCGACATTGACAGGCTGGCGCTTGTACACCGCGTCGCTGACTGACATGAACTCGTACTTGTAGAATCCCGACTGTGAAGGCTTGAGGTCGAGCTGACCTCGATGGGTGTCGAGTGAGTGGTACCAATCGTTGTGGTGGAGCCCATCGGAAACGCGATACTTAATCTCGAATGGTGGGGTTCCGACCAGATCAAGCTCGACGTGCAGACCAATTGGACGTCCTGCACATTGATCATGAATCTCTGATCCGACAATAGCGAGTCGAGGCTCAGGCGGATTCTCGAGCAAGCACGATGCAGGCTCAAGGACTTCTCCCTTGCAAAATTCCGTCGACACTCCAGTCAATGTGTAAAGCCCAGGCTCCTGAATTAGCGGTAGAACCTTGAGATTCTTCAGTTCCACTTTTCGGCTCTGCTGTGCAGGGCCATGCTCGCCTGTCGCCGGCATCGTGTCTTGTGGACTGAAAGTGTATTCGATCTTGTGGGCGACCTCGGTGAGCTCCGTTCTTCCAGTCGAGCCAAAGCGGAGGGGAAAGTTCGCATCACGACCTCTGGCTACCTTCAGGGGCTGCTGGGTGCTGCATCCCTCTAGGAAGACATGGGGTCGTTCGTGGACCTGGATGACCTGATGCAGCGAGGAGGACGCTGCTCGATGCTCTTTGTCGCTGTCGGAATACCGAACAGCGTTCCCGAACCCATCGATAACCTCTTCAATAGCATACGCCCACTTCCCGGCGCTGCTCAACCCTTCGCTGAGTGGTACTGAGACGCGGTGAGACCTCGCCCATTCCGTGTCCACTCTGTTCGGCACAATCAGCGCCCCATGCGCTTGACGCATGAGTGGCGATGCCAGATCTTCTGGCTGAATGTTCTCAAATGTCGCTGACTGAGTCACCTTGTTGACAATCTTGCGATACTTGACCTTCATGGGTGGTGTACCCGTAACCTCGATCTCGATGTCTGAGAGGTCACCTGTGCATCGGTCTGCGGCGGACGGCTTCATGACCACTTTTGGGCAAGGCACAACCACCGTGTGCGCAAAATTCTTCCTCGATACCTCCAAATTGGTCTCATCGACAACCTTCTCCAGCAAATAGACGCCCGGCTTTTTGACTGGGTAGTATAGAGTCTTTGGCTCGTTGGGATTCTCGCTGTACGACAGCAGTCGCGATGCCTCCTTGTGCATGGACTTGAGTTGGGACTTGCTAATGTGCAAGGTCTCATTTGCTTGGGTATTCAGATCGACTCGCAGAATGTCGATGGCGATCGGATTCGTGGCGTTGATCATAATCGGTAATCGCGCGTCATGGCGCGTCTCGTCAAGACAAAAGGATTGTCTCTCGGGATTCAGCACAGCAGAACCTTCAGGCAGGATGTTGATGATCTGTCGCCCGAGAATCAAAGACTCGTTGAACTTGATCGTGTTGGGATTCACGTTGTGTTCATCCACAGCGGTTTCGGACACTCCAAAAAGTCCAGTCCAGACAACCGCAAGTCCAGCACCTAGTGGTATGGGGATCCGAAACATGAGCATGAAGTCCGCAACAGCGTGCATCAAAAAGATCATGATCATCGTGTGCGGACTCCATTCTAGCCAGGGTATCCTCAAGCTCGGCAGCCCAAACAAAAACACTCCATCTATTGCAACCCATTTCATAAATAGCCAAAGGCTTTGCTCTTCAGCGTCTTGCAGTCCTACAAAGTCGTACAGCCTCCAAGTCCATAGTGCTACCCAAAACGCAGCCGCATAGAGTCTTTGTGACGGCGCATCTATTATTGTCTCCGGTATGAGTGGATCAGTCGTAGAGGTAGTTGTTGTTTTCGTTCCGAGAGTCGGTATTTGCGGCAGCGGTTTTGCCTGTCGAGCTGGTGATCGTCCGCCGAATTGCGGTCGGGGTATGCGGTCTCGAGGATTCCGCGATTCTCGATATTGTGGTTGTCCTTGTTGTGGAGTAGCCGGAAATGCGCTTCTAAGGCGCGGAGTGCCTTCCATCGCTAGCTGTTTCTCATCTCATGCGCCAGTATGTTGACTGTTCGGTGTGGCTTCGTCGCGGTGGCCTGCGGATTGAGTGGCTCCAGGAGAAAACGTCAAGAAGTCGTCGGTAAATCGTGGGAGAGGTGACAGAGGCGAAGATGTAGAGTTGGCGAGAGGAACCGCGAAGTTGATGTTTCTCTCACGCGTCAAGCTGCGATTGATGCCTCAAAATTTAGGCTTTCAGCGTCTAAATCACTTGCTTCACGACGTTACATCAAACAATTCGACCACTCGACGCGCACAATGTTACAAGCAAACTGGAATTTGTCCCACAAAGGAGCTTGCTTGATCCAAATTCAATGGCACTCCTTCCACCATAAAGTCGCATCCCTCGAAGTCGATCATTTCACTTCATCACACTTCCAAGGAGCCACATCGAAGCGGCCCGATCAACACGACTCAACGCGCAGCAAGCATGGGACCAAAGCGAGGCGCGAAGCGGAAAGCCTCCAAGACCGTGGGTGAAGATGGCGCGAATGGCTCACCTGCCCTGGTCTTGCCCGACCGCGAATCATGGTCTGGATGGGTCGAAGTCGAAAACGAACCGGTGAGCAACGAGCTTCAATGAGGTCGCGCCTGTTGCTAACCTGAACCAGGAGCACTTTACAATCATGCTCCGGCAGATGGGCGTAGAGGGGCTTCAAGCAGTGGAGGTCTTGGACATTCCATATGCTTTGGCGTTGCCGTAAGGACCGGTGGGCCCCTTTAATCGATTCGTCCTGCTAACACATCGCAGGCGACCTGTCTATGGCCTCATCTTCTTGTTTCGATATCGAGACGAAGACGCGCGGATCGATGGCAACGAGCATGAGTCCGGTCATGTCTGGTTCGCAAATCAAGTCCCGGACTACGCATGTGCTTCGGTAGCACTGCTCAACATTGTCAACAATATTCAGGACCTGAAGATGGGCAAGCAATTGAGCGACTTCAAAGACTTCACGAAGGACATGGATCCCCTGACGAGAGGCGATACCATCGACAACTTCGATTTTGTCAAGCGCATTCACAACTCGTTTGCTTCGCAGAACGACTTTCTCAACGCGGACGCGATTGCCAAAGACAAGTTCAATAAGTACAAGAAGAAGGTCGCTGCCGCCAAGGGTCGCGAGACGAAAGCAGCGAAGAAAGCAGAAAAAGAGCAAATCGCAGAAGACCATAACACCGCACCTTCAACCTCAAAAGCAAGAACCACAGGCAAACAGCGCAAGCAACCGGCACTAGACCTCGACAAGACCGCAGGTGTAGCGCCGTCAAATAAGACGTCTAACGGGGTCTCCGAGAGTCACTCAGATGCAGGCTATGATCCCAAGTCCAGGGCCAACGGTACCGTGGCAACAGCCGCTAGCAATGGAGATAGTGACTCTGCGCCTCGTCGATCTGGTCGCTCGCGCAAGCCTGCGCAACACAAGATTATGATCGATGACGTGATTCCCGACGAAGACGGCAACGGGCACCACTTCGTGGCATACGTGCCCGTCGGCAACCATGTCTGGATGCTTGATGGTCTGAATCATTTCCCACAAGATCTAGGCTGCTTCGAGGCCGGTGTCGAAGGCGGCACCGGAGAGTGGATGGACGTCGCCGCAACGGATCTTATGATTCGCATGGTCAAGGGCGGAGACGACTACAGCCTCATGGCCATCGTAGCAGACCCAGTGGACCAGGAGAAGGCCAAGCTGGCGGAGAATGTCAAGACCCTACAAAAAATCGACACTCAACTCGATATCCTCGATGGCGATTGGAGGTCGATGGATGGCGGAGAGACGAGGAAGGAAGTCGTCACTGGCATTTCCGAAGCTTTTGGACTCTCCCAAGCCGATGTCGACGATGCGGAGCTCCCCGACAGCATCCAGGAGAAGATTGCTAAGGGTGATGACCTACTCGCTCTGCTGCAATATCGGCAAGATATTGTCAAGAAGCAAGCCGGCATCCGGGCGGATGCGCTCGAAGCGTTGCGCGCATCGCAAAGTCTCGATACAGATGGCATCCATTTGCGGCACGACTACGACAACTTTGTGAGGAGCTGGATCGGCGCTTTGGCCGAAGAAGGTGTACTCGCGGACCTGGTCGGTGGTTGAAGGTGGTTGTGATTGTGCCAGTTGGTATCGGTTTCATCCCACGACTTCATTTCCGCTTCCAGCGGGAAGTCTTCACGGATCCGATCCTCGAGCATCGAATTGAAGACGTAACCAGTTCAGCCGGAGCTGAGATTATGGCGGATGCCAGATCAGCCAGCGGGGCAAGCCCGGAACAGGATTCGAAAGGACATGTGATGGGATGGACCAGAGCAGTGAGCAGAAGGAGTTCAAAGGCGGCAAGCGGCGGATGGAGTCCTGCTGCTCGAAGACGTGCCCTGATGCTTCGCTTCTATCCGGTGACTTCCATCTCCAGCTATGTTGACTCAGATCATAGTGCTATATGCCAAACAAGTCATGAAATTCGACCTCGTGCCTTGGTGCGAATGTGTCTGCCAGCATGTCTCCAGGTCAGGCTTTGATTGCTAACCCTCGTAGCATTCACGGCAGCGTTCTATCTTGACAGCGAACTCATAATTAATCCGATACTTTCACACTCAATCCAACTCCTATCACCCTTATCAGACTACACAATCCAAGCAATACTCAAGATGTGCATCCGAACCGAATACCGCTACGCAAACTGCAGCCACGTCGCTGACCCGGCCCCGACCCGCACCAATCGCTCGGCCAAAGGACAAGATGCTCAAAGCAGCGGCGCCATCGATGCCAGACGTTCGCGACTGCGCTGGGTCAACCTCTGTCAGCAGGTGAGGGAGGAAGGCACAGCTCCATGCCCGGTGGACTGGTCCGATGAAATGTCTTTGTGAGTGCTGGCGATGTGGTTGCATGATGAGCTTTACTGACTTTGTACAGGAAGGGCAGCTGTCCATCGTGTGCGCTGATGGTTGAGAATCACATTGCGGGAGTCCAGCGAGAAGATGCGAAGGCTTGTCAGGGGCAGGATGCTCGACTGAAGGCACTGCTGCGAGTCCCTCACCAGACTGTTCGCGTGCGGGATGGAGAGCGGACGAAGTACATCGTGGTGCATGTTTGAGGCATAGCGCTGTCTTTTCTGAATGAGGGCGTCAGAAAATCTACTTCTTGGCATGGGCCATGCTTCTGCATCAGGATGATCATTTCGAGCGTTGCTGAGATAGGGCTAGGTGCTCGTTCAATTGAAAGTGTACGAAGCTTGCATCAGACTCAGGAGTAAGATCGAGAAGTCGAGCGAGATGGAGCTCAAGAATGGAAGGCCCCTAGACGCTAGAACTAGCGCAAAGCTTATCTTCATGACAGCGAAGACGGCGCGTGACGTCGTGAATGCGGTGTGATTGTCTCCCTCAACTTTGAAGACTGTTGCCTTTCATTGAATGAACAAGTATCACCTCTACGGCCAACTCGAATATACCAGGCAGCTGTTTCTGTACAAATACAGTCGGAATCTAAGAACCTCATCTCAAAGCTGCGACACTCCGCAGGATCCAGTTCATTCACCTTCAAAGTCGCCGATCACATTCCCGAACAGGCCCCGAAGCCGTCCGGCGGCCTTTGCTTTGCGCGTGATCAGGTCCAGGTGCCTTCGAATGACCTCCAGCTGCCACCGCTTCTCAACCTACACAGCCCGAGCGTGAGAGCGTCAACAAAGCACCGCTGCTCATTTATTTGAAGAATCACAGCGCCCCCAAATATACATCCTCTACGAACTATGGGCGACTTCCTTGCCAACCTCTGGGGCTCTGTCTTCACGCCGGGCACCACTCCAACTCTCCTGATCGCAACAAACGTAACCTTCGCCTCGCTGCAGCTCCTCCTCGGCGGGCTCTTGATAGCAACCTACAGTATCCACTTCGCCGTGCTGAGCTTTCTATGCGGCGGCCTCTGGTACAGCATCAACTGGTTCGCCCGCGAACTACAACAAGCCGGGATTGCAGAGCAAGAAGCAGATCGGCTACGAAAGAGGAAGAAGGCGGAGAGTGAATGGAGAGCAACGGGAGAAGTTGGAGACAGTGCAGATGATGAGGGAGAGGATACGGAGGTCGAGGCCGCCGGATTGAAGGATAGCGTGGAGAATCTATCGCCAGAGAAGGTGCCAGCGTGGGCGGAGCAGCAGATTGCCGAGGCGAGGGCGAATAAGGGTCTACAAGCGGAGACGTCGGGTGCACAGGCGAGTACGGGTGCGAGTGATGCGAGGCTGAGAAGAGGGGACCCGGGCAATGTCAGTTCGAGCGAGCTTAGCACGGATAGCGAGTGGGAAAAGGTGGACAACAGGCAATGATGACGAGACGTGTCGGTTTGCAAGCTCATGCTCTTGCGTTATGTCCACGATGAGGATGCATTAAGTCAGGCTTGGAGCCTTGAAACGAATGAACGATTGGACACATGTGCGATTTTCGTATCCCGCTGCCTGGGCCAAGGCCTACTTCCACAATCTCTCTGCTAATAAGTCCCACGCTGCATCGTTTCCTGGCCCCACTTGGCACGCCGGTCTGTCTCTTTGTGCCTCCACAGTCTCGCATCAGTCGGGCAATATTGGCACGAAGAGGTCGAGCTTCCTCAGGGCCTTGGCCTACTCAACGCCGCCATGTATTGCAATTTTCAAAGCCGGCGCCACCCCTCTCGCGCTCAGCAGTATTCGATCGAGCATGATCCTCGATGCAAGAACCCTTCACAACAGCTCGGACGTGCGTCCAAACGATTCTATCGAGCCTGACAACTTCACTACTACTCAGCCATCTCCTGGCCCAGTACATTGGATGTCCAGGCTCAAGGACCTGCTCCAAGAGCTCTGGTGCTGTCTCAAAATATGCAACGACATCTCCGAAGCGGACACCGTCCTCATTGTGGATCCAAAAGTGGTTTCCGACCGAGGGTTTGTATTGGTATCGTAGCCCGAAACGTATACTTTTCTGGGGCGGCTGGGTCAGGAACATCTCACGGGCTAGGGGTAATGCAGCGCAGAGCTCGTAGTCCTCTAAAAGTATCCAGAAGTCACTGCCACGATACGGAGAGTAGTAGCCGTGCTGGTGATGTGCTGCTCGATGATGGGTGACAACACAGGATCGGGGTCCTCGTTGATTCCATTCTTTACATGTAGGGTCCGCGATCTGGAGAGCACGAAACGCGGCGGCATCGTCTGGGTTGTGCGAAAGGAACGGATAGGCTAGATCAGGCCGATTATACGGAGGGCCTCGTAACTCTGTAAACTCGTTCGGGTTGGAGTAGACAAGCACACCCTCAACAGCTTCGTCTTGAGGCACCAGGCTCAGCGCTGAGCGTGTGCGTTGCTCGAGCATTACGGCATTCCAGGCTTCGCGGGTCACGCCTCGGAAAGCGAGCAGAGAGTTTGTGTACGCTGTGCTCACGCATGGCCTGCTTGAGGGAGCCCGATTTGTGCGGCCAGATTCTATCAAGACCTGGCAGAATAGAGTGCATAAGTCGGGATCGCGGAAGAAGCGTATGGCGGCAGTCTTGGGTTCGGCTTCCCTAGAGCTTGCGTCTCCGTGTCGGGAGCTCATCAATGCAGATTCAGACAAGCTTGAACGCGGTTCGGTTGCAACAATGTTCTGAGAAAGATCAATAGAATGGGAAGGCCTCGTAGACTCACTCTCAATCGTAGAGAGTGACGCGAAGCATATCTTCCTCACCGATCGACGAAGGATGCGCTGCGGACGGTCGGCAGGAGTGGCATTTGGGACGTCATTGCCGACTTGCCTTGCAGCAATCGCTGTGATGGAAGTCCAGCTTTGGATTCCGCGTTGACTGCCATTGCCATACGCTTTGTCTCCGTTGATTTCGCAGTCCGACTCGATGGCAACGTGCGAGAGGTGGAGTGTGAGAGAGGAAGCGGCGCGGCCAACAGCGAGAGGTTACTTGCTGCCTTAAAGTTCTAAGGCAGGAATTCCGCCCTAGCGCCGAACTTTTGAACGTCGAACTTCACCTTTGGCGAGCGCATTTCACGAAGTCATTGCGCGCTCGACAGTCCACGAATATCAGCTACATCCTCCCGACGAATACCTTAGATTCAAACGATACGCCCTCGCGCGCCGATCAGTCAAGATGAAGCTCGTCAGGTAAGCCGTCACACCTCTCACAGGCTTCGCGACTCCGGCGCATGCTGAATGAGACCTCGAAGGCTACAATTTCCGGGGCCTGGCTGACAGCCATGACAGATTCTTGATGAAGTGTACGAACGAGACGGTCACGATTGAGCTCAAGACCGGTAAGTCCATGGGACCCCTTTCATGGATTGCGCAATCGCGAAAACTAACATCACACCAGGAACCATCGTCCAGGGCACAATCGCATCCATCTCTCCTCAGATGAACACCAACCTCCGAAACGCAAAGATGACTCCCCGAGGCGGCTCGCAAATCGCGCTCGAACACGTCAGCATTCGTGGAAGCGAGATCAGATACTACATTCTGCCGGATTCGTTACCGCTCGACACACTTCTCATCGACGATACGCCGAAGCCGAAAAACAAGGCGAGAAAGGAGCAGGACAAGAGCGCTGGTGTTGGCGGTCGCGGAGGTGGACGGGGTGGACCGCGTGGAGGCAGAGGTGGTGGTCGGGGTGGTGGCCGTGGTCGGGGACGAGGTGGTGGACGTGGGTTCTGAGCACTTCGGGGTGCGTGAAAGATGGGATTGTCATGTTCAGGTTTTTCTTGTGCGGAGTTGTGGCGCAAGATACTGTTCTGGGCGGGGTCACAAAAGCAGGGAACGAGGTTCTGAAGTCTTAACATCCTTCAGTGATCAAGCTGGATATCTTGGGCGAACCGATGATACGAAGATTCTGTTACCTTTTGACGAAACCTCTTGCCTTTCGTTACTCCTTGGACAAGGCTGTTACCTCAAGTGCCCTCGCGATCGTTGTACTGAGTGCCAACAAATGTGACCTGTCAAGCGAGATCTCACCTGAAGCTCGGGGTAGAAACCGAGATTGTCAGCAAACGAAAAGTGAGTCGAGTGTTTCAGAATGGTCTAGCTCGGCTTACGGAGTTCCAGTCACCCAAGCCTTCAATTTGTTCTCTCAGTCTCGTCCAACCACCAACGATTCTCCACACGCGAACCGAAAATCGAGATACCAAAACACCCACATACTCAACAACGACCGCCCATCATCGAGAAACAAGATGGCTCCCACCACCGAGAAAGATCTACTTCTTCTAGCCAACGTCTGGGGTCTCTGCGCAGAGGTGCCCGTCAAGGTCCATACGCCCCCATTCCACCACGCGGTGCATCACTGACATGTCTCAAGATCGACTACACCAAGCTCGCGGCGATGAACGGCTATGGCAGCGCCGGATCTGCCACGGCCGCCTACAACAGAGCGCGCAGAACCTTTCTCGCCAACCACAATGGAGAGGGATCTGACGCAGCTCCAGCTACCCCCAAGACGCCTAAGTCTGGCAAGAAGCGCGCTGCTGCGGAGGACGGCGATACTCCAGCTGAGACGGGCTCGGTGAAGAAGCGCGGTCGTAAGACCAAGGCTCAGATCGCGGAGGAAGCTGCCGCTGCTGCTGCCGCGGATGACGAGGACGATGAGGAGGGACTGCTTGCCAAAGCTAAGGTGAAGGATGAGGGTGTCAAGGCAGAGCCCTCTAATGATGATGATTGAGACTACTCAAGCTCTCTTCAGGAATCGCTACGACTGGGACATCTACAGGTTGCTCATGCATACAGCGCACAGGCATGACTTGGGGCGAAAAGCGTGGCTTTGAGCTTGTGATAGCCACCAGCGATGTGGCTGACGTGCTCCTGCGTTTGGTTTAAACGGGTGAAATCAGCGGAAGCTTTGGTGTGTTTCAGATGCCAGGCGGCGTAAGTGGTTTTTCACATGGCTGTTTCTTAGCTTCACTTCACGAGCTAGTCGAGCTTGAAGCAAATGCAAACGCTCAACTTCATCAAGCATTCACCCTCTCTTGATTCTTCTCATATGCACCACAACTCGTGCTTGGTCTACCGATCCCTCTCAGGGTCTCTACTCAACAATCACACCATCAACAACATTCCCCAGCAGCACCTCAAACATCGCCAAACAACAAAACCAAAAAAACATCAACAACACCTCCCTCAACACCAACCAACCATGTCCACCCCCAACCTCACCCCAGCCGAGCTCAAAGTCCTCGCTCTCGCCTGGCACTGCTTCACCGAGATGCCAAAGGTCCCCAACAAAAACCCCCACCTGCATCCCACGCATTCAAAACCGACACTGACCATTCAATTCCCCCCATCAGGTCGACTACGCCAAACTCGCCCAAGTCGGCGGCTACAAGACCACCGCGTCCGCCAACGCCGTCTACCTCTCCGCGCGCAAGAAGTTGCTCTCCGGCGTCCCCGCTGCGGGCGGTGAGGGTTCCGACGGCATCTCGGCTACTCCCAGGACTCCGAAGGGTGGTGGCAAGAAACGCGCTGCTGGCGAAGAGGACGGGACTCCAGTCACGGGCGCGAAGAAGAAGCGTCGCACCAAGGCGGAGATGGCTGCTGCTGCTGCTGCTGCTGCCGCTGCTGGTGGCGACGAAGACGACGAGGAGGGTCTCGGTGCTGTCAAGGAGGAAGTGAAGGGTGATGAGGATGGCGACGATGTTGCGAAGGTGCTGGAAGGTGCGGCGGATGCTATCGCCGAGGCTGGCGCGGAGGGAGAGGCGAAGATCAAGGGTGAGCAGGACGATGAGTAGGGGTTTGAGGACCCTTTGATGGAGTTGGGAGAGTGAGAGGATGGGGGCTTGTTACTCTTGCGAAAGAAAAGCTTGTTTCCATGCGGAGGGAACGTGTTACCTCGAGGAGGAGACTTGTTACAATGCGGAGGAAACATGTTACTCTGCGGAGGAAATTTGTTACCTGACAGAGGTCCTTTTACTCTGCAGAGACGACTTGTTACCTTGAACAGCCAGTTTGTTACAAGCCCGGTACCTTTGATGGAAAAGCCTGTTACCTTCTTGTCACTCGACTATCGAGCCTTGCTGTCTCACTGTGTTTGTTACCTTGTGATTGTGGTGAAAGTGAAGTCGGACTCAAAACGGGATGTACTTCACTCACCTATACCCTTACCTTGACGGTCCATGCACTTGACTCCACAACTCCACAGCTCCGCCGCCCACGTGGCAGTCCCATCCAAATCCTCCTGTCCCGGCCCCGACGGCGACGACAGCACCACAAAACGCCCGCATCTGCACCTCGCGATCTCCATACCCGAAACGCCGACCTGCGATGCAGTCGTACTGCATGTACCAAGTCTCACCTCTGCACAGGCCCCTCGGCTCCGCGAAGCGAGAATAAGATCTGGTCGCTTCGCTCCCGGCAGTCGTGTCGAGTCGTACATAGATCTAAACCCAGTGGCTTCGTGGCTTCGTGGCTTCGTGGCTCCGCTTGGAAATTTCGGTAGATTTCCATTTCGCTGCGCTTCGTGACGACGGAGTCGGAGCGGAGTCGGTGCGACTAGATGATGGGTGAAGGCTTGCAGCAAGCTGGGGAGATAGCACTGACGCGACCTGGAGGACACTGCGCGTGATGCATGCAGACTCGGAGACCGCGAGGGTCGCACATGGAAAGATCTGAAATCCATAATGCGGCTTGGAGGGAAAGGTTGGTCGTCGGCGGACGTGGAGATAGCTCCGAGATACTGTATGCTGTATACATGCAATGCGATGCAGTGTAGTGGGTCGGAAGCGTTCGTGATGGGTCCTCCGCTCCAAGTGCACAACCCAGCCCATCGAGCGAATCTCGTGTGGTGAAAATTGCGCGGCGAGTTGGGGAGCTGTGCATTGGGAATGGTTGTGTGGCACGTCTGACGAGGCCTGTCGGCAATGTCTCTCCCAGCTGTCGCTTGGATTGCACAGGATGAAGTGGTCCGAAGTGGCTTGGAGTGTGCGGTCCGGGCGGGAGCATGGAGGAAAGGCAGCGTGCGAGGAATAAATCTGGTGGCATGACGTCTTGGGGTGTCGACGAGGTCTCCGTAGGTCGTGAGGTGGGATCCTTCTCTGCGCTGTACTCCATCGATAGGTTATCTGAACGGTCCGGCTAAATTAGCAGTACGACATATTGAGCCGCTGTAGTGGGTAGTCTGCACCGGTCCCGTCAACGCGTCGGTACTGGTACCTGCTGGGGATGTTTCACTCGCTCTGCTGGGTGAAGAGTACATGTCTCAAGAGGATCAGTTCTTTTCCTGCTCATCATCGGTACTTGTCCTGGTTGGTTATTGGTGTTTGTCCTGCCATGTTATCGACTTGCACTCGTCCCGCTGAGTCGGTAAAGATGAGCAGTGAGGAGATTTTCATGATGCAGCAGCATCAGTCGGAGCCCGCTCAGCCCGCCCCGCTCTGCTCCAGCCATGCGAGGTGCAATGCCAGGTCAGGTCACCAAATACCTGCGTTCTTATCTGGAACGTATCTCCACCCTCTTCTGCACGAAGGCATTAGGGCAGGGCACGAGACAGAAGGATCTGGTCGGCCAACGACTCCGAGATTTCGGTACGATGTGGTTTGTGTGAGGTTGTATGGTTTGTGACACCTCAAGAGTCAAGACCCAGAGCCTGAGCAGACTTCCCATGATGGAGATGTACATCCTTATGACGGTGTGTCTTCGTGGTACCAGCGGCACTTGTGAGGCTCGTGTCCGGAGGTCCATCCCGGAATTGATAGGACAAAGGCCGGACTCATGGCTGAGTCTTTGGTAGGATGAAGACTGAAGAGTGGTTGGTGGAGTGGTTGGGACCAACGGTGAAGCATACACACTCAAATACTGAACAGTGAAGGTACGACAAACGTCTCGGCAGTGGTCCCGATTGTCTTCACACAGCGCTTGGAAGACTGGGGTACCGCATGTGGTGAAGCCAGGGAGTTTGAAGCCGGTAGTCCAGTCTGCCAGATCGAGGGTTCAAGACGCAAGCGACACATCTTAAGTGGGGTTGGAGGGAGGATTTCGGAGTCATGGCCTCAGGCCTGGACTGTTGTCGCTCGGCACGCTTTACGTACGCCATGCCGGGCTGTTCCTCGTCGAGAGAATGATCGCCAGGACGTTCTCGGAGAGCATCTTTGGTTCCGACCTGAGCGAGGCGAGGTCGGGTCTTAGGATCTTCGGCGTATTGCATCACAATGTACATCCACGAGAAGCAGCGCCGTGCTCGCACTCGCAGCAGGATGGCGTCAAACTCAATGGCGTGCGTGTTCGTTCAGAACCACGTCACAGCTTTCCCGCGTTCTGCCGAAGCCAGAGACACCCACCCCACCTCGAAGACTGAGACCATCCTGAAGACTGATGCCACTTCTGGCTCGCATCGTCGCAAGGCACAATTCTGGAAAGGCTCAGACACATGAATCCGTCTTCTCTCGGCACCGATAACCAGCATCTGCCACCGCGAGTGCCACCTACGTTGTTACCCCCCGTACCGCACGTTGCCCACCTGCAGACGGGAAGAGTCGGCCGCGATCTGAGATCTCCAAACTCTCAAACTCTCGCATCGACGCTTTCGCTGCAAGGAGGCAAGATCAACGCTGTGCGATCTGGAAAATTGCGCTTTAGCGGGCGGGGCTGTGTTGCGATCGGCCAATGCGAGGACGGGGAGAGGCCTCGCCGGGGTGTGGTTTCACCAGATCTGTGTGTTACTCATCCGGCTGTTGTGGTATGGGGGTGGCGAAGATCTGTGACCAGATCTGGGGAGGTTGTTTCGTGGATCTCGCTGTCCCGGGATGCGCACGCACGCACGGTGTGTCGGGGCAGAGACACAGGGTGGTGTGAGATCCTTGTTGTCGGGAGGATCGCAGGCTTTTGAGTGGACAGCCAATTGGATGTTGGCCGGGAGAACGTGGGAAGGAGGAGGTCTTGGCCTGGAAATAGGTCTAGCATCCTTTTGATCCAACACACTGAAGATAGTATGAACAGAAACATCACTCCTGGAATGCATACAGCTGCTCTACTGCTCAGTGTCATACTATACAGAGAGACCCTCGTCTGCAACGGAGAATCTTCAGAGGATCTTCGCCAAAGGTGGAGCCGGGTATAAGGCCAAGATGTGGCCGGAAATAATGAAGCTGAGCAGGGAAACAGTCAAACAGAGGTACCTCGTTCACCGTGTGCAACACCACCCACGTGCGAAAGCGACGAGTTGCAGAGACTGCACGGTATTTTGATTACAACGTGTCCAGGTCGGTCGTACTTGCGCCGTCCGTTCGGTTGCTAGAGGCAGTGCAGGCCTGGTCGAGAGGTACCTCCTAGTGAATGAGTAATTTACAGTAGTGAGTGACACGCTCGTCGAATCTGGTGGACTCGCTCGTTCCCGTGTGCGTGTGCCCCAGGAACCCCCTCCCCTCTTCACTTGCTTGTTTCTCGGCCTCGCTGCTCGGTACCCGAAGAGGCAGCCGGTCGTTCCCGTCGATCGTACACAACATGCGGCCGAGTGCCACTAATCTTCTCCGATAAGGTTGCGGGAATGAGATCTGGGAGGGCGAATGAGAATCGACGTCGGCCGCCCATGTCACCGAGTGGAGTCGGAGAAGTGCCCGACCGCGGTGGGCCCTCTTGAATCTTCTGCCTACATCCATGGCCTGATCTCTGCTTCCTTCTCACTTCCGTTTCCACACACACACACACACCAACACAACCCGACTCCATCACCCACGACCAGGCTCTCATTACTTCCGGACTCGGACCCTTTACCCAGGACTACTCTCAGCACTCTACCTCTATATCACTCGCTGCTGGACGATTCGGGCGATTTGTTATTAGACAAGGCCTGTCTCTCAGCACATCTCGCCAAAGGACAATCAACCGACATTTCGCCAACCCCGCTCAGCACCTTGCAGTACGCGACAAAGACCCTTTGAGTCCTTGTCATCGAGCAGACTCTGCCAGCCTGTCAGACGAGGCACATTCCTCGCACTACCATCATCACAACAATGCCTCCAATCCGCACCATGCCGGCTATCAAGCCCGTCAGGACCGAGAGGACCCACGAGGAGAACCAGGAGAGGTACGATTACTCGCAGCCTGCATTTTCTGACTCTCGCTCACACCTCTCTCAGAGCATACATCGCTGCCTCGCGACGAAGCGACCGAAGCTTGGAAGCCCGCGTAGAATCGGCTCGCCGAGCCTCGGAGATTCACAAGAAGCGCACGGGCCGCTCATTGAGAGTCCGCGAGGAGGACGTCCTCAACGAGGAGATGTACGAAGAGGAAGACGACGACCTTCCCATGCAGTTCCGCCGCATCAACGCCCTCTACCCTGGACAGGCCTACAATGCCTTTACCGAGCGTGTCAACAACTACCTCGCCGGTCAGGTCGGTGTCCGGAATTACCTCCACCAGGCCATCTACCAAGCCAATCAGCATGCCATGAACAATCAATTCCTGAATCCTGCGATGCAGCAGAATGCGATGAATGGCGGTGAGCAACAGTGGCAGCCTAACATGCAGAACGATGGCACCCGCGCCGACTCTCCTCAAGATCAGACCCAGCAGGCTGCCAACACACAGATGCAAAACAATGCTCAACGCATGTCGCTGTCCATGCCAGCGCCAAAGTCGCGGTCCTCATCAGGACAGTCGCCAACCACGCAGAAGGCATCGCCCACCTCAAGCCGCCCATCTATGGACAACAGCAACCCTCTCACCACAACACTGCCGATCGAGACCCAGCAGCTGCTCGATGGGTCGCCTTACGCGAACCAGGTCTACCCATCTCAATTTACACCCGGCGTCCCGATGCCATCGACCTACTCGTACACATACAATCCGAACAGCAAGGCGAATAACAACCCAGGCAGCGAGCAATTCGCATTCACGAACAAGGGTCTCAACCAGACCTTGTCACCACACGCGATGCACAACCAGCCTACTACACCGTTCTCCGACTCCCACTCGGCATCGGCCGCGACACCTTCGCTGGACTTTGGCTTCGGCGATGACATGTTCAACGACTCGAGCTATGCTTTTGACATGGACTTCAACAGTGGAGGTCAGAACAATGGTCTGGACAACCTCAGTGGAAACGTCACACCCGGTGGTGACTGGGACTCGAATCATGACGACTTCTTCAACTACGCTGCGGCTTCCGACTAAGTGACCATCGACTGCGAGAACGAATAATATAGGACGACCATCTCCACGAACATTCATCTCCGTCGATGTCGCGATCGAAAGATCCCGACACTGATCTGACCGAGCGAGTAACAATCGCCATACTGCCAAGTTACCGCACTGTACAATACTACGAGGATACTTGTTTCACGACTTCTGTACGAGAATACCAACAGCCAACAGCTCGAATATTGGATCGAGCTGGCGCAAAGGGTCTTGCCAGATCTGATGACGACGAATGAGAATACACGGCACGACACCGATTTGTGCGAGACTGGGACCGGACATCGGGGACATCGGCATACCGAGAGTCAGCACTCGGCCCGCACAGCATCCACGCTCCGGGCGTCCGGAGGATACTGATTCATGGCGAGCCCGGCGCGGCTGTCAGCGAGGAGTACCATTGGTAATGAGGCGTGCGAGGAACAGACTTGTCAGCTCCGCCAGCTCTACGACACTAGGAAGAAATTCCGGCTCGAGAGAGGCTTGGGACGAGTGGCTGGTCGTTTCGCACGTCCGCATGGGAGGAATTTTTTTCTAGCGCCTCGTGCGCCATGGGAGGACTTCAGCAGCTGGGAAGCTGTCAGGACTTTTTGACAATGGAATGGAACGACATTATTATAAATTAATGGCGTCTGGCTTCGAGTGCCGATGCCAATGAATCTACTCTTCTCTCTTCGAACATCAAATCTTCAGCAAAGATCCAAGTGACGTCTCCTTTACGACTTGCTACTACAGACGAGGTAACCAGGTCCAGCGCACATTGAACCATTTGGAACACACGCTTTTAGACGACTGACCGACTGCTGCTCATCCATGCATTCGACTACACCCAAGACTGGTACCTGAGGGGGAAGAGCTCACGTCCATCCACTTCCCGACATGCGACAAACCACGACTCTGGCGCATTAAATTACCCAATGGCCACGCTGTCCGTTCCCTTCACACGATGATATCCCTCGACTCTGCTTGCCGGCCGCCGCAACTGCCGCAACTCCACTCAACTCGCTAGAACTACCCCTGTCTTCTTTCAAAGTGGGAAGTGTGACGACGGTGGAGCGCGCCCACCCCCTCTTCTTTCTTCGCTCTCAATTGCTCACCGGAGTTCGCACCGATGGGATTCTTGCCATGTCCGGCACTTCTGCTCGTGGGTGTTGAATCCAAATGCATCCTCAATGGCAGTGCGGCGCTATCATTTCCACAAGGACATCGGCCGTAAAAGCAATTCTCTTCGCGGGTTGCGAGCCATGCCAGCTCTACAGCGATCGCTATTAAAGAAAGGCTTGAACTCTTTGAAAGTCAGGAAAGTAAATGCAAATACTCACCTACACAAGCGTCTTGATTAGGCCCCTCCCCGTCCTATAATAACGCCTATCGTTCTCTTCTCGACCAGAGAAATAGGGATCTTTTCATTAGCACGGTCGTCACGACAGAGAAACTTGAGATTCAAGACCCGTCTTCATCACCTAATAATCCCTCCTTCTTCTTCGTACAGAACCCCTTCGCCAGGCCTGGGCCTTGGAGATCTACACCTCAAAAGCCTGGACAGAATACAGAGTTCACCATCTGCCCCCCTCAGCTTAGCTTCCGCAAAACTCGATCGCGGACATGACGGGCGCCGAGTTTTCTGTAGGAGGAAAGCTAGCTGTGTCTCCGTCGGTAGGAAGGCAGTGAGGCACCTCCAGCAAGTCTCTTGCGAGCGGGGTGCAAGCGAGCGGACGATGATCACGCCGACTCGCCGTTGGTTACTCTGCATCTCTTGTCTTGTCTTTGCTGCATGTATCGTCTCGTTTGTCGGTTTTCTGTGGAGTACACAAGGGGCTGTGCAAAAGGGCCCGCCGCAATAGCTCGGCTCGCTTCGAATTCCGCAATGGTTTTCTTGGGATTCGGGAAACTTGGGCAAGCTCTGGCGGTCGACGACGCCTGTGACGTTTTTTTTTTGGAGCCAATTTGCTGTGTTGGCTTTTGCTGAACTTGGCGAATTGGTTGCTCGGTCGTCGTCGATTAGCTCAAGGTTGTGGCGTGCCATCGGCGTCGGCGGATCGGGAATAAGATTAAAGTATTCCGATAAGAGGTGGCGGCTCGTGGCGACGGAAGACGTACCGAAGATCGGGGAGGTACACAGGGAGGACGTCGGAGACAGAGCTCTATGCGGGATGGCGGCGGGTGGGATGTGCGGAGATATGATGTAGAAGGACTTTGCGTCTAGCTTGTGACCGCGCTTTGGCCTTCTTTGCCTTCTTGCCATCGACTGTGCGAACAGGAGGTGCTGGCCGTGCAGGGTTCGTCGTCGAAGCGATGATAGGGAATGTCAACGATAGGGATCGATGGCGACAGGAGACGATCGTTGATTGAGAAGGACGAACCTTCAAGAGCAGGCCGAGTTCCCGTGCTGCAAGCCATCATCTACCTGTGCAGACAAAACGTTTGTTGCTGTGCAGGGCTCATGAAGGACGTAAGAAATGGCGATGCAGAACTTGACAGCAATCGGCGGCGATAAGAGGCGGTGGTAAGTGGTTGAGATGGACGAGATTCCGGGCAAGGAGGAACAGAAAATTCAATACGATTGAACAGCGACCTCAAGCGCCACTTATAATAGCTCAGGCACGATTTCGTGGACAAGCCAAGTCGAAGTAGGCCGTAAGAGCGATACTCCCTCTCACACCCAACCACGATCCGTTTCCTTCCATACAGTTCACCAATGCTACTACCAATCTACTTCACCTGCCTCATAGCCTGCGCATCCAACCAACCGTCGTCCGCCGAGTACGAGTAATTCGTGAAAGAATCCTCCCCATCACCAAGCAGAACCCACAACTTATCCGCGCCAACCTGGCTGTTGACAGCATTGTCACCAACAGTGCAGCGCACAGGACACAGACCTTCAGCCGTCACCTGAATCGAGCACTTGGCAGCCTGCGAGCCATTGTCACTATCAAGAGCGGCCATCTGAACACCGTCGCCCTCCTGCTCTTGACCCACAACGGTGAAGTTGGTACCCTCATCGTCACCCCAGCCGACGACGTGCAGCTCGTTCCAGGCGTTGAAGCTGAAGACTGATGGCTGGTCGCGGGTGAGGGCGTACTCGATGTTGTGGGAAGTCTCGTTGTCGGCGCCATTGGTTGCCCACTGAGCGACGGCGGCGTCAGGACCTTGTAGGCGATCCATGAGGACAAAGGCAGTGGGAGTGGCGGCGAGCTCGTAAGCGACGGTGGAGGTGACGGTCGCTGCGACGCGGTTGATGCTTGTGATGGTCGTCGTGACGGTCCTCAGGAGAGCGCCGGTGGTGATGGTGGTGGTCGAGGCCGGGATGATACACCTGCAGGCGTTGGTCGTCGCGACAGCGTTGAGGGCAGTTAAGCAGGCGGGCTTAATTGATGGTCTCACGGCCTGACGCTTTTGCTGTCTAGCTGCTGTCTTCTTAGGCGCTCCCGTAGTCTGCTCAGGTGTTACCGCGGTCCTCACGGTTTCGAATCCCGCAGACGTCGCAGTCTCAGGTCCCGCAGTCGAGGTGACTGCAGACTGCTCAGGCGTGGTGACCGCAGGTTGCTCGGCCGTGGTCGTGGCTGCCTCCGAAGTCGGCAGCTCCGAGGTCGTATCAGTGTCCGGGTCAAGCGCAACTGGGCCATTAGGAGCGAGCGTTTATTCGGGGCATGAATCGAATGTGCGAGTACGTCTGAGAGTGATGGTTGTTGTAGTTGATGTCAAACGACGAGTCGCTGTATTGGTGATCGTCGTTGTGCGTGCGCTGTAGGGATACTGTCAGCCAGGGTCTGTGTGGGCGAGAATCAAAGCTGGACATACCTGATGATTGTGGATGTACGAGTAGGAGCGACCGAGGTGGAGGTCGAGGTGAAAAGAGTTGTCGTCTTGACGACGGTCCTAGGGTTCAAGTTAGTCCGTGTCTTCACAGCAGGCTATTGTGGGAGTAAGTTCTTCTGCTCTGTGGAGGTAGAGCGGGCAGTCCTGACAGCTGTGCCGAAGCCAAGCGATGCACACCAAGTGCTGGCGCGGACTCGTAGATTTGGCGTCGCTTGACATTTGCCTACTGCAGCCGCGCAGACCAGAGCAGCCGGTGCCTGTCGTTCCTGAAGTTGTGCAAGAGGGTTGGCCAAGGCAGTGCCGAGAAGAAGAAGAAGGGGTTGGAAGTGCATATTTGAGGATGCTGGTAGTTTTTCGATCGAGTGCGATTGTCTTGATGATGGAGATGTATGTGTATATGGACGGCAGGACGACTATACTTATACCTCTGTCAAGCTCCCCGACCTGCTTCTTGCGAGCGTCTCGATCGTGGCTCCATCGCTTGTGTTCGTTTATCGTGACCTTTCCCGGACATCTTCGTTACAGCATCTCCCAGATGAGTCCAATACTTGTCTCAGTGATGGATCGATAGAGATCTGTGACGGTTGAGCTTAGGTCTGTTGGTGAAGATGTCGACTGGGCTTAAGCCACCCAGCCTGGTACCTGAGATATGGACGCCTCGCAGCACCGAGTCAATCAGGTGAAGGAAAGTCTTGCCCGCCGGTGGCCAGTCTTGCCCGCTGCGGAATCTTCGCACGGCTTGTCAGCGGTACCTGTAGTCCATCGGGAGATACACTTTGAGCACGCCGAAGCCTTTTCGACCTAGTAGTCCCGATCCAGCCAACGGTCGAGGTTGGTTGTTCTTCAGGAAACACTCCGAAGCGGGGCAATCTTTGATGCTGTCCATCGAAGTGTATGTGCTTGTACAGCCTGTGGTCACATTCAAAGCGTGGCAAGCACGTGGCGCTAGGTCTCCATGTGGCATGCGAACTACCAACGACTGCGCAGGCCATCTGCGGCACTGCATGCAGGTACCCCAGAGCGAGCCAGGTATGTCATGCGTTGGAGGAGTCGCTCTGGTACGGCATGCAGTATCGAGCTGTGACTGAATGCATTGAATTCCTAGCAGTAATGGAGATGTGGCAGAATGGTTATCGGAGCAGGAGCGGGGTTGTCGAAGGACATCCTCGTAGCATCGGATAAGGACTTCACGATCAGGCAGCTGCACTACACTCTCGCCGAAGAGCCGGCCAGCTGTGGTATACCATTACCGCGTTGCCATGTGGTTGAGCGAAACCTGCCACTGATGGTAGTGCAAGCAGTGCCGGCTGCCACCCACAACATTGCCGAGGGCACCGACTCGGTGCCTAGCCGAACACTGACCCGAATCGGTAATTCCTAGCCACACACGCAGATGTGCAACGCTCGCAAGGGAATTGGTGCCGGAAGGATGCGGTGAAAGTGGTTTGCATCGCCTCAGCATATGTCTTGGCATCCGTTGTCAGTGGTTAGGTCTTTCAGCCGTTGTCTGACCGTTGCCGCGCTCCGAGTAGCCACCCTCGTGTTTTGCAGCTTGTCCGAGCTTTCCCAAGCCATTTGGACGTTTCACTACCAGGAAGTCTGACCATCGTGGTTGAATTAGTCTTTTCCAAGTCCTCGGGACAGCGGTGCAGGTGGAACAATACCACGACGATATCGGCAGCTCGACAGAATCGACAAGTTTAGGCTGTACGCTCGTGACGACCAACGCTTCTTCGATAGCGTATCTGTCCGGATGTTCCGAGTACAAAAGGTCGCAACTCGTGAGACTATTTGGCCGGTCGACCTGCAAAAGGATTCGGTCGCTAACAGTTCCTGCGCGCGATATGGCTGGGAATGGTTCGGCAAGATCGCGAGAGCCGGTCGCCGCGACAGAGATTGGTGGAAAAGTGTTCCGGAACCGGCGACAGCAGACCGAGAGAATTGTCAGACTCCGCGTAATGTTGACTTCTCCTCGGGCATAGCGTCGAACGAGTCAGCACATGAATCGGAGCTTCGAAATCGTTGAAAGCTGAAAGCAGCGCCTGGGTGTTCGGGAGCGAGCGACTGAGACACTTCGTGCGTGAGAAAAATGCGTATGGACTGCCTTGATCGAGGGTGCCGGTCTCAACAAAAAGTGTCCGCGTGCCTCCCTTGTCATCGCAAGCACAACTAGCTGCTCATCTCGTCTGATGTGCTGCAGTGTAGTCGATGTGCGGAGCTATCGGTATTGTGTTGCGATGTCGTTGGAGTGCTGCGATCTCCATTGTGTAGGTGTCCACAAGTGTTGCTTCCTCCTAGGGCATTGTGTTGCTTGGCTCGGGACAGGAATCGATCTCCCTTTTTTTCTTAATGCAACACCTGAGAAATGAGATGCGAGCAACCGAGACACTCCTTGCGCGAATGAGAATGCATGCAGACTGCCATGGATAACATAGGCCGAGCCGATGATGCTCAACTGCCAGGCGCTGCTATAGTGAGCGCTGGCTTGCTCTCCTTATCGTCCCTCAACAAGACTGGCTGCTCGTTCCATGATCCGATGTGCTGCTTCCTCCTTGTTGGTTTGGCTGCCAGTGCGCCTCTGCTACCGCGTCTCGCTGTAGCCATGATCTTTCATCGTTTTGCTATGATCCAGTACAATTCGCAGATGCCTGTGGACCTACAGCGCCATGCGATCATAGACAGTGCGACAAAACCACACATCCCTTTCGCGAGTCCTCGCCTGATGCGCCAGAATCTGTCGACACAATTTTGAAGACACAATCGTGGTAGCGTAAGAGCGAGCGTTGCGATTGCAATGCCGTTTTGTGGAGACTCGGGATCGTATTGGTGTTATCACCTTCCACTGCCCTTCAAAAGGCGATGTTTGACGGCTCCAGATCGGATCATCCAGGACGAGGGCCGTGATGAGTCGTGACAGTATTGGGGTATCCTTGAAACAGTGCGATGAGCTGCTGACTTCGGTGCTGGGGAAAGCCGTAACGAGCATGAGGACGCAGCTTTGAATCCTGCGAATACTCAACTGAGGTATCGCAGCGAAAACATGATGTGGTTTCACGTGCCTGAACGTGCAGCGCTAGGTCATTAGAGACCCGATCTTGACCAAATTCAGGGTACACCGTTCCCTGATTCGACGTCCACTGGTCCGAAGATTTCTTCGTCGCTTGCCATTACCGCGGAAACCGTCATGTTCTCGTCCTGAGAATGGACCCTTTGCGGACCAGACTCTCACAACAGATCGCTCGTGGTCGAACAGCAAAGCTACCGTTCGGCTTGAGTCGGTATGCCGAAGACATGCTTCCAAGGGCCGAATGTAGTATCAGTCTGATCCATTGGTATCGTGTTGAAATGCCGCAAAGCATCTGTTCGCGAGGATCGAGCGGCGTTCTCCATCTGGAAAACATCCAGCACATCGACTGCCGCAGATGGAACTCCTCGGAGCAGATAGGAATCGGGCCTCGTGTCCGATGCTCGAATGGATCTGGTCTCGAATCCAGGGCCGAAGGACGTTCCATCATGGCCGAATTGTTTTACGTCCGACGTATGCCGATACATTCGGTATCGAGCGTGGCTTGCTTTTGTGCGCTCGAGAGTGCTTATCGTCAGTTTGGCTGCTGTACTGTCCTGCAGGACTGGTGAGCCGGTCAGAACGAGGCGTGCACTGGTCCGTCTAGAAATCGATGGCAACTCTTCATCCGATGATCTTACAGATTGAGAGGCACACCGTTGTCTGCTTGCTCTTTCTTCTTCCAGATCTGTTCACCCCACGATCCGTTGGGAATGCGATATGCTGAGGATTTGCGACGCTGGAGCCGTTGGAGAATACTTGACACTGTTGTCTGAGAGCCACGACGAACAAGTTGGAGAATGGCGGTAGGATCTGGAAACGGTGCGCGCGAAGTCTTGTCGCTCAGCGAAGCTCGTTGGTCCTCCTATACTGTACGATGTACTGTCCTGTCGTCGATCGTCGTCGAGATATTGGTCCCATGCGCCTATGCTCTAGCATCGTAGTGCTTCTGTGATGGTAGAATGTCCTGTGTGTCCCATACCATGCATTCATATCCTCGTGGAACCATAAAGTCATGCCTCATAGCCCTCTTATCTTTCACCCATCGCTCGTGCCATCTTCCCCAACCGCCTCAATCACTCCCCCCTCCCCCCCTCCTCCCGATAAACCTCCACCCCAAAAACCCTCCCCACAAACCAACTATGCCCCGCCACACTAATCGGCCCACCCCTCCACAACGGCAGAACCTGCTCTCTCCCCTTCCTCCTCCTCTCCACCTCCCCCAACAACCGTCCCTCCTGAAAAGCCACCACATCCCCTCCCTTCACCCGTCCAGTCTTCACATCCGCCGCCAAAGCCCACACCCCCAACGCATCCAGTCCCGCCATAAACCCCTTCTCCCTCCTCACCACATCGATAATTTCCGCGCGAGTATACTCCTTCTTCTCGTCGACGTCCACGCCGTGGAGAGGCGTGGTATGCCATTTCACGGACGGGACGTGGATGTTGAGGCTGAAGAAGGTGGTGTTTTTGAGGTAGAGGTGCCGGCCGAGGGCGATGGCGAGGGCGACCGGGAAGTCCAGGCCGAGAGAGAGGTTGCCGCGGAGGGAGTCTTGGAGGCGGATGGTTTGCGAGTCGTGAGGGTTGCGGTTGGAGTAGAAGGAGAGGAGGCGGTGGAAGGGTGGGGTTGAGGATGCGGACATCTTGTGCTGTGTTTTGGTGAGAAGGTTGACACTCTTGCTGCGATTGAGGTTGGAGAAGGAGATGTAGCATTGAGAATAGGTCTCTGCGAGACGAGTTGCATACGCCAACTGTTTCCGTGCTGTCATGACCTCACCAACAAATATGTATGGGTCCGAGCGCCAAGCGCGTGTGAAGCTCCAGCTGTCGACGCGACCTTGGTCTCACCACTCAACATCCTGTACTTGCAGGCGACATGGTCCTCACTGTAGACCTTGAGATCACGAACAGATGAGGAGGTAAGTCAAGTCGAAGCATAAGGCAAATGACATTCAGTATGCAAATCTACTTCTGCTGTTCATTGCGCTTCCTCCATTATCTCGCATCTCGCATCTCATCATCTCTTCGATGAAACAAAATCCCACAACTGCTTTTCGTAATCATACATCAGATAATCATGCAAGAACAAATTCGCAAAGCCAAAACATGCGAACATTGAGCATCGACACCTCCATGCTCTTTTGAGGATCGGTCCGAGGAGGTCACCTCTAGACGAGGAGGACTGCGGAACCGACGGCGATGACCAAGCAGACCATCATGCGCTCGATGTCGTGAGCAGCCGCGCCGCCAGTAAAGGGGACGAAGGTCTCGGACGGGGAGCCCAAAGTCGGGGTGGCCAGAGTGCCGTTGGTGCTTGGTGTCATGTAGCCGGTGCCAGAAGCGGTGACGCCGCCGGCTTCGTTGGAAGAGACGGGAGTGACCTGAGCTGGTGGGCCGTAGGCTGGCGGGGCTGGCGGCATGCTGCTAGCGCTCGAGGAGGCCTCAGTGGCGTTCTGTAAAGTGTCAGTGAGTGTCCTGAGTATGATCATGTTTCTCCAATCTTACCGCAATAGAGCTGCCGGGCACCGAAGAGAGGCCGCTGCTGAGAGTCTCGCCTGGGACAGTGACGGTGGATTCGCGGGTGATTGTGGAGTGAAGGGTCGACTGGATGGTGCTGTCGCCGCTGGACTGAGCCGGGACACCTGGTGGGGCAGGCGAGCTGCTGACTGGGCTGCCGGACGAGCCGCTCACGGTGGAGACGTACGAGGAAGCGGCGCCGCTGGAGGTGATGCCAGTCGAAGCTGCGGGACCACTCGAAGCTGGAGCAATGGAGGCTGCCGGACCGCTCGAAGCTGGGCCACTCGAGGCTGCGGAACCGCTCGAGGTGGGACCAGTCTGGACGGCGGAGGTCTCAGAGTTGAAGGAGTAGGCAGTGCTGGTGACGGTTGTAGTGGAGAGCGGGGCCGAGCCAGTGCCTGGAGTGCCGCTGGTGGTGACCGACGTGACGGTCAGCGGGCAGATGGTGGTGGAGACTGGAACGACCGAGGTGACGACCGAGACGAGGTTGGTGCTGCTACCCACGGGGCAGTCGGTGACGGAGGAGTCGCAGGCCCAGACGGTGACCTTGCTGGTGCTGTAGACGGTCGAGGTGGACACGCCGGCGAGGTGCTGGACGATGACGAGCGCGTCCTCTGTGCAGGAGTGGTCAGTGACGGGAGTGAAGATGATGGAAGAGACGAGTGCGCTTACCAGGCTCGCGTCCTTGAACGGCGGCGCTGGCGAAGGTGGTGAGGCCGATCGCGGCGGCGGTGATGAGGTTGGTGAACTGCATCTTGTCGGTGGTGACGGTGCGAGTTGGTGGTGATATTGGAATGAGTGTGCTGGTGGATGCAAGAGGCGATGCAGGTGCGTGATGGCAAGGTGAGCGAGTGTGTGTGGAAGATGATGAAGTCGGGTGGTGGTGGAGGAAGAAGAAGAAGAAGAAGATTTGTTGAGGGTTGTTGACGCTTTTGTGTTGATGAAACGCGGGCAAGAACCAAACGCGCTCCGGTGACGACGATCGAGCAAACGCAGACCGGATGTCGGCTGGCCACTCGGGCAATCGCAGACAATACGGGTAACCGGGCCAAACAGCTTTATTCACGCGGACAGGTGAATCGAGAGGTATGGTGACAGGCAGCTTGGACAATATATCGGACGGTGAGCCCTGGACAAGGAGTGTCGCCACGGTACATGAAGGATGAAAGTCCGAGAATGAGACAACGACGGGCATGGAAGCTTTGCGTTACGTTGACCACGATCAGTCAGAGAGTGAGATGTCACATTGCAGTGAAGACAAGATGGTGGATAAGGTACTCCAAATCTGCTGGCTTTGCATGTGAAGCTTGAGATGGCTGCGGCGGAGGTCGAACACACCTGCATGTTGCTGCTATCTCTCGTACGCTCACCTACCTGCGCAGTATCTGGACTTTGCTCTGGACTTCCCTCTGTAAGGTGGGCGTAGCTCGACCTCTTGCCGGCCAGAACGTCGACTTTCCTTCCATTTGGCCAACTCCTTCCACCCTCTGAGCAGATCTGAATCTGCTCCTTCTCTACTATCATGGCAGGAGCCCGCTGCTGGGCAACGGGCTGTGCTGGCTCCTCGCATTCAAAAGACTTCTCTTTTCCCTTCTCCTCCTCCTCTTCTTCTTCTTCCTCTCACACACACATCAAGGCTTTCGACTCACCGCACCGCTTCCACCACGCATTTTCAGCACACAGCTTTATCATATTGATACACAGCAGCACCACCCAAACCCAGCAACCATGAAGACCTTCACCGTCAACGCTGCCAGTGCCCTTGCATGTGGCCTTCTCGGTTGGTTCCACCATGCATGGCTCTCCCGTCCTCATGACTTTTCGCTGACGGCATTCCCAGTCAACGCCCAGGAGCCCATCGCGCGTGCGCTCACCGAGCAACAGTGCGACGACAACGCCAAGTGGCTCCTCAAACACGCCGACCACGACCACATTCACACGGACTCGATCGACGAACACTGGACGACCTTTTTCGACTGCAAGAATGACGAAGTCAACATCGGTCAGTCAACTCCATCTCTTCCCGCATCAACGGATGTGTGGCTCACATCTCGCAGACCCCATTCTCTTCGAAAAACTCAAGAAGGAGTTTCCACTCATCCTCAAAAACCTCGAGTCCCGCTCCGACAAGCCCGTCATCGCCCAGGACCCCATCGAGCGCGTGCCCACCCCGGACATGTGCGACGACGCCGCCAGATGGCTCGGCGAGCACGGCGTCCACGAACACATCAAAGAGAAGAAGACCAGGGAGCACGGCACGACCTATGTCAAGTGCCTCGACAATGGAGTCAACTTCAGTCAGTTAACCCGACTCTTCCAGCTGCATCGAACATCTGGCTAACATCCCACAGACCCTGCTGTCATCAGCACTCTCGAGCACGAGCACCCTCATCTCCTCGAGAAGCTCAACGACAACTTCGGGATCCACCCCACCGAATCCCTGAATGCCCGCTCCGACAAGCCCGTCAAGTGCAGGGAGTGCAAGACCATGTTCAACTCCGACAGCGAGGTCCAGCACCGCGACTTTTCAGACTGTCTGCTCATGATTCAGCGCGGCAACTGCCCCAGGGAGTTCCCCGACGGCCTCTTTGGCGGTCCAAGCTTCGAGGACCTCACCGGCCATCAGAGTTCGTCACCTCTTCCTTCCTTGCACACTTGCTCCACATCAACAGCGCTGACCTTTGAACAGAGCGTGGTGAATACCCAACGACCGCCGTCGAGCCTCACCCGACCTACCCGTCCGAGCCCATCAAGCCGTACGGCATGCCACCCAAGGTCTACAGCACCGTCGAGCAGCCCAAGACGTACATCAAGACCCAGCCACCAGTCACCGTGACTTCGACCCTCACCTCTCCACCGCAGATCGAGACCACCACCTGCTACGAGACGGTCACCGAGACTCCAAAGGCATACACCGAGCTCAAGACGATGACGGAGACCTGCACCGAGACTTCCACTCTTGAGAAGTACCTCACCGCCACCGAGATGGAGTCATACCCAGTCACCGTCACGGTCCCGACCACTACCACTTGCACGGAGACTTTCACCAAGGTGCCCGAGTGCCCAACTATCACGACCAGCTGCACGCACTGGACTGTCAGCGAGACCCACCCAGCCTACCCGGAGACCCACCCTTCGTACCCGGTCAACACTCCTCCAACTCACCCTGGCTACGCTGTCAGCACCAAGGAGTCCTCCCAGCCTGGCTACGCTGTCTCCACCGAGGAGTCCTCTCACCCTGGCTACCCTGTCTCCACCGAGGAGGTTTCCAAGCCCGGCTATGCTGCCACCACCCAGGAGTCCTCTCAGCCTGGCTACCACGTCACCTACTCGATGCCAACTCAGACCGAGAAGAAGGAATACCCAGCCACCACTCCTGTCTCCAAGGCCTCCACCACCGAGCAGGCCTCTTACCCAGTCACCTCACCCGCCAAGCCTGTCTACCCTGTCGCCAACAACGGCACCGCCTCGATGCCATACTACAAGCCTTCTGTCTCCGGCACCAAGACTGAGATGACGTCCAAGTACAACTACCCAACCGAGTCGGTCGTCGCCACTGGTGACAGCAGCAAGGTGTCGATGGGTATGGGTCTTGCCCTTGGCATGGTGATGGCGGCCATGTTCGTCTGCGCTTGATTGGATTGAAGGATGATGAGGATCGACGAGGTTTTGTTTGAAAAGTCGCTCCTTCAGAGTACTGTACAGTCTTGTTCGTTTGGAAGTCTAGATTAATAGTAATAACACACTCGTTTTGCATCTTGATCATGTCTTCTCTCACTGCTTCACATCCTCTCCTTTGACAGTCTGTCTGTCTGATGCTCTTGTTTTCAATCGAGGTGTCGTTGTCGTTGCTGCGTTTGAGGTGATGTCCAGGGGTCGATGGTCGGCGGTCGGCATCGAAAGCTCGGACCAACTTCCGCGTGGTGGTGCATCGTCACTTCACAGCTGTCCTTTCATGTGAGAACGATCCACAAACAGCAAACAACACACCACTTCCGGACCTCTTGACTGATGGTCATGGACAAAAATTCAATACCACTTTGACTCAATCATACCCACGAACATCACCACAATGCGCCTCGCATACTACGCCGGCGCCTCAACGGCAGCCGCGGCGGCCTGCCTGTTGAAGGCCTTCCACGAGCGGCCCAACTTCTACAGCGCGACCGTCTACCTCTCCCAATCGAACGCATGTCTCCTCATCCTCACGAATCTTCTCCTCATCTTCGCCTGCAGTTTCATGTTTGCGCTACAACGACTCCTCTATGGACCACTCCGACCGATCGAAATCGAGCAGCTCTCCGAGAAAGCATGGTACGCCGTCCTGGACACATTACTGGCGATGCCGAGTTTTCGAGAAGATGTAGGGGGATGGTTGTTGACAATGTTCGTCCTGTTAATGGCTGGCAAGGTTTGGGGATGGATTGGAGAGGGACGAGTGGATGTTCTGGAACAACAACCTCCAGCGAATCCGCGATTGTTCCATGCGAGGCTGGCGACGAGTCTGATTGTCAGCGTCATCTTCGACTTTTACATGCTGAGTTACTGCATTGAGGCGGTGATTGCGGATCCGAGACCGGGCATGATGGTTATCTTTACATTTGAGTTCTCGATCTTGACCATCTTCTCGCTGTTCACGCTGTGCAGGTATGGGCTGAGCTTGTACGAGGCTGGAGTGATCAAGAAGCAGACAGTCGTGGCAATTGAGGAGCGAAAGACTGAGATCAGGGCTGAAAGAGCTGCGGCGAGGCAGAATGAGACGGAGGAAGGGAGACCAACACCGGCATCACCACCGAATGAAGAGCCGATTGAGGTGGACGAGGCTGAGGTTGATGTGCCAGGCTGGGAGGACAAGAGACGATATCTATTCATGCTGGAGGTGTTGACGGACTTCATCAAGCTGGTGATATACCTGGCCTTCTTCACGGTCAGCGTTACCTTCAACGGCCTCCCGATGCACATCATGCGAGACGTGTACATGACTTTCGCTTCATTCAGCAAGCGGGTTGCGGACTACATCGCATACAAGAAGGCGACGAGCGATATGAACACGAGATACCCAGACGCCACGACAGAGGAGATCCGAGGCGACTCATGTATTGTTTGTCGAGAGAACATGGTCGCGTGGGTGCAGCCGACTCCGCAAGCAGAAGCCCAGCCTGCGGGCGAGCAGCCACCTGCTGCTCCCGCGCCATCACAACGAAGGGACGAGGGACTGAGGGCGAAGAAGCTGCCTTGCGGACACATCCTCCATTTACGATGCCTCAAAGCATGGCTCGAGCGACAGCAGGTCTGTCCAACATGTCGAAGACCAGTTGTCGCCGCCATCACGCCAGAAGTCGCCGCAGCTGCGGCGGGCAATAATGGTGGAGCTCAGCCAGGACAGCCCGGCCAACCAGGACAACCAGCAGCACCACGTCGAGGTCGAGCGAGAATTTTCAACCTCGGACCTCTTCGTGTCGGCCTCCTCAACGGCCCGAATGAGCAAATGCGGAACATCCTCAATCAGATACAGAATCCAGATGGCGCTGCGAATAATCAGAACAACGCCCAGCCTGGAGCGAATGCACAAGCACCCAATGCCAATGTGCAAGCTGGTGCGGCGGGAGTGACACCAAACTTCGTACCTCGCGCGGCTACCAGAGTACAAGTGCCCCTGAACATCCAGCTGATGCAATTGGAGCAGCGTATCATGCAGGAAGCTTACAATCTCAACCTCGAACAGCAACAGCTCGCCAACCTCCGTTACATGGAAGGTGAACTGTCACGTCTGCGAGCTCAGGTCATTCCCGATCAACCCATCAACGGAGTCTCGGCTGGCCAGCGACAAGCGAATAGGCTGACTGCGATGACGGGAATACCGTTTCAGCACCAGGTGTTCACTCCTTCACCGCCAGTGCCGCCGGTGACTTTGAGCGGCAATGTGGGCGAGACGATGCAGGAGGGCCATGAGAGCTTACCGGAGGGTATGGTGCTACCTGCGGGATGGTCGGTCATGCCGCTAAGGCGGCTGGGTGGCGACCTGCCTACTTCTGACAGCACTGCGGCGACAGTGGATTCGCAGTCTGGGCAACCCTCATCATCGACGGCGCGGCCTGGGGTGCCTGCCAGCGCACTGCCGACTTTACCCAGCTTCACGACAGACGCCCCCATATTTTCTCTTCCTTCGGAGAGCACTACTCAAGCACCACCATCGGCAGATACTGCGATGCCCACAGATGAGCGCGGGTCGCCGCTATTCGTACCTACGCCTGCGGCTGCTACTACTTCACAAACACCTGCAACTACGACTCCACTCGACTCGACCGCGTCCGCCGCTCCTACAGCAATACCTTCAGAGCCAGCATCATCACTCCCATCTTCATCGCTCCCATCTTCATCACAACCTACATTATCACATCCTCCACCTCAGGAATCCGACGCTCCCTCACCATGGGTACCTGGCTCTGGGGCTTGGTCATTCGAGGGCCCGCCAGATACGAATGGACAAGCAGTCCCAGTCCCTGCTACGAGTTCGACGGAAGCACAGCAGAGTTCAAATGAGGAGCAGGGCACGAGTACGGATAAAGGCAAGGGGAAGGCGAGAGCAGTGGAGATGGAGGAGGTGCCTGACCCGGAGGTCTAGAGTTGTATAGATGAGACTAGGATGGGTAGGTTACTTTTTACGTGTATTGAAAGCGAGCGTTTGTTATGATGGGTTTATTCACTTCATGTTTGTTGCTCTCTGTTGGTGGCTGGCTAGCGCGATGAGGAGCCGCCGAAATCGGCAAGGCGCATTCTCGCCCGCTCCTACTTCACTTCCTCGAACTTGCTTCATCGATCTCCATCAAAACTCACTCTTACTCTCACGCAGCCAGATCTTCCCACGCACCGACGCGGACCAAGCTTCATCAGCCATCACGGGCACTACCACCAGCCGTCACTACTCATCCACACTTAAAGAACAATGGCAAAGACACGCAGCAAGGGCGCCAAACGCGCAACGACGAAAGCACCACCACCACCAGAGTCTTCTCCTCCACCTGCGCCCGTCGATGAAGAACCAGAGACCGTCGGCTTCCTCAGCCTGCCACCAGAAATTCGCAACATGGTGTACCGCATGGTCCTCTGCCACGATGAAACCATCATCTTCTACAAAGGCGCCTACGGCTTCCACCCCACCGGACGCGCTCACAGCGGTCCATACGGTAACAAACCACTCGGCGCCAAAGTCCTGCTGCCACGTCTGCTCTACACCAACAGCGCCATCCATGACGAAGCCGCCACGATCCTGTACGGCGAGAACAAGTTCGTCGTCGCAATGTCGGAGGCCGTGTCGGAGGACTTGCACTTCCTCAACCGCATCGGGGATTGCGTGAAGCTCATTCGCCACCTCACGCTGTTTCGTGGCAGTCCGGTGAAAGCGCAGACTCGCAATGAGGTGTTTGACAAGGTGGGAGAGATGGCGAAGCTGGAGAGCTTGACTTGGTGTCATGATTTGAAGATCAAGGAAGCTGCGGCGGTCAAATTAATCTTGCCGTGCATGAGGGCTGTGCAGAAGAGACTTGATCAGGCGGCTCGAGGTGGTGAACGCCGGAGTGCTGTGGAGATTCTCCATTTCGCTCAATGTACTGGCAAGGAAGTCCCCTTTTCGAGGCCGGAGCATGCCGCTTGGGGGTGGGATGAGGATCTGGAAGAGGCGCTGAAGGCTTCAGTGAAGGATCAGGGGAAGGTGGAGAAGGATCCGGCGGAGGACTGGGGCAACATGGTTAAGGCGGCATTGCAGAGGGCGTTGGACGAGGAGGCAGAGGAAGACGCGGACGAAGAGTAAAAGGTCGAGACGGGCGCGGCTATGATGGTTTTCCTTTTGCTTCGCACGCGCGGTATGTCGGCTCGGATTGTTCTGTTACAGTATGCAGAGGAGATGGTTCTGATCGATGAGGGATGCTGTTGTCTCTGGTGAGCAAGACTCAAGATGCATAGAACAGCGGTGGACTGGGGACAGCGAATGAACTGAGCAGACTAGGCAGTGTCACTACCATGACTTCCCATTCGAGATGTCGATTCAATGTATGAACCCAATGCTTCTCTCGCGCATGTTCGCCTCATCGTCGTCGTTGTCCTGTGATCGGCTCGAGCAACGTAATTCGTCGTACACTCGCGACCTTAGCGTCATCCTAGAGATCAACCAGCGCAGTTGGAACAAGGCTAGTTGCTACTTCTCTATGAGTCGTAGCATGTTCGAGTGGAGTGGAGTATTTACGCACGCCGTTGTATCGTAGAAATGCAGCACCGCCGGGAGAGTTCATAGTCACGTGCACTTTGCCAAGCATCTCAGGAGTTTCCCGTTCTCCACCTCCAAGCTGAGACAATCGAACAGCTTGTGCGTCCGTCCTTGTTTGCCAACACGTCGCCAACTTTCGTCGGGTGTCAGCGACATCCTCGACCTCTCCATCACCCTTGAGATATCCCACTCCTCACACGCTCGACCAGCTCGTCGTGAAGGCAAGTAACGCACCGAACAGCAGGCAAGAAAGAGCTCGGAAATTCCGACGGATTGTCACTGCCCTTCATCGACCTCCTCTCCATCACCTACCGCAGACACCTCCTTCATCAACCCGCTTCGCGCGCATCCGCCACCTCTCCGATCCTTCACTCGACAAACCAACACCTCCAAATCCGAACATTCGCTTCAAGACTTCACTGTCCTTCCATCCCACCCGATCTCTGCTGCAGTCCTTCCAACTGCTTCCCAGCATCCACTCCAGCCCTGCATCTACCTCTCGGACTATCTCGCAGCACAGCACGCTCCTTGAAACGCTTCACAACTCCATCAAAAGCAGCACCACTCCGCCTACACTTTCTCCGATTCCTCCGATTTTCCTTCTGCATCAACTCCTACACCTGCACCAAGTGTACGTAGGAACAGACAGACAACCAAGCAATCAAAACCGTTTCGGATACATCTACTCTTCCTACACTCACCGTGACTTCCTTCACAATGGCCGAAAACGCCCCCGATACTCCCGTGGCCACCCAAAAGCGCCCTCTCGAGGAGCCTTCTTCCCCATCCGGACCGACCGATCAACCCGAGGCGAAGCGTCCTGCGCTTGACAAGATCATCAAGGAGGATAACACAGACACCAGCGAGAGTGCCACCATCGGCGCCAGCGCACCAGCCGAGACAAGCAGCGCCGATGTCACAGCTGTCGATGCGCAAGGTCCAGGGCTTGCTACCAAGCAAGATGATACCATCGTTCCCGATGCTCCCACCAATGGCGTGTCCACCGATGTCGCCGCAGCTATCGGGCAGAGCGCCGCAAATCCCACAGCTGCCAATGGAGCTTCGGACAGCACCTCTCAAGCACCGATGCCTTACCATCAACAAGACGAGAGCTCCTGGTTGCACGTGCGCGCAATCATCTCCAGCGCTGAAGCTGCTACAGTGATTGGTAAGGGAGGCGAGAACGTCACTCAGATCCGCAAGATGGCTGGCGCAAAGTGCACTGTAAGCGAGTACACCCGCGGCGCAGTGGAGCGCATTCTCACCGTGAGTGGACTGGTGGATGCCGTTGCGAAAGCTTTCGGCCTCATCATTCGCACCCTCAACCAAGAGCCTCTTGACCAGCCCTCGACTCCACAATCCAAGACATACCCTCTCCGCCTCCTCATCCCGCACATTCTCATCGGCTCCATCATCGGCAAGCAGGGCGTGCGCATTCGTGAGATTCAAGAAGCCTCCGGTGCGCGCCTCAATGCGTCGGAGTCTTGTCTGCCTCTGTCTACTGAGCGGTCTTTGGTCGTCCTTGGTGTTGCCGACGCCGTTCACATTGCTACATACTACGTTGGAAGCACGCTTGTTGAGCAGCTGACTGATCGATTTGGTGGAGCTGCAGCTTCGAACTACGCTGGACGCCACGGCGGTCCTCAAGGAGTTGTCCCTGGCGGCATGCAGGTCGTTCCGTACGTCCCTCAGCACACCGGCGGACAGATGGGACATCCAGAGAACTTCCGCAAGCCTCAAGGTCCTCCTCCGCGCGGTCCACCCACCGCCTACGGCCAGCCCTACATGCACGGTCAGCCTCCGCAACAGCACCCACAAGCTGCAGCTCACTACGGCGGCGGTGCAGGATCTCCTCGCGCACCCTATGTCGGCGCTGGACCTCAGCAGCCACAGCCATACGCTCACGCAGCACCTCAAGCGAGCCACGCTGGACCGCCGCAGCAACCCATGCAGGGCATGGTTCCAGGACAACCCATCACCCAGCAGATTTTCATTCCCAACGACATGGTCGGCGCGATCATCGGTAAGGGCGGTGCGAAGATCAACGAGATCCGTCAACTCAGCGGCAGTGTCATCAAGATCAATGAGCCTCAGGACAACAACAACGAGCGTTTAGTCACTATTACTGGCACGCAAGAGTGTAACCAGATGGCGTTGTACATGTTGTACTCGCGGTTGGGTGAGTCTGGCAGCTGATTTGATTTTGAGCAGCTTGCTAACTTTTGCGCAGGCGACGTCAACAAGAACGAGAAGCATTAGGTGCAACATGCACATTTTGCTGCAAACTAACGGGAGTATCATGTTCCCACGGAAGCACTCCCTCCCACGGCAAACCGCCGATGCAAGGGACGAACAAGGCGTTACAGGTGTTCGCATGAGGTACCACCGGTTCGAGACGGAGATCGGAATGCAATTGTTGCCACGTGCAGAAGTGCATTCCAAGCGAAAAAGCTTGCTACGACGGGACGGGCAAACAAGGCTCGGTCCAACAAGTGTCGACGAACAAGCGAACGCATCAAAGACATACCTCCGAGATGTATCAAAAGTATGAGAATAAACTACATGTCTTACTCACTTTGGCTGCAGGTGCCGCAATGGTCGACAGGTATGTGTCGGAGTGTGTTTCATTGTCTGTTTGCATGGATGTGCTGCATTTCCGCTTCCGGTGCCGCGGATCTTGCTGCCAGCTGCCGCTTGCGACAAAGACATACATGCTGTAGATGTCGATGAGTGCTGTGTGTTGGTCTGCTTGCGATGAATTTCGCCTTTGCTATTACCTCGCTGCGTCTCTTCTTGTCGTCTCCGATCGATCTTCTCTCTCCTCATCTCCACAGCATAGCATTTCCACGGTTCGCTTTCCTTGCACTTTTCCTACCTCGTCGTCACAAGAAAGAACAAAGAAGACTGCAAACCACGAGGCCATATTCGTTACTTAGATCTACCGCACGATCGCTTTCAATCTGGATCCTCCACCAACTCCCGTCTGGTTTCGCCATCTCCCCGCGAACCCAACGACGCCTCCAGCACCACCTCCACCTCCCCCTCAAGACGGCATGATGTCCGGCATGGTCCATCAAATAGGCGTACCACCAATGGAAATACCCTCACCCACCGGCTCCGACACCTCGACCTCTCACTCCACCCACCAAGGCGTCACCGAACTCCCCCGCCGCTCCCCCCGCCACGGCCGCTCTCCCAACCGCCCACCCCTCCGCACCAACTTCCGCAACTTCTCCGGCGTCGCGACCATCATCGTCGGCGAAGCCAACAGCAAAACCCGCCCTCAAACCACCTACCTCGTCCACAAAGAACTCATCACCCAATCCTCCCCTTTCTTCGCCGCCGCCCTCAACAGCACCTTCGCCGAGGGCCTCGACCAAACCGTCCGCCTCCCCGAAGAAAAACCCGAGTCCTTCGAATGGTTCCTCCAATGGCTCTACACGGGCACTCTCACCGTACAACCCACCTCCTCCACCGACGCCATCTACCCCCGCTCGTCCACCACGCACCAAAGTAACATCCCCCTCACCCACTCCGACGGCGACCTCCGCAACTCGGCGGGGTCCCCGAAATACTTCCTCCTCCTCGACCTCTACGCCCTCTCCGACCGCCTCCTCACCACCCCCTTGTCCAACCACATTCTCACCACCCTCGCCCGCCTCTCCGAGTCCACCAACTCCGTCCCCACCCCATCCGACACCTGGATCCTCTACGACACCCTCCCCCCGTCCTCCCCCCTCCAACGCCTCGTCCTCGACCTCTTCGCCTACAAGAAAACCGACCGACTCCTCGAAACGCACAAAGACGACTGGCATCCCCGCTTCCTCCGCGATCTCGTCGTCAAACTCAAACGTCCCGGTCCGGAGGCGGTGGAGCGACACTCTCTCGTGGCGTGGCGACCGCGGAGCTGGAGCGCGAGTAAAGCCTGCGAGGGCTGCAAGGAGGTGTGCAAACCGGGGGTGAGCGTGGATAAATGTTGTGGGTGCGAAAAGGTGTTTTGTCCGGAGTGTTTGCGCCGGCATGCGGGGGAGGGGTGGACGTTGCCGAATGATACGAGTGGGTGTAAGCCGTGGATGGGGAGGGGGATGTGTGTGCGGTATCATGATCATGGGGAGGGGGAGGCTTGTGGGTGAGGAGATGGAGGGGTGTGTGTGTGTGTGTGTCGTGTCGTTGTTTGTGTGAGGCGAGTTCTGCTGCTGCTGTTGTATGATGGATAGAGGGAGAGAGGGAATGACTGCTGAACGAAGACGAGGTAATGGGGTGGTGGTATGGTGGGTCACGTCAGTCTCGCGTATACAGTGCATATGTACTTCTCCAGTCGGCATGGCATGGTAGCTTTCTCGACTCAGCTGCTCGCGGGTAGATTCATGTACGCTTCCCGGGCGACGGTACAAAAGTCACAAGAAGACGGAGTGATACAGCCATGGATTCTCAGCTCATCCTACTCCCATTCCCACGCCCTGGTGCTCGAGTCCTGTTGAAATCGTCACTGTACTCCACTTCTCAATTCTTGTCTAAGCTCTCCTGTTCGTCTTCTATCCCTATCTTTTCACTCGGTCCACCTCTGCCTCCACCCTCCGCTCGCTTCTCTCCTCGCTTCGCGCTCTCAAACCTGAAGCTCAACAAACAAAACAACCACAAGACAAGGCGAAGACTCGTTCCTTCTCTGTGTCCAGTACAAAATAAAAAACCCCTCCCACCACCAGCAGCCGTAGCCGTGGCCGTAGCCATCAGTCCAGCACACAAGAAACACTTCCATGCCAGCATGCACTCCAGCGCAAGTCCCCCCTTTCATGGGCGCGTCTGTGCAGTCGTCAAAACATACAAAAGAGAAAAAAAGTTTCCCTCCATCCATCTACCCTCTCACCCTCCACCACACCCCCTCACCCAACAGCAGCAGCGCCTAGCTCCTCCTCGCTCCTCCGCTTCGTTCTTCCCACCTCCCTCCCTCTCCACTCATCAACCCCAACCCCTCCAGTCCCAACCCACCCAAACCATCTTTATCCAGTCGACCATCCTCTTCGCCGGGTAAAGGGAGAAGCGGTAATTCCTTATTCTTATCGCTATCTCCCGAACTTCGTCTCGCTCCTGGTGTATCTTTCGGAGGGGTGGGAGGTGGCCGACCGGATCCAATGAGGCCTTCCCAGGCGGAGCCGTCGAGGTTGGTGGTGGCTTTGGGTGGGGTCGGAGGGGGTGCGGTTTCGGTTGAGGTGCGTTGTTGTTGAGTCGATGATGAGGGTTGTTGGTGGGAGTGGGCATGTGGCCGAGGAGGATCAATGGGATTCGTCGTCGTGGCGATGAGCGGCCAAGTCGGACTTGCGGAATCGGTGGTCGGGCTTGGGCTGGTGTAGTTGTTGTTCGAGGCCTTCACCGGCGATGCGGGCGACGCAGCCGGAAACGTTGTCGATCCGCCAGGTGTCATGGGACTCAGTCCGTCGTCTCGCTCGTCCACCTTCCTCACCAACCGACTCATAGCACTCATACTCTCCCTCCCCTCCCTATCCTCCCCACCCACACTCGTCCTACGACTGCCCCCCTCTCCACTCCCACTCATCGTCTCCCCAATGACAGGCAAGGTGTTCGCATCATTTCTCAACCCCGAAGTCCTCACCGTGCCAATCGATCGATCAGGAACATCCTCTTCACTCGCGCCGCCCTGCATGGACTTCAACGCCACCGCCGCGGCGCCCTCCATGACTTTCTCCGTGCCGACGGGATCATGCGAGTCGGCGGATTTGCGCTCCATTTCCATGCTCATCGATCCAGGGCTGAGTAGGGTGTTTGAAGCATTGTGGATATTCACCCCTCCCAGTCGTGGGTCATTGATGCTACCGGCCAGACTCTCGGAGATGCGAAGGCCATTGGTGATGTGTGCGGTGATGGGTTCTTGGAGCGCAGACTCGCGCTGAGCTTCAGCTCGTTCTCTCGACATGGTGACGCCGGAGATGAATTTGACAAAGCGATCGCCATATCGTACGGGCGGGATGGCTGAGATTTGTGACTCGTGGCCGCCCATGCCTTTCCAGAAGTGTTCGGCTTTCTTGATGTAGTTGTACTGTTAACACATTTCATCGTCAGCAAAACATCCCACTCAAGCACAGTCTCTCAAAAACTCACCCTCGTCAAACAATCAATGATCCCCAAATAATAAATCTCCTCCCCAGGCGTATCATCCTCATGCGTCGCCCGAAACCCTCCATCGTCCGCATAAAAATAAAACGAACTCTTATGCGCCTCGTCCGGCATCTTATTCACCGTCTGATCCATCGGGACGGGACGCTGCTTCTTGACGAGATCCCGCAACTCCTTCGCCCGCTTGGCGTTCTCCATCTTACTCGGCGTTCGCGCCAGTTGCGCACCACCTGCTCCCGGTCCGGCTTTATCATCCTGCTTCTCCCCACCCGGCTGGAAGACCTGCAACGTCTTGTCCCGCAAGTTCTCCTCGTTCCCGCGTTCCAAATCGTGGATACCCACGAGGAGGGAGTAGTCCATGATTTTCAACCGCTGGAGTAGAGCGACGTCTTTCTGCATCTGCGCGACGAAAGCATCCTTTTTCGTTGGTCCGAATTCGAGGTGGAGATTCCTCCGCAACCAATTCAGATCTTTCAGCGTCGCGCGCGGGTTGTGTTCCAGGTCGTCTTCCTTGAAGTCTCGTCCTATGGTGCTGCCTTTCAAGTCAAACGTGCGATGGATATCTCGATGCGGAGGAAAGAGGTTGTTCATGACCACAAAGTGCACTTTCCTGCCAATATACGGCAGTTTCACACGGTGCAGGCCGTAGAATTGCGAGAGGAGGGTGTTGGGATTTTCGGCGACGTGGTTGTGGTAGTCCTTCAAGATCTTCCGGAGGAATTTATGTTCGGAGTGATGGATCGTCTTGATGATGTACTTGTAATCCCGAGAGAAGTAGAAGAATGATCCGGACTTTCCCGGCGAGCCCAGCTCGGAGAGGATGTACTTGCTCGTCAAGGACATGAGATATTCCGCGGGATCAATATTGAAGATTTGTCGGATATGGCGGAAGACCCAGGGCGCGTAGTCCTTGAATTTGAAGTCGTACTTCGTGCTGGGCGTCTGTTCGTTTCCGGCAATGTCAAAGGCGAACTTGTTACGTATTTCAAAATCGCTGTCGGTGAGGGCGCGGTCGAGTTTGGCGTTGTTGCGCGACACGACGAATCGAATGCCAGTGAGCATGTTATACGCCATCTCGTAGTTGACGTGGGTGTTATCCACTTTGGTTCCCACGACCACTCGTTCATCGTCGGTGTCTTGACGAGCCCGTCGCTCTATCCGTTTCTGCTTGATGACTTCGGCCCATCTTGCAGCGTCTTCGTCTTGCTGAAAGTCGTCCGTGTGCATGTCTGAGTGTACAGATCTCGTCTGTCTTCGACCGAGCTGTAATGAAGCTCTTCTTCGGGTCGGAGTGGAAGAGTTGGGGATATACCTACCAGTCGTTGAGGCCGCGCCATCCACCTCAGCCGATGTCCTCGGAGCATTCAACTTGGGCACTTCCAGTGTATGTCGATGTGTCAAACGATCCGGTCGAGCTTGCGGCGGTTGCGGCGTGGAACTCGCACTCAACGAACCAGGAGAAAAAGCCGGCGGTGACGAAGCACGATGATAATGCGCATGCACCGGCGGTTTCAGTGTTCTACCCGGCACCTCCGTCTGGGGACTGCTCTCCACCACAGGCGGTAAAGCGGTATTCGGCGTCATCGGCGGCGGCGCTCCACCACTCCAGGTCGGTCCACCATCGCCATTCACGCCTCCACTCGGTCTCGCAAGAGGTGATCTCGACGGTCCAGTCGGCTTCCCATTCGGCAGTCCAAAGTATCCCTCCTCCGCGACGCCAGGTCTCGTCGTCGACGCACCACCATCTTTCGCAGTAGCCAGCGTCGCATTCTCCGCCGCCAAGTTCGACGTGCTCCTCCTCGCCTTCATACTCTTGCGATCCCTCTCTCCCATCGGCACGTTCAGCACGCTGCCATCTCTTCCACCGACACCCTCTTTACAACTCCCATTGACACCTCCAAACTCCGACGAAAGCCTCTGTTCGCTCGAATACCTCGCCCTCTCATAGCTCCTTTCAGACCCAGTAAACCCCATCTCTCCCCTACTACATCCACTCTCCCGACTCTCCCTCCTACTCTCCCAACTGGTACTCCTCCGACTCTCCCTGTTCTCCTGCTGCTGTTTCTCCCTCACCATGAAAATCGCTCGGGCATGAAAGTCCAATTCCGACGACTTTCTCGCGCCCGCGGCGCTCAGCGGAGAGGTCGCGGTCGGAGACGACGAGTGGGATGCGAGGGGATCATTGTTGTCCCCGTCGCGGGGTCGCGGATGGGAGGCGGGCGCCAGTGCGTTGATTCAGCGAGGGGGGGTTGTCGCCAGTGCGTTTGTTTGAGTCGGGAGTTGTCGTCAGGTCAAGAGTGTCGCCAGGCGGAGGACTGGTTCGGCGGATCTGTGCGGCGCAGCGTGGAGCGCGGAGAGGAGAGTGAGGCGGAGGATCGATTGCGATTGCGCGGCAGTATCTCGTATTTTCGTCCCGGCCTATCGCTGCCAGCGGTATCTATGCACAGTATATGCCCTCCAAAGAACAAGTGTTTGTAGTCGTAGTCGGAGATATCTCAAAGGGTAGTAGTATCGCTTCTCGCAGTCCCGAGGCCAGAGGTCGAAGGGTGGTTGGTACGAAGGAAGGGTACTAATAAACGGCGCCGTCCAGCTGTCGGTATCGTCGTCGCTCCTCGCTGCTCTTGCGGCGTCGCGTGGCAGCACGGACAATAAGCCGCAGCCGAGAAGTAGCGTTCGATGTCGTATGTGAGATTTCGAGAGTAGTCAGTCGCAAGTTCTTGGTGACAACAGCCAGCAAGGTCAGTCGTCAGTCAGGCAGGCAGGAGAGCAAGCCAGAGGTCCGTCAAACCAATCCCAAGCACAGGCCCAGTTTGATGATGGGCCTGGCCTTGGCGGTCCAGCGTTCGGAACTGGCAGGCGCCGGCGGTCGGAAGTTTACCTTGGCTCCAACTTCACGCGTTCCGATCTCTGGTGGCTTCATAACAATGGGAGTTGGATGTACACGTGTTGTCGTTGCGATTGCAGAGTACTGTCGTTGAACTCGATGCAATGCAATGGTGGCCATTCGACGTGAACAAAAGTAAACAGTATCAAGTTGTCGAATTCATGCCGAGGCTATGTACTCTCTGTGAAAACCCTCCATAGTAGACATCTCTCATAGCCCAGTTGTGAACGCCGGTCCTCGCTAACACCAGTAAGAAAAAGCTGAACAGCAAACACACACTACGACAGACCAATTCCAAATTGGCCCGTTTTCCCGATCACCAGCCACACTCCTCTCTCGTCGGGACCATCGACACAGCGAGGTGGAAGTCCCTCGAAACATCCCGCAAACCCCGTTTGGTATCACACACACTCGCGCACTTCGTCCAGAGGACCTCATTTTGACACCGTACGCCATTTGTCGGAGCGGACAGCATCCTCAACACTCAAGGTCGCTCGTCATAATATGAACAGAACAGAAAAGAAGAGGACAACAACGCGTCTATGCCTTCTTGGGAGTGGCAGTCTTCTTTGCTGCCGGCTTCTTCGCGGTCGTCTTCTTGACGGCGGCCTTCTTCGCTGGTGCTTGAGGTGCGCTGGACTTGGTGACACGGCCGGACTTGGTCTTTCCGAGGACGACGGGAGCCTTCTCAACGACAGCTGGTGCCTGTGATGATGATCATGTCAGTATCGATTGATTGAAAGTGGTTGACAAAAGAAACGTACGGCGGCGGGGGTCTTGCGGACCTTGCTGGTGTTGGCCTTGCTCTTGGTGGCGGTCTTGGTGGCAGTCTTCTTCGCGGCGGGAGCCTTCTTGGAAGCAGCAGTCTTCTTGGCCGCAGGAGCCTTCTTCGCGGCGGTGGCGGTCTTCTTGGCGGCGGCGGGCTTCGCGGCGGTGGTAGCCTTCTTAGCAGCAGCGGGAGCCTTAGCAGTCTTAGGCTTAGACTCCGCAGCCTTCTTGGAGCCTCCAGCGAGCTTCACTGGGCCGGATGGACCTGTGCGCGGCGGTGATGTCAGTGCGGTGTCCGATGTGAAGGAGTGATGCAGATGAAGCGTGGAGATGCATGATGTAGATGATGCGTAGGTCCGCAGGACCTCAACAATTCAGGTGAGAGGGTGACGATGAGTTGCAACGATCGTTCAATGCGCGACTTACCCTTTGGACGGTCGAAAACACCAGTCTCAGCACCCTTGGTGAGCGCCTTGTTGAAGTTGCTGGTGAAGGAAGCATCGGTGACGCCGGCGAGGTGGCTGTTGTTGGCCTGGACGTATTTCTTGAGGGCTTGACGGCTGTGAGGGAAAGGATGTCAGCAATGCGCTCGAGTCTGGTGGAGACCGTCGCGGAAGTGCCCCAAAAAGAGGCAACGACAGCGACGGCGAGGTGATGATTTTCACGTACCTGGAACCAGATCGCTCCTTGAGCTGTATCATGAAGACACGTCAGTTTCAAATTCAAGTGCAAGACCATCATGTGAGAGGGAATCGAAAGGTGGATGCGCATGATGCGTCGCAATCTCGGGGCATCGAGTCTTTGCGCCGGGAAGGAGTGTACTGACGCTGATGATGGCCTCCTTGATCATGTCTGTGAGAGATGTACATTAGCGACCGGCGAAGAAGATGGGATTGACATCGCAGACGCGCAAAGAGCGCGGCGCAATGTAAACACGATCATGAACATACCTTGGTAGGAGGGGTTGCCAGTGGCGGCGGCAGCCTTCTTGGGCGCGGCGGTGGAGACCTTCTTGGGAGGCATTTTGGTGATGAGTTGATCGATTTGGATGGTCGAGTGGGTGATGGAGGAGTCGAAGGAGGAGGGAGTAGTAATCAATGGATTGGGAGAGTGTTGTGGTGGTGGTGTCGTGGTTGTCGAGTTGGAAGGGAAGCACCGAAGGTAAAGCGAGAAGTGGGGAGAGGCCTATTTATTGGGAGATGTCGGGGGCGCGCTCCCACAATCAAACAAAACATCGGCTGTCCTCGAGCTAACGCGATCGGGACCACCTACTCCTCGACCTCTTCTCCTACTCATCCTGTGGACAGTCGAGTATTCTCATGCCTATTTCGATCGAGTGTTCTGTATATCGGTTCGTGTCGTGCTTCTTGGCGAACTCCATGTTTCTCTCTCGTCTTTCGTCGTCGCGCTTGCCCTCGAAGCTCGAGCAATGTTTGACTCCTCACGCTCCCCCGTCCTCCTCTCCCTCTTCGTTTTAGACTTCTCACTCGAGACCACATGACCACTCGAATGGTGCACGAGGTACCTGAATGAATGACTTGTTGTATACTGTGTCACAATCAGCGTGATCGACGACGACGTCTACACCTGCAAGAGTGACTCGTCGAAGCATGCGTGGCAGATCAAGGTAGGTGTGCTCGCCGTCGCGTCCTCCCTCTTCCTCGACAACAACAGTGACGGCGGCAGAACACGACGAGTTGTGCCGATATCGGTTCGTACGGCATCGGAAGCGCCATCTCATTCTCTATCAGCACCTTTTGTCAAAATCCCAACACCATTTTCCCTCGTCGAGAAACAATTCCCTCAACTCCATCGGGCGCGATTTTCAAATTCTGCCTCCTCCCACCCTTGTACAGCTTCCGGCACCATCCACTCGCACCACCCACGACGAGAACGAAATCCAATCGATCTATCATCTTCTCCATCTTCCGGACTCTTACGAGTATGTCTCGGTGTTTTTCGAAATTTGTTCACGTCCGTTCCTGCAACGGCCAGAATCCGACCACAAATGGCGGATTTCTCAACCTCGCCGTCGCAAGCAAGCTGGACACAGAGTCGGATGAGGCAGGACTGCTAACACGCCCAACAGCTGGAACAAATGCAATCGATCCATCGTCATGTCCGTCTCCTGAACAACTTCAGCTTGGCATTTGTTGTTTGCGGCAATAATCCAGCTCTGTTCCAGCGACGGTCAGAAACAGACGGTGCAGACCTCGCCGTCGCAAAGCCGAACGTCCTCTCAGACGAGGCAGGACTCTCACCACGCCCAACAGCTGGAACGAAATCAATCGATCGAATGCCATCTCCATCTACTCAACATCTTCACCGTCATATTTGCTGTTTCCAAGATCCCTTCATCTCCGTTTATGCAACGGTCAGAAGCCTACGGCCGCAGACCTCGCCGTCGCAAGCTGGCTGCACAGTCAGATGAGGCAGGACTCTCACAACCAAAACAGGAAGACCAAACTCGATCGGGTCCTCATCTTCTTCACCTTGCCCACATCTCCGACTGAGTGTCAGATTCATCAAGATTTCGTTCGCCCTTGTTGCTGCGACGGTGAAAAAGCTGACCATGCCGACCTCACCGTCGCAAAGCTGGACGCACAACGAGCAGGCAAGCCTTTCGCAACCGCCCACTACAACAAATGCAATCGATCCTTCATCTTCTCCGTGGTCTAAACGCCTCCATCTCTGTCAAAATGATTTCCAAAAAAAAACGTTCCTCTCCGTTCCACTCAACGATCGCCGAAGCCGACTAAGCAGACCTCGCCGTCGCAAAGCCGGACACCAGAACTACACGAGGCAGGACGCTCTCCATCAATTCCATGACAACGTCGATTGGTTCTCGATCGGAAAACGCTCTACATGATTGTGCTGTGCGTACTCCCAAGACCCAAGCCTCGTACTACGAGACTATTCGCGGAGCGTTCGGAACCCTGACACCTGGTGCGCAACGCAATTCCCGGTCTTAGGTATTGTCGCAAGTCTAGCTGAGACTGTTGGACGGAGCAAAAAGCGCATGAAACGCCATGGATCAATTCTTGAGTTGACATCAATTTGCATCATTCATGATGACTGAATTCACCCTTGTCCTCGACTGTAGATATGATCGGGAAACGTGTGTGCGTGTAAGAATGAATCATCGTCCCTTCGACGCGATGCGAGATGCATAAAGCCTGCACCTTCTCAAAACCTCTCGCTGTTCGAATGTCCGTCCCACAACACCCGGTCGTAGTTATCTAAAAGACCTACAATGCTCGATGATAAGGGGTGTCGCCTGCATTGTGACTCTATCGATCGTGAAGACTGTCTTCGTTATCATGTCGAAACGAGAGCGGTACAGCTGAACCAAATGACGCGCCACCACGTCCACAAAAGATCTTGAATTCGATGAAGAACCACAACGACAGCAACGCACGGGCAGACGGACTGCTGAAAACAGAACAGGGCACAATAATCGAGAGAGTAAAATCTTATCATTCAGGACGTCCAGCAGCTCTAGTCCGTAATCTAACTACCAGCTCATCCCTCATAGCCTCTCTCAAAGTCCAAAAAAAAAAAAACTTTTCTGATATTTCTTTCCGCCAGGTCATGCTTCTTCTTCATACTTGTCCGATCGATCGTTGCTCCAATCGATTCTAATGCGAAGAAGAAACGAGGATTCCCAGCTCTGATCTTGCCCGCTTTCGCTGTTTCTCTCCTCTTGAGGAAACGTCCATAGCTCAAGCCGCTGTGAGGGGCGGATGGGACAGGGTTGAGTCTCAAGAAGAGGAAGGTAGGAGAAGTGGGGATCAACATTTTCTTGTATCCGTGGCACACGACCGTCGGGGGTTGTTGGTGCGTGGTAGGCAGGTCGTGTTGGATGCTTGTCGATTTTGTGCGGCTGTAGATCGACACTCCCTTCGTCGTGATCGGGGAAGAAAGGTCGTGTATCGCTGTTTGTCGGGGAATGTGCTGTGCGTCTTGGAGGGCGACAAGGCGCGGATGAGCAGTTGTGTAAGTGGACAGATTCTCAGTGTGGTGGGCTGAGAAGTATCCAGTCGCGTTGTCGAGTGCGTATTTCGAGTGGGATCCGTTGAGAGAGAGGGAAGAGGTATGTAGTGCTGTAGTCGAAGGGGTGTGAAAGATGCTGACCCTTTGAACATCCACATGGCACGCCATCGCAGCGGCGTCTCTTCTTCCTATTCAGAAGCAGACGCGCGGCGCATGCATAGCCAGACACGACACCAAAGTGTCGCAGAGCAAAGAGCGAGGTTAAAAGGAAAAGCAATCCGGGCAGTCAATCCCGTCTACACCAGGTACCGTATGAAAAGTCCCCGGAGCAATCGTCAGTCATGCCGCAAGTTGCAGGAAACGCCAGGCCCATCAGTCGGCGCGCCGGCCAGACCGCCCATAAAAACAAGCTTCTTCTATCCATCGTTCATCATCGTCATGTCAGACCCTTTCTGACAGAGTGGACAACCCGAGAGAGCAAAAGAAGCAAAACGCCGGTCCAGAAAACGAAAAGCAAAAGAACGCCACTCATACTCCTACAGATCTGCGCGCGCTAGATCGGTATCGATGCAAGCTAGAGGCTGTTATGCCTGAGCCGCAGGCGGACCGGCGGGCGGCATCTGCTGATTCGGTCGGGGTTGGTATTGTCCGCCTTGTCGCTGTTGTTGTTGCTGGCCTTGGAAGCCATTCTGACCATTTTGAGCACCGTTCTGGGGATAAGTGCCACGACCACGGCCTTGACCTTGACCTTGACCTTGGAAACCGCCGCCGCGACCTTGAAATCCGCCACCGCCTCGCCCGCCGCGGTAGCCGCCGGAGGTGCGGTTGGCAGGGTCTTGAAGATCAGACCCGTTACCTTGTTGACGGCCGGCCTGCTGGGATTGAGGTTGCTGAGGAGCAGTGTTGATAGGTCGAGGGATGTTCTCCGGAGAGTCGTAGACGTAAAGGCTCTTGTCAATGGATGGAGGAATTGGCTGGATTTCAGTTCCGAGCTCCTGCTCAATGCGGTAGAGGTTGAAGCGGTCATCCCAGTTGATCAGGTTGATGGCCAGACCCAAGTGCCCGAAACGTCCTGATCGACCGATGCGGTGGAGGTAGGTCTCGGCGTTCTTGGGGAAATCGAAGTTGATGACGACATTCACAGCTTGAATGTCGATACCACGGGTGAGGAGATCGGAGCAGACGAGGTTGCGCATGGCGCCGTTGCGGAAGTCGTGGAAAACGCGGTTGCGGTGCTGTTGCAGCATCTTGGCGTGGGAGTAGAAACAGGAGTAGCCGAGTTCGGTGATCTTCTTCGCCAGCAGCTCCACGCGCGTGGTGCTGTTGCAAAAGATGATGGACTGATTGATGTTCAATCTGCTGAAGAGTGTATTGAGGCAGTGGACTTTCTGCTTCTCCTCGACAAAGGCGTAGTACTGAGTGATACCGCGGAGGGTCAGCTCGTCCATGAGGTTGATTTCGTGTGGGTCATTCATGTGTCTGTCCTTGAACTCCTTTACCACAACTGGGAAGGTCGCAGAGAACAACATGACTTGGCGGTCTTTCGGGTGGAATTTGAGCAGCTGCTCGATCGTGACGGTGAATTCGGGCGACAGAAGCTTGTCCGCTTCATCCATGACAAAGGTCTTTGCTTCAGAAAGATCGGCGACACCTTTTCCAGCCAGATCGAGAATACGACCAGGGGTGCCGACAATGATATGAACAGTCTCGGCCAATCGCATAATATCATCACGGAGACCAGTTCCTCCCGTCGTGACCATTACGTTGATTCCAAGGTGCTTGCCGAGAGTCTTGCATACCTGCGATGTTTGCAGTGCCAGCTCTCGTGTCGGTACAAGGAGAAGCGCCTGTACCTTGTCCAATTTCGGGTTGATGCGCTCAAGTGTAGGGATGACAAAGGCTGCGGTCTTTCCAGTACCGTTCTTCGCGCGTGCGAGAATGTCGCGGCCTGATAGCGCAACGGGAATGGTCTCTTCTTGGATGGGTGAAGGCTTCTCAAATCCAGCCTCGAAAATTCCCATCAATAACTCTCTCTTCAAGTAGAACTCCTCAAATTCCAATCCCTTTGTCGCAGTGACATCCTCCGTCTGATGTCTGCCATCTTTTGCGGGTGCTTTCAGTCCTGCTTTCCAGTCTCCACCGGCGGGTGACGAATCGTTGAGACTCGTTGATTCGAGCTTACTCGCGAGCTCGGCGGCCATTGTGTGTGTTTGTTGGAGGGTCGTAGTTTTTGAGCGCACTCCGTGGTGCTATGGTGGGCGGATGGTTTCAGATCCGAGTGGTGAGCGACCGGATGTTTGTGGTCCACTGAGCTGCGCGAGACTGTCGAAGTATCTTTCCGCGACAGGACTCGGCGATCGAGTGAGGATCGCTGACGAGGTTGTAGATGAGGAGGCTGTCCGCGCGCAGAGATATCGAAGTGACGCACGTGAGCGATGGTCAAGCTGTTGTTCGGAAATGTAGGTGAGGTTTGTTTTGAGCTTCACGGTCAGGAGCAGCGGTGATGTGGTTCGAGCGATCTGAAGCGCGATGTCTTGTTCTGCGGGTCGACGATATTCGAGAGAGTCCGCGAGCGATGGCAGTGGTGGGAGTGGTATGTCTTGGTGAGAGGATTGCTTTGAGACAGAAGAGCGCCAATGGTGGAGTTGACGGTCGTGCCTGCCGCCGATCCTGCCTAAGGCACCAACATAGTTCTACTCTACGCGCGACACCAAGTCCGATGCTTGTGCAACATCGAAGCACTCGAAATCATTGGACAAACATTCGATTGATACTGGTGCGACGTGGAGCATCACCCTTGCTTAGTGTTTATGGATCTCTCTCCCACTTCGTAGACCGATGTTCCTCCCTTCCATTCCCTCCGAAATCCATCATCATGTACGCCTGCTGAACCAGACCTTCACGACAGCAACACAGCATCTCTAACCTCACCATCGCAGGGAGCGTCTCACCAGACTTTGCTTGAGGAGGACGAATTTTGCTCCTCTGAAGGCGCGGCCATTCTCCTCAAGTACAGCAGCGGGAAGGAAGTCGAGAGCCATGGCAGACGGATCGTTCTTCTCGCAAACCGCCACCTGGCTGGGAAGGCCCAATACCAATGGCACAGCTCGCCGATTGTTCTCCTCCGTGCCCGAGGTCCAGACCTATGCCAATCATCAGTCAGCCAAACGTGCCATGTGGGCAGTCATCGGAGTCAATGCCGCCGTTTGGGGCACCTGGGTGTATTCCATCAGCAGCAAAGACAAGAAGCTTCGTCGTACCATGGACGAGAACTTCTTGCTTTCGGGGACGAATCTGAAAGAGGGTCGTTACCACACGATGGTCACCAGTGCTTTCTCTCACATCGATCCTTTCCACTTCATTTTCAACATGGTATGGATTTGTTCCGTACGATTAACGTGGAACCCGCCGACTAATCGTCTGCCACCAGGTCTCGCTCAATGCGTTTGGCTCTGTCATGAGCTTCGTCCCTGGTGTTCGCGGTATGTCGCCACGAGGCTTGCTTTCCAATCGCTAGGGATCTGGCTAAACTTATCTCAGGCGCTCATATTCTGGCCATCGTGTTTGGCAGTGCAGTAGCAGGGTCTGCCGCAATGTACTACCAGAAGTCCCAACAAACGCCTCAGCGGACGTCTCGAGGTGGCTGGCTGAACACCGGATCCGCTCGCTGGACTCCGGAGTGGGCGGGACTTGGTGCCAGCGGAGCCGTGATGGGAATGGCCGCCGCTGCTACGTGTCTCCGCCCGTTCACCCCGATGGGCTTCATGTTCATTCCAATTCCTATCCCGCTGTGGGCTATGATGATCGGCTATGTTGGCATGGACACATTCTTCCTGAACTCTAAGAGCAGCAAAGTTGGCCATGCAGCCCATTTGGGAGGCTTTGCATTTGGAGCGATCTACTACCTCTCCCTGTTGAGGAATCGTGGCGGTCTATGGAAGTTCGTGCAATTTGCCATGCGGCAAAAGTAGGCCGGGAAGCGACTCAGCGTGCCTTCTCGAGACGAAGCCCTATGCCGGAGCAAGAGCATATCACCCCGAAAATGAACATCTCCACTTCCATTTACTTCTCGGCTGGATCCGGCGCATTCCCAATCCCAACAAGACCATCAAACTTTCATAGCCAAGTGTCTACGGTACATCCCATGGTCAACATGAAACTGGCACTACTTTTGCTGCGCGTCGCAACAGCACTTGCAAGAGGCCGGAACCAGCTCCTGTGCAGCAATGTCACGCCACCCACATCTTTCGCGAAATGGATCTCCCCATTCAGCAACATAGCGTCCGCCTTCGTTCACGACATCCCGATCAGCCACTGCAATGATATCTTTGGCAAGCATTCTGCAGAGGCCGCTGAGTGTCGCCAACACCAGTGTCCGACCAAGTACGATCGTGCTCAGTTCAGTAGCATCGAGATCGCGAGCTGGCCGCAGTATGCCAACGTTTCAGACGATGGAATGAGTATCACCTCTCTCGTGCAGGGGTACGCTTTCGCTGCACCTCTATGTGGATCGCTACCCATCAAACGACGAGCTGCACTTGGTCGCCTTTTACGAATGACTGGCTTCAACATTTCCTGGACCCCCGGTGCCATGATGCCGCGAGAATACGTATCGTGGGCTGTCAACGGTGCTCGACCTATTGTGACCATCGACAACACCTCCACCGCACTCGACATCTCCACCGGAACCTACGGCCACTTCGAGACCTTCCATACCCATCACCTTGCCTCTCCATATCCAATCACCACCGACATCCTCTCCACAGCCATCACTCTCAATCTAGTCGGCTGCCACGAAGCTCACACTGCCCTCCCGGCTACAGTCGAAACTCTCGTCGTCCCACCCACCGGTTTGACCATCATCTCCGACATCGACGACATCCTCCGCGTGTCCGAAATCTGGGACCCCAAACAAGCCTTTCTCGACCTCTTCACCCGCCCTTATCAACCCTGGCTCGACCTCCCCTCCGTCTTCGCTTCGTGGCAGTCCGCCGTTCCAGACGCACACTTTCACTACACCTCCGACGTGCCCGAGCTAAGCAGCGCCTTCTACGCCGACGGTACACTTGCGCAGTAAGCCCAGCCTCACCCACCTCCCCATCAGCCCTCACCTCCACTGACACCACCCCGTAGCTACCCCTTCGGCTCCTTCGACTTCCGCCCCACAGTCTTCACCTCCTACTCCCAAGTCTCCACGCCCCGCTACCACAACATCCGGCGCCAACTCGAAACCTTCCCATCCCGGAACTTCGTGCTTCTGGGAGATACATCCACCAGCTCCACTCTTTCCGCGTACGTCCGGCTCGCGCACGAATTCCCCGATCAAATCCAATGCATCATCGTCCGGGACGTCTCCGCTACGGAACCGGCGAATTGGATTGTGCCTACTCTCGCTCCTTTGAGGCGACTGAAGGGGAAGTTTTTGATCTTTGCTGTGCCGGCGGAGTTGAGGAATGTCACGGAGGTGCTTGTGCTTGAGCGATTGGCGGGCAGGGATGGGAGGGGAGTGGGGTGTGGTGGGTTGGAGACTGATACGGGTTTGAAGGGATATGGGGCTGTGGAGGCTTGGTTGAGGACGGGTTGGGGTGTGGTGAGTGCGTATGCGCAGTGTTGGTTGTTGGGGAGTGTGAGGCCGCATGTGGGATGTCGGTTTGATCGGAGGGTGGAGTTGGGGAGGGAAGGGTGATGGCGGGAAGGTTGTGAGGTGAGCGGCTTGGTATGGGGCTGGACAGTCCGGAGACGGCTTGTAGGATCTTGTTGTATTTCTGCATGTGAGTATTGTTACAGGGACCATATTAGCCGCAGGTATGAGGCATAAGCTGCCAACATTGAACTCCAGCACAACGCTTCTGATCCGCCTTGGGATACTGCGGCGACATGATTTGCCGCTTCCAATGAGCATGAGCATCTGGACTCAGCCTCGAAAGCTAACATCGCTATCATTTGCATTCCTATCATTTGCATAAACTCAGTCCACGTACTCTAAAAGTAGTCTCACCCACCTCGATCTGTAATAGATTGATGTTCAGCTCCAAAGTCTTCACACCAAAAGTCGACTTCGACCTGACTTTCGACCCGAAAACACCACCACTCACCATGACGAGCACCAGAATAGTGCCAGATATACTCAAATGCACACAACAAGCACCATGGCAGTTCTCCGCTCGAAAGATCATCATATTTGGAGACTCACGGCCACTAGGGTTAGGGTTTGGGTTGTCCAACAGCATGCCAAGATTCACATGCTAAATGGTCCGCCGCCGCCGCCCATGCATCTTGAATGGCTCTGTTCGAAAGGTCAAAGTGCTGAACAAGGTGTAGAGTCCATCGCATCGATTCGTCTGAGCTTGAGAGATGTTCATGTTCCATACGTATGGCTGTTGCGGACGTTCAAGTGAGAGCAGACTGTCCCACGCAGCGACTGGCCAGGACATGGTCGCTGTGCGGAGGTCGTGGGATATACAGTGGCAATGGCAGGGCCGTCCATCTGCACGTTGTCGCTGCCTCAGTTTCGCGCCCAAGACGGGAGCATCAGACCACACCTTGTAGGAGAAGCATACACAAGAAGAGACGAGTGTGATGGTGTGAGGCAGACGATTGGATGCGATTCATTGTCGCTGATAGACCCTGAAGCGGCGTGTGGAGCGTCAGGAGCAATGAATTGATTCAGGTCGTGTCTTTGCTTTGTTGTGCTCGGTAAAGGGATGATCATCTCTGAAATTGCTCGCTATTCTCCCCTTCTTCGACATCTCAATCTTCGCCCGAAGCATTCCGACGTGCTACTTCTCCTCGTCCGTCGACCGGATATTGTATCTTCATATTCCGGATAAAATCCTGGTTCCCGTGGCGTTCCCGTGCCTCCCCGCCCGAGCCGCCGGATAAGCAGCCCTACCCAAACCGGCCGAAAGTCTGCTAGCACACGCTTATTGGGAGAGCTCTGCCATATTGTCAGCACGCGAGACAGAGAGAGAGAGAGAGAGAGAGACCGTTCATCCTTCACTCTCTTCTCTCCCTTCCCTCCCCCCGATGTGCAGTTGGTTCACCCAACATCACCGTCCACTTCACCCTCTCGGCGAATACCTTTGAGGACAGCCGGTCTGCAGGTCCCTTCGTTGTTGCACTTCCATTGTGCGACCCCAACGCTCATTGTTCCTCCATCCTCGAAAGCTGCGACCCCTCCCACGTCTTCAGCAGCACTTCTTCCGCCAGCCTTACCTCCCCCACCATCTGACGACGATGTCGAATATCATCGGCAACCGCAACAGCACTCCCGAGGCCTCGAGGTCTTCCATCTCCTCGCTGGGCTCTTCCCTCCGACCACCTACCGCCTCTCGCACCATGGCTTCCGGACACCACCTGCGTGCCTCCGCCGACATGGGTGCCTACTCTGCCACGTCTCCTCTCGACCGCCGCGGCATACGCCCTGCCTCCGAGGTCTACTACGATCAGTTCTCACAAGGTCCCGGCGGCTCCAACGCAGAAGAGGTGGCAGAACGTGCGGCACAGCAGTGGATTGCGGACATTGATCAATACGAGACTACACTCGAGGACATGGCTGCGGCCACTCTCGATCAGGACTTTAAGGACGAACTGAGCGCGATCGAGCAGTGGTTCCGCGTGTTGAGCGAGCCAGAGAGGACGGCCGCGTTGTATGCTCTCCTCCAGCAGACCACGCAGGTGCAGATTCGCTTCTTCATCCAGGTGCTGCAGCAGATGGCCAAGAGCAACCCAATGTCTGGAGTGCTGTCACCCGCCGCGTTCGGTGAGAAGGATCCGCTATCATCGAGAATGAACGACGCCATGAACAAGTTGAACGTCGAGGGCTCGCGTGCCTCGTTCGGATTCTCTGGTGGGAAGCCGCCGCCATCGCCCGGTGCTAAGCGCATGTCTGGCCTCGACCCGAGCACGATCAAGAGCATGTTTCCAGACGCCGCCCTGGCGATCGAGGATCAAAAGGCGGAATTTCAAAAGACCACGGGCAGCGCACCGAAGTCGAATAGGAACAGTGCGGTCGGTGACCGGTCTTCGCAGTACATGCCTACCATCTCACAACCTGAAGAGGAGGGCAAGAGGAATGGTGCGTCGAATATTCCATCAGGACCATGGCGGAGTACCAGTGGAGCGAATACAGAGAATCAACCACCAATCGGTCGGCCAAAATCCTCTCACGCTCGGCAACCGCCAACTCCAATGGGACAGTTTGGCGCTGCTCCTCCACTGTCTGCCGGCCTTCGCGCACCTCGTCCTTTTTCACTGTCAAGCGGCAACAACGACATTCAAAGCCAGTCGATCCATGCTCCACAAGACAATTCAGCCATGGCCGCTCTCTCACCGTACCCACCCGGTGCTAGCTGGGCGTCCATGACCAACACACCCATGGTGTCCAACTTCAGCCAACAGCAAAGCGGACAGCAAGCAGACATGGTCGCCAACGCCACCGCCATGAAGCTCGCCGCCCTCTCCACCGTCAACAATCGCCTCCAACTCGACGACCCGCGCAAGTTCCGCCGCACACGCTCGCAGGAAGGCCAAAACCAGGCCATGCCCATGTCACCCGGCATGCCCTCCAACATCCTCATGACAAACGAACTCGGCCAGGTTCTCAGCCCACAACAAGCCGCTGCCCTTCAACAGCACCAGATCGCCGCTCTCCAAGCCCGTCGTTCTCGGCCCAACTCTCCGGGCATCGCCATCACCGGTCCACCCGGCTCGCAGCCTAACATGGGCATGCACATCCCACAATCGAACGGATACCTCGCCGCCTACGATGGCAATATGGCCGCGCTGAACAATGGCCTGCAAGCCATGAGCATGGCTCAATACGGTGTTGGAGGAGGTTTCGGCAACGACATGTACCTCTCCGACGGCGGCATGCACGAGCGTGGACGTTCGCCGCGTGGCAGGAGAGGGACCTCGAAGCCGCCGGAAGACCCGACGGATCCGGCGCTGTTGAACGACATTCCGAATTGGTTGCGGACGTTGAGGTTGCACAAGTATACCGAGCAGCTGAAGGATATGAAGTGGCAGGACTTGGTGGCGCTGGATGAGGCAGGATTGGAGGCGAAGGGTGTTGCCGCGAAGGGCGCGAGGACGAAGTTGTTGAAGGTATGTTTGTGCTGATGTGATTGTCGTTGACGGGTGGCATGCTAACGTTGATGATAGGTGTTTGAGCAAGTCCGTGAGGCTCAGGCAGACGGCCGCCTTTGAGTGACTTGTACGATATGAGAAGGAATGCTTTTCGTCCAACGGAGCTCTTGACCGCGTGTGAGCACCATTGGCAATTGACCGACAAGTTGCAACACTGGACCGGCGCTCGTGACATCGTTGTACTACTACCCCTAATTTTCAACGAGGTCCGCGAGTACCGATCGAGAAAAGTTGAATGAGAAGGAACGCGAGGAAGAGGATGATGATCATGTCCGATCATGTCCTTCACGGCTGTATGCATTGCAGGTGTCTATGGATGGAGCACGAGACGCGAGCACTTGATCATGTCAATGGAATGGTTTGGGATCACGATTGGGACACTATCACGGGTCTTGCGCGCGTGTAAGAATAGAGCGGTACGTTCCTCTCTGCGTTCAGCGAGCGGGTAAAAAGTTGTTTGCGATTTTGTCAACATTGCGCTGCATCTCATTTCATCTTCACTTCATTTGCGCAGCTACGAGTCGGATCGATCGAATGACGACGAGATCAAGAACTGTCTGCGATTTCTTTGACCTTTTCCCGCGCTCGTGGCTGCATTGTTCGCCTCGTGGCAGGACAATACGAAACGACATGGAGCAGATGAAGAACCTCGACACCGAGCTCTGCTCCCCGGTATTGAGACAATGTCGCCCTTGTGTTTCTTTCCCATTGTTTATACTCATTGTTCCATCCACCGCTGCGACTTCCTGTCGTGTGTCTTATACCCTTCTCGAGGCTCTGTTAAGTACGCTCCTTCCTCTCCTTTCCTTTTGGTTCCCAGAAAACGATCGATTGCCTTCTTTGACAGAATCCCAATCACACATTCACTACGAACACTTCACCTGATCAAACAAGATATCACGAGAAAATCTGCTGTGCGGACTCCACGGACTTGCAAACGAAAAACGCTCTTTACACCATTCACCGACTACAAAACGCTCTTTACTTACAACGACGAAATCGAACGTTGGACGTTTCTGCTTCATACAACGATACATCACACGAGAAGACACTCTCCAGACACACCGAGCAACCAGCACTCGGAACAACCAGCAAACATGAAGCTCTCCACCAGCACCGCAACCACCCTCCTCCTCACCACCATCCCCCTCATCTCCGCCCACCCCTCCACCACCAACTCCTCCAAATCCACCACCAGCAGCAGCAAAGGCTACACCCTCCAAAAGTCCTACACCGCCCCCACCTTCTTCGACGCCTTCGACTTCTTCACGGGCCCGGACCCGACCCACGGGCACGTCATCTACACCGACCGCGTCCACGCCGCCTCTTCCAACCTCGTCGCCTTCCACCACCGCCCCAACACCAAAGACACCACCGCCTACATCGGCGTCAACACCACCCCTCTCGCTCCCTCGGGCCGCGAGTCCGTGCGCCTCATCGGCAAGGACGCCTTCAACGCGGGCTCCATGATCGTCTTCGACGTGCGCCACATTCCCGTGCAGTGGGGCGTGTGGCCGGCGATCTGGCTGCTCGGGAAAGATGGCACGTGGCCGCAGACGGGGGAGAGCGATGTGCTCGAGTACGTGCATCGCGGACAGCACAATGCGATGACGTTGCACACTGCTCCGGGATGTTCGGTTTCCAATTCCTCTTCCAACAATCCGCAGGACGGCGTCTTCTCCGGCAATCTTGTGCATGCCGACTGCAACACCGATGATGCGACGACCGGCTGCTCCATCGCTGCGCCGAAAGACTTCCGCATCGCCACGGCGGGGGAGGCGTTCAATAAGCAGGGTGGAGGGGTGTACGTGCACGACTGGACCGCCGACGGGATCAGCGTGTACCTCTTCCCGCGCAACGCCTTGCCCGCGGATCTGGTGGCGGGAAAACCGGACTCGTCGACGTGGAAGCAGAAACCTCTCGCTCGCTTCGCGGGTTCCGGGTGTGACTTTGAAGAGCGGTTCAAGAACATGAACATCATCATCAACATCGACTTTTGTGGTGATTGGGCGGGCAAGGACAAGGTGTGGCAGGAGAGTGGAGCGCAAAAGGCCACTGGCGCGGCGACGTGCAAGGAGTATGTGGCCAACAATGGAGGGGACTTTGAGGAGAGTTTCTTCGAGATTGGAGGGATCCAGGTTTATGGAAAGGGGAAGTGAAAGCGTGAAAGGCTTTTCTATGGGTGAGGATATGATGATGGAGATGAATTGGAGAGATATGACAGCGTCTTGGATGCACAGCACAGTCGTGCGGCATAGACGGATTCAGATGGTACAGCGAATAGATAGATGGAGAATGTGAGACATACTCTTCCATGAATGACTTGCCTTCTTCGGTGTATGTGAATTCTTCCCTTGTTGACGTTTTGCGTTCCCGAGGACACCTTGGTCGACGGACGTAATGACGGCGTGACGGTTCTGTAGACGCCGGACGAGAGTTGTCAATGGAAATCTCAGTGGAAATCTCCTTGGACGCTGGATACCATGGCTCGTCGGAGTCATGGCTCAACTCGTCGTGACTTGAGCTGAAGCCCATAAGCTGTCCCAGTGATAGGCACGGCTCGGCTGTCTACTGTTCTGTCACAGCGTGCTGCGTGACTCGTGGGGTTGTCCATGAAGCGCTGGGCCGCCTATTATCGTTCGGTGGCCGTCGTTGGGACTATGGCGTTCGACTCTCTTCGCCTACCCGTCCACCATTTCGAGGACCAGCCAGCCTTCCTTCCTGTCCGTCTCCATGAGAACCCGCACGAGTATAGCTGAACAACAACTCCAACGCCAACAGCGTGGCAACGGTCTTCGGACTCTTCCACAGCACGATGATATCCTCCTTCCCTTCTCCCAACCCACACGCCCCCCTCAAGCCAGCCAGACTCTGCTCATCCACCACCTCCTTCAAATCATACGTCGGCACCCCTCCCAACACGTCTTTATTCGCCCCATCCTCACCAAGCAGCAACACCGCACCAACCTCCTCCTCGTATATGACGTCTTCCATAAACCCAACAAGACTACCACTCCCGTCTTCACCGTGCATCGCAGCAGTGCACCACGCCAGCTTCTTCAACACGTCCGTGACCAGCTTCTCCTTGACCACGACCTCCATGTCCGCATCGTAGATCCAATCTTTCCCCTCGTCTAGTTTCCTCTGATCGACGCCTTTCCGTTGCGCCCAGGCTCTGGACATCCGCTGGTTGATCAGCACTGCCCATCTGTCCTTCTTCCTCTTTCCTGTGGCGGTGGGAGCGATGTGTCGGAACGCGGTGGCGCGGGCGAGGATGTAGGAAGAAGGTTTGGGAGAAAGGAAGCCGATGCGGGGGCGGAGGGTGGGTTTGGTCGGCTGTGGCTGCTGCGGTGGAGAAGACGGGGTCTGCGAATCAGGCTTGGGGATTGGTGGGAGGTCAGTGACGAAGGGGACGAGGAAGTGTTCGGGGAGGCGGGCGCGGGTGAGGACGCATTGCCGGGTTGGAGTGGCGAGAGCGTGGGCTGAGAGGGCGATAGTCAGTTCCAGGTTGGTCGAGGGAGTTGTTCGAGAATGTACCGTATGGGTTGGATTGCAGCTCTTGTTGGAAGGGCGTGAGGTTTGAGGGTTCAAGGTCTGCGGACGGCTTGGGTGCTTTGTGTTTCTCGCGGGCTGTGACTTTTATGGGATCGAAGAGAGAGGGAAGAGGCAGGGCTTTGTTGCCGTGCTTCCTGAGGCGGAGCGTGTGACTGCCGTCTTCGCTTGGAGTCGTGGAGGGGAGAGCTGCTGTCTCTCCCGAAGGCTGTCGATCTGAGAGATTCAGTCGGCGGGTCTTGTATGAGGACAGCCGCGAGCTGTATCGACGGGTCACATGTTGCATGAGTGAGGGTGAGATCGTTGGAGAGGAGTCTGTGGGAGGAGAAGAAGAGGTGAGGTCGAAGATGTTGGAGCTTGGGGTGGAAGCTTGGACTTTTTGGCGTGGGGAACTTTCACCTCTTCGACTTCATCCACGACTTGTCGAGCAACATCACATCTACATACCACGGCATGGAGTTCATCGCAAGATCCAGCCTGCGGGCAACACGATCGCATATTCTCCGGCAGCTCTCAAGACGACAAGCTCGAACATTCACCAACTACTCCCAATATCCGCCGCAACACAATGCTACACAGCAACAGCAACGGCAACGCCCGACAGGCGCAATGCCAATGCCTTTTGTGACCGAGACCGTAGGCGGAGGGTGGCATACCTGTATGTTTGCTTCGTATACCGTAGGTCTGCACAATAGCTGACCTCCCTCCCAGCCGACATCTTCTCCCGCCTCCTCAAAGAACGCATCATCTGCCTGAACGGCGAAGTCGAAGAAACCACCTCCGCCTCCATCGTCGCCCAACTCCTCTTCCTCGAAGCCGAAAACCCTCAAAAACCCATTTCCCTCTACATCAATTCCCCAGGCGGGTCGGTCACTGCAGGCCTCGCAATCTACGACACAATGCAATACATCGCTGCTCCCGTAACCACAATTTGCCTCGGACAAGCAGCATCCATGGGATCGCTCCTCCTTTGCGGAGGCGCACCAGGACAGCGTTTCTGCTTGCCGCACTCGAGGATTATGGTGCATCAGGTTAGTGGAGGATATCATGGCCAGGCATCGGACATTGCGATCCATGCAAAGGAGATTTTGAGGGTGAGGGAGCAATTGAATCGGATCTATCAGAGGCATTTACCGGTGAAGAAGGAGTTGGAGGAAATTGAAAAGGTGATGGAGAGGGACTTTTTCATGAGTGCCGAGGAGGCGAGGGAGTGGGGGATTGTGGATAAGGTTTTGGATCGGAGGCCGGGTGCGGAGGGTGGTGAGGAGGAGGGGAAGTGATGCGTATGAGGCATGGATGAGCATCTCTAAAGGACAGGCCATCATGATGAGCGACTCGGGTTGCTCTGCTGGATGGACCATGCTTGGCTCGATATCACGAAAAGAGTCTTTGCATATCTGGCGCTTGTGACCGGTGCGAGATTGAACCAGGCCGACGCTAGGATTTTCCAAAGGCCTATTTCCAAGCCTTTGCCGGTCGATATTTGAGTCAAGGCTCCCAGTATGTTTGCAAGCACTCATGTCCTGTAAGCGTTCTCCACAATCTCACGTAGAGGTAGCCACGACAGCTCACCAAGAATGCTCAGACTCGATTGTAGCCGGATCCTCGTCACCCGTCTCGTCGTATTGCTCGTCCATTGTCTGTCCCGACGTTTGGGCTCGGCCGCTCCGTACTGGCTTACGCGCACAGCGTCCGGACTCCCTCGACAGGACGATCAAACAATCAGCCTGACCTAGCCGCGCACCCTAAATCGGGAAATTCGCAACGAGGTCGAAAACGCCAAAAAGAATCCTCCCGATCAAAAATCCCAAGCCTCCATCCTCCATCCTCCATCCTCCCAAGAAGGCAAAAGAAAAACCCCTTTCTCCCCCGAGGGGATAATCGCAGGACAAAGAAACCCATTTACCCAATATATGGCACCATCACCCATTGGGAGGCTAGGCTGATTTACTATTCGATCAAAGCAAACATATTCCCACCGTTATGCGATTGATCCTCCGCTGTTCCTGGCCGATAAACTCGCCATGTCACCCCTCCACAAAGAAATTGTTTTACCGGCGCTCTCGACTGGTGACCCGCGCTTCTGACGCTGTACGGCTGAGCCAGCATGGGGATCTGGCTCGGGGGATTGTGCTGAGAGTGGCGGAGTTGGCGGGGTATATGTTTGTTTGTATGGGAGGGGAGGGCGGGATGACGTATTTGGATTGGTGAGGATGGAGGAGTGGACGGGGAGGGCCGTGGCTCTCGGATGGTCAGAGGTTAGGTTCGCTAGAACATTTGCATTTCCCCAAGCTCGAGGGACATGGGAGCGAGAATGAACATTCCCTGGTACTTGACGGGAGAAGATACTAGAGGGTGTGTTCTGAATGATCGGCTAGACAGGCCATAGTCGCATGGATGAGCATAAGAATTGGCATGTGATTCTTGGCGTAGGAGATGGACACAGACGAGATCTTTGCTACACCTCGAACTTAGGATTCATCACTCACATGCTTTGCAGATGAAGAACCATAGACCTGACGAATCGAACCATGCTCAACGATACAATGCAGAAAAGTGATGTTCTCTTACGGAATTGTCTCGCCCAATGACCCCCAGCACGTCCAAACCATCCCATCGCTCACAACGAGATAGGATACCAGAACAAGCGATCGTACTCCTGAACACCGCGCTCATCAATCAATCTCCCAAACACCTCATAACATCATAATCCAACTGAATCCAACCCTCAACTCGCCTTCACCCCCTTCCCCGCCTTCCTCCCTACCCTCTCCGCACACCTCACCAACCCGTCCTGCACCTTCCTCTTCTCCGCCCACTCCGCCGCCGCCTTCTTCATTCTCAACCTCGCGATAATCGCCACACCCACAGCCTTCAATCTCGGCCTCCTCTCCTCCGAAAAGCTCACCTCCGGCTCCACCCCCATAGACTGCAACAATTTCAAATCCGCCTCGTTACAAGCCGAAAACATGCCCACCTGCAAGAGATACCACTCCTTGACGAAAATCAGATCCCTTCGGAACGCCTCCGCGCGGGCACACTTCGCCGTGAGGAACGACACAGTTTTGATCAGACCCTTGACCTCGGACTCGTGGCGTTTCTCCACCACGGCGAGGGACTTGCCTTGTCCCATGGTTTGATATCCGTGGCCGGGATCGGAGATCTGCATTTTGAGGGTCTTGATCTTGCTGCGGAGTTCCGCTTCGCGAGCGGTGGATTTCTCGAGTTTCTCGCCGCGTTCGAGGAGGTATTGTTTCAACACGCGGATTTCCGCTTCGGCGTCGGAGAGTTGCGCTTGCCAGTCGGCGCGGTCGAGGAAGACGGTATCCTGGCCTTCAGCCTTCATCTTCTGTAATCTCTCGCGGAGGTCAACCTGCTTCTTCAACGCGGCTTGAAGTCTCGCTTCTTTGTCGTCGGACTCCTCTCGCAATTGCTCCAACTCTGCACGCATCTCCTTCAACTGAGCGCGGAGTTCGGCCTCCCGTCTCGCGTGGCCCGACGCAGAACCCGTCTTGTCAGAAACCTGCGCTTCCAACTCTTCGACTTGCGTAGCCATCCTCTTCAACTCCTTGACCTGCGCGCGGGCCTCCCTCTCCTTGCCCATGGCAGTCTTGACCTTCGCCTCCAACTCCGCAACGCGTGCCGCCGCATCTTCCACATCCTCCTTCGCCATCGTCAATTCATGGCGGAGATCACTCTCTCGCTTGCGGGCCTCAGCGTCTTTCTTTTCCCTCGCCCTCAACTCGATGCCCAACCTCTCGGCTTCAAGTTTACTCGCCTTCAACAATTCATGCAAATCCGACCTTTCCTCACTAATCGTCTTCTCCAGCTGCGCGTTATAAAGTTGCGTCTCCAGCTCCTCAATCCTCGCCTCTAGCTGTTCGACCTTCGCTCCCTCCTCCCTCATCTTCCGCCTCAATCTCTCCGGCGAGCCGCCGTACGAAGGATTCGCGCCTGCAAGCTCAACTATCGCTTCGGCCAAATCATTCTCCAGCGTCTTCGCTTTCAGTTTCAGAGAATTGCGCTCCGTCTCGACCATTTTGAGGCGGTGCATGAGTTCCTCGCCTGGGTGCCCACTGCCTTTCAGCCGCTCGAGTTCACTCTTCAACTCCGCTTTTTCAGCGTCGGCGATTTTGAAGTGCGTGACGAAAGCTTCGATTTCGTCTTCGAGCGCTTGTTTCGCTTCCTTGTGTTCGCATTCGAGCTCCGCTTTCATGCTTTCTATGCGGTGTTGCACGTCGTCGATGTTGCCTGCGCTGCTGGATTTGGCGACTTCCAATTCGCGCTGGAGTTGGCGCACTTCCATTGTGCGCTCATTTTTGGCGTTCTCCAGTTTCAGGGTGAGGGCGTCGAGTTCGTCTTCCAAGCCGTTGATCTGCTGATCGCGGAGACGGAGTTCTTCAGTTCTTCGCTCTTCTGCTGTCTCAGCTTTCTTCCGGAACGTCTCAGCGCGAGTCTTGAGGTTGGCGTTCTCAATCTCCAGCACTTGACATTGACGCTCGAGGTCGTCAAGTTCAGTGTCTTTGGCTTGCTCTGCTTGCTGCAGTCGCTGTTCCAGCGAGCGGACCTGGTCTGCTTGTTGGCGGAGGAGACCATCTTTCTTGGACGGCGTTTCCATTGCTCCGAGGCGGGACTTCAAGCTCATGATCTGCTGAGACTGGTCTTTGACCTCGCGGTCTTTGGTCCTGAGCTCCGACTCCAGACGTTGCATTTTCTCGTTCTTGAGCCTCAACTCCGCGCTGTCGCCGGACTGCAGAGCAGAGACACGGCTTTGCAATGCCTGCAACTCCTTCTCGCGCGCGGCGATGAGCGTGTCTTTCTCCTCAAGCTTCTTCTGCGACGCTTCATTGACAGCCCGCAACTTCTCCTGCAGTTCGCCAACCTTCTCCTCCACCTCTCTCGACCTGCCACCCTGCTTTCTCACCGCCTCATCTCTCGCCTGTTCCGCAACTCGCACTCTCTGCTGCAAGTCATTCAACTCATCATCTCTCTGCTCAATGACACGAGACTTCTCTCTAAGCTGAGACTCCTTTGCTTGGATCAGGCGGTCTTTCTCCTGCACGCGCGCATCGGTCTGCTGCGCTTCAGCATCCCAGCTTCCGCGTGCGGTTTGGAGACGTTCTTGCAGAGCACGAATCTCGCCGTCTTTGTCGACCAGTTCACGCTGGGCGTTGCGGAGGTCGTCATCACGTTCGCGGAGGGCAGCGGTGTGCTTGGAGTCGAGCGATTGGAGGCGCGATTCAAGACTGCGTAGTTTAGACTCGCTGTCTTCGAGTGCTTGGGACTTGAGGCGGAGTTTGTTCTCGTAGTCGCGTTCGAGATCGTCCATTTCTTCATCACGTTGGCGGAGGGCGGCATCATGGGTAGAGTCGAGGGTTTGCAATCGCTTTTCCAATGCGCGGAGTTGAGAATTGCTGTCATCTAGAGATTGGTCCTTTTGACGAAGCTTGTTTTCCAACTCAGAGAGTTCGCTTCGCAGCTTTTTCGCCGAGCTGTTGGAAGAGTCGAGGGACTGCAGCCGCTTCTCCAGTGCGCGGAGTTGTGAGTTGCTGTCATCTAGAGACTGATCTTTCTGACGGAGCTTGTTCTCCAACTCCGAGAGTTCGCTTCGCAGCTTTTTGGCGGAGCTGCCGGAAGGGTCGAGGGACTGCAGCCGCTTCTCCAGTGCGCGGAGTTGTGAGTTGCTATCGTCAAGAGCTTGATCCTTCTCTCGGAGTTTGTTCTCCATGTCGGAAAGGTCACCTCGTAGCTTTTTGGTCGACGATTCACGATCGTATGCAGTGTTGATGCGTTGTTGCAGTTCCGATATCTCGGCGTCTTTACTCTTCGACTCGTCTTGAGCTTGCTTCAACTCAGCTTCCAAGTCGTCAATGTCCTGTTGCATGATCTCAACGTTCGCATTGTCGGCCTTGAGGATTCGAATCTGATCTTGGAGATCTTCAAGCTTCTCGTCCTTCTGCTCAATCTTCTGCTCGCGCTCTCGCACATCGGCTTGCAGATCCTCGATATCGTCTTTGAGTCGCTGGACGTCTTCCGCGTTGTTTCCTGATCGCTCAGCAGTTTGAAGCTTCTCTTGCAATGCTTCCAACTCAGCCTCCTTCTCGTCGAGCTCGCGTTCTCGGTCATGCAAGTCTTGTTGCAAATCTTCAACATTGTCCTTCAACCGCTGCACCTCATCTTCATTTCCCTGCATACGCTCAGCACGATCCAGCTTCTCACGCATGCTTTCCAACTCCTGGTCCCTCTCATCCGCAATCTTCTGCGACTCCTCCGCCATCTTCTGCAGCCGATCGTACTCTTCCTGATCGCGAGTACTGGTATGCCTCGTCTTGACTTTCTCTTGGTACTCCTTCAGCCACACTTTGTACTCCTCGAGTGAGCGCTCGGCGTCCTGCAGGCGTTTGCGTTGTCTTTTCAAATCGATTTCCAGCTCCGCCCTGCTCGTCTTGAGCGTCACATTCTCTTTCAGTGTTGCCTGATGAAACTCATTCCCACTCTTTCGCAGTGCTTCTTCCAAGTAGTGAATCTTCAACTTCAGGCTGAAGTTGTCCTTCTGAATCTGATCCAACTTCGCCTCTTGATCCCTTAGCGTCAAGACATTCCCTTGCTCAAGCACACCTGCGCGATCCGGAAGTTGTGGTATTGGCGTCGAATCAATCATAGAGGAACTCGCCACAGCAGGCGCCATGGGCGTTGCTTCGCGATCACCGGAACTACCAGTATGATCGTCCAGCATTGAGCTGTCAACAGGCAAGCCGGGCGTTGCGCGACTTCCATAGCTTACGCGCAGACCAGCTGGAGTGCGCAGATTGCTCGAGTTTTCCTTATCCTCCCGTACACTCTGCTGCATGAGCTGTTGTCGTTTCGCGCTCTTCAGCAGAGGTGTAAATTCCTGTGCTGCTGCTGGATTTCGTCTATCGACGAGAGGAGCTCGCGTTCGGGGTGTTTTCACAGCTGGAGCTGCACCACGCAATCCGCGCATCTGGTTTCGTAGGTCCTGGCCGGGGGCCTTCGAGGGCGACGCGAAAGGTTGGACGAAGGAAAAGTTTGGGTTCTTGGACGGGCTGAGGAAGGTTTCGTCGCCGCGTTCGGTCCCGGGGGTGTTGATGTAGTGCGCCATGATGGGCGATGGGGTCCAGAGGCTGCTATCCTGTGTCGGTCATGGACATGCACGCGTACACTATGCTGGAAGGTCGTGCAGAAAAAAGTATGTTGAACTGTCGCGTTCACTTCGCCAGTGTTGATCAAAGTAAACAGAGTCGTTGGCGTCTTGAGCTTAAAGTCTCGTATCCGGTGCGAGGTCCGAACCGCTTTCCGCCCTCCGATCACGCGGCTCCTATCCCGAGCGCAATCCGAAGTCCTCCGCTTCCGATCAACCTCTGAGCGAGAGATGCCCGAGACCAATGGCCACCGCAAGGAGGCTTCTTTCTGGACTGGACCACTTGTCGCCCTGCTTTACAAAGTGATGAGCAGCAAATACACTGGTGGCCGATATCGTGACTGCGGAGGCGTGTTGTTCATCTCGCCCACTCTCTGTATCAAGGCGTGCCTGGGTCGGACGCGCTTCGCCGAAGCGAATGCCATGGAGTTTGTGCGACAGAACACATCCATTCCGGTGCCCCAAGTGCATCTTGTCACCGAATACAAAGGTCGCGTGTACATTGTCATGCAGAGGATCAAGGGCCTCAGCCTCAGCAACGGGTGGTATCATCGGTCTGCAGAGTCAAAACAAGACATTCTATTGCAGCTCAAAGCCATGGCTGATGAGCTTCGTAACCTTCCTCGATCGCAAGGTGTTGGAGTTGCCGATATTGACGGAGGACCAGTCTGGGACTGGCGACTTCCCTCCAGAGTCTCTGGGGCCCGTTCCCAACGATCCGCGAGTTCCACAAAGCATTGTCCGGTGACCAAGACTGGTCAGATCTCAAGGACGAAAGATATCCCGATCTCACCGAGCTGTCCACATTTTACAATCAATCATGGCACCGTCCGGTCTTTACACACGGAGATCTGAGCAGCTTCAATATTCTCTGCCGAGGAGACACTATCGTGGGTATCATTGACTGGGAGACTGCAGCTGGCTGCCGTCCTACTCGGAATATGTCACGGCGTGGAACGTGAATCCTCAGAATCAATTCTGGCAGTTCGAGGTCGACAATTTCTTGGAGCCTTTTCCACAAGCACGACGCATGGATTCGATACGGCGGGAATACTTTGGCGATTATTGATTGATGACGAGCACAACTTGATCATGGAAACACCTCAACACTTTCGATCAAATCCCAGGTCGGCACCTTTGTGTTGTCGAATTGGCCCTTCCCATCGAAACGATGCTGTGCCTTCTTGTGTTCCACATAATTCACCGCGGCGTCTCGGACGGTCTTCCAATCCGTGACCGAAGTTCCCAGCGCCTTCCCATCTGCCTGGAGACGCTTCAAAGCTTCCTGCACCCAAGCAACACAGTTCCAGCCAGGGTCTGCTCCTTTAATCGGAGTGGATGCCAGGACATCTTGCATTCGCTTCGTATTGGCGACTTTTCCGACCAGGACCCGCACCAGTAGCATGGCTGTCGGTGCCATCGAGATTGCCACCTCTTCAAATTGCCAGGACGACTCTGCTCGGATTTGGGACCAACGATGATCCCCCAGTGGTATCTAAATGACTGTGCCGGGCTGAGAGGCATTGCAGAAGCTTACTTATCCTCAAGTCCGGGCATTTTAGGCTCGCCGCCTCGTGCGTACAACGCGATATAGATTCGATCTTTGTTCGACGGCATGTTGTGTATCGATGCTTGCTGTGTGGAAGGGAGACGAATGTGCTACTATGGGAGGCAGTTCACTCAAGTATGCACATAGCGACGTCTATAAGCGCCTTGGAGGCACAGCGACGCGGGCTACGACGTCGAAATGTCTCCCTTGAAACGACATCAAGGGTCTTTCATCTTGTCCGGGCGTAGGCATACAGCACTTCTCGACCACTGCTGTCACCATTGTAAGCGCCGCCCTTGTTCCGAGGTCAAGCATCACCCCAGCCGTGCAAACCGCCAACATGAAAAGTCTGCTAATGGTCTCCGACCGATTTCAACGTTCGTATGTCTGGAATCGGGACAGCAGGAGTACTGGACGTTCATGTGTAGACTCATCAGCAGATGAACGAGGAAGTAGAGAGCAGCATGTTGCTCGTATTCGGTCCGAGGTCCGTGAACTTCTCCTCGAACTTTCTTTCGACGCCAAACGTCTTCGATGGTTGGGAGTTGCAAGCATCTTTTGCATGCCACAGCAATGGACGACCAACTCCCGGACGACGGCCTCAAATGGTTCGGCGAAGGATTCGATGGCTTTCCCAAACGGCTTCCCGAAGACTGCGTCGAATATGCCATCCACATCATCGACCAACAACTCTCCTCCATCGCCACGCTCCGCTCAAAACTGAATGAAATCATAAAAGCCGCCAACGAGCTCAAGAAGAAACATCTCAAAGACTACATCTGGCAACGCGAACCCTTCGACCTGGCCATCCACCCCAAAATCGACCTCACCAAACCAACGCCATCAACATCAACGACACCACCCCACCTCCGCGGCCGCACCAACTTCGGCGACTCCATCTCCGACGAATGGCTCATCGTCTACCTCCTCCACACCCTCAGCACTCAATTCCCCACCGCCTGGATCCAACTCTACGACACCGACGGCGAATTCCTTCTCATCGAAGCCGCCGCCTCCCTCCCAAAATGGCTCAACCCCGAAATCGCCCAGAACCGCGTCTGGCTCAATGCAGGCCATCTAAAAATCATCCCTCCCTCTGCCACCTCCCCACCACGCAACCTCTCCCTGACTGAAGCCCTCTCAACGCTCACCACTTCCCCCTCCACTCTCCTCGTCGACCCATCCATCGAAAAGGAAGCCTTCCACCGCCTCGCCTCCTACCCTTCCGCTATATCCTCCTCTCTCCACCACTCCCTCACCACCATCCCCCGGCGTCTCGCCTATATTCTACACTCCCATCCTGCCTCCATTGCCGCCGCCGTGGAAGCATTCTACCTCCGCGATCCCATCAGTCTCCGCCCCCTCGCGACCAAAGATCTTTCCACTCTCACCTTCCCTCCCGAAGACTTCGTCACCATCAGCGTGCGCTACACCAAGGTCGGATTCGCACAACTTCGATCACAAGTCTTCGACCCTCCTCCCGCGTGGGTCGGGCAGAGTCCTTGGATGGCGAGCGACGAGAAGAGGGCGATGGGGATGAAAGTTGCTTGTGGGTTTGAGATGTTGGTGGGGGACGCACAGCAACGAGACTCGAAGGTCGTGAGGGAAGTCAAGCTGTTATTGGAGGATGTAGAGAGTGGGGAGGTGAGATTGCCGAGCGATGAGGAGGTTGCGACATGGCAGAGGAGGGAGGATGAGGAGGGATGGTTGGACATTGACTATCGAGACTTTGAGCAGGAGTTGGATGGCAAGAAGGAGGGGAAGAAGGGAGAGGGATTTGGGGACGAGTCCGCGCAGGAGAATCTCCGGAAAATGGTCTCCCGCTTCCAAGATTTCCTCGAAGACGACGAAGCGGGCGTTGACGGCGTAGACGACATGGACGACGACGATGATGACGACAGCGAGTCCGCCTCCTCGGAACCTGCCACCGACGATGAGAAGCACTCGGAAGAAGCCCCCAAACACCCCCGCACTCGGAAGAAGCCCCCAAACACACCACCTCCCCAACCACAACCTCCGACGAAGCCGACTTCCAAACCTCCATCCACAAAACCATGTCCATGCCAACCCACCACATCGAAGAATCCGGCCTCCTCTCCGAAGCGCGTCAACTCGCGCTCGAAGACGACTCCTCTTCCTCCAATAACCCAGAAGACGTTGACGAAGACGAGGAAATGCGAAAAGTCATTGAACTCATGGAAACGGAACTCAAAGGACATGGAGCGTTGAGTCTGGATGGAGATGGGTATATTCGAAAGAAGACGTCGGCTTCTTCTGGAAAGGGAAAGGGAAAGGGGAAAGCGAAGACCGCGGAGTCGGGAGAGCTCAACACCTCCAACGACCCATCATCATCCACCACCACTTCCAGCAACAGGAAACCGGTCTTTGGACCGGAACGGCCGGCGCATCTTCAACCTTCACACTCATCCTCCACCTCCACCCAGACCAAACCCTCCAGCAGCGACAAAGCCTTCCTTCGCTTCAACAACACTCTCCCCTCGGATTCCGCCGAAGAAGAAGACGTCGGTCCAGGCGACTACGAACTCAGTTCCGATGACGAGGATTACAACGACGTGGACCTGGGCTTAGCAAAGAACATGCTCGAGTCCTTCAAAGGTCAAGCGGGAATGGGTGGTCCAGCAGGCAACCTGATGAAAGCGCTCGGTGTAGGTACTTTGCCGCGAGACGAAGACGATAGGGTGAAGTGATTTCCAGGGGATCCGCAAGTCGGCAATGTTGTGGATACCATGTCCATTGGCGGCACATACGAGTAGAAGTCGAGAAAGTGAGACATCAATATAAAAACTCGCGTTTCCTGTGTTACGTTGGTCCTTGTCTATAGCAGCATCTCGATCGTTCGTTCACATATGGTATCGGGTCAAAAGGTGAAAAAGGGTAAAAGAAGACTCGGAATCATCATCCTTCCTCCTCTGACAGTTCCTCGAGCTCATTCAAATGAACAGTTCCATCCTCATCAGAACGGCACGTCGTAGACTTTTCTTCGGCTGCCTCCTACTCCTCCTCCACCTGCACCACCACCGTCGACGGGAGGCTTCTTGGATAGTTTCCGTTGTGGCTTCTCCGGCGCGGATCGTGTCGGTGGAAGTGATGGGAGAGGAGTCTGGTGGTAGCCAGCAAGGTCTTCTGCGCGCCACTGATCGGTGGTGGTAGTCGTCATGGGTTCGAGAGGAGGGTGTATATCGGGAGGAGATTCGGGCGACGACTAGTCGCTTGGATTCGCCACCTGGAAGATTACATGTCAGCACAACATCATCAATCACTCGACTCCTCAGCAACTCACCCTCAATATTCTCCTCGAGTAATCCTGGTTATCAGCCAAACTGCCGACACTATTCCTCCTCCCGGCCTCGGGATCTAATCTCTGATCACTCATACCACTATAGCTCGTGCCGGGAGGCTTTCTCTCGCTGCCGCCGCGCATCATGTTATCGACGTGCGTGCGCTGCTTGAAGTCCTCCTCGGCCTCTCGTCGTCGCTTGTGGCGCATGAAGAAGTAGCATCCGAGGGCCATACCAGCGATAGCGACCACTCCGACAACGACACCAGCCGCGATGCCGGCAGTGTTGGGGCCGCCGCCGCCGCCGCCGCCGCCGCTCGCTTTTGAGGTCTCGGAGGCGGTTGCCCGAGCGCTGGCGGGAACTGTGACGACGACTGTTTGGCCGCCGGTCATGCTGGTGACCACAGTGGGTGGGTCGCTGGTCGGTGTGCTTTTAGGTGTGGAGACGGCCGAGCTTGATGATGATGATGATGAGGTGTCGCCGCCGTAGTGGTCGACAGTGCCTCCTGTGGTGTAGACGGAGTAGAAGCCATTCCCGCCACCTGTATCGTGTTAGTCTTGTGTTGTTGTGTTGTGCAAAGCGTAGATCATCATCATGTACTTACATGTATCAGCGGGAAAGCCGACACAAGGCTGGTTGCAACTGGAGTCGTCGACTTTGTCGGCCACCGCCGGTAGTTGATCTCCACACCAACACTCTTTGCTGCCGCTCATTGCAAAGACGGCGTTGCCTGAACATTGTCCCGAGCAGTATCCCGAAGACTGGTACATCCAGTCTCCTTTACTCTCGAGTGGTGTTGATGATGAATAGCATCCATCATATGAGCCGGCTCGCTTTTGTAGTAGGTTTTCCATTTCGCCGACAGGAGGCGCTGCGCTGGCCAGGGTGAGCATCGTGAAGGCGGCGGCCGCCGTTCGGAAGATGGATGGCATGATGTGAATAAGCCACGCAGGGGTGGGTGAGTGGTGATGTTCGAGCGCCTGAAAAGGAGACTGTCAGTATGCGAAGTGCAGACGCGTGCGACGGCGATGTTTGTCATGCAATGGTGCGAGAATGGCAAGCCATGTGACGATGTGTGTGCAAAGATGGGAGATGAGCAGAGACGAACCTTTGTCTGCGGCCCGCCGCGAGAAAGAGCAAAGGAAATGGGACAAGTGGTCGACTTGTTTGTCGATGTGATGAACGGGTGCTGGAGAGTGCACACTCCTTCAGACGGCGGTCATGCAAGGTGACCGAAGTATGTTGTGATGGAGTCGTGGATGGACGTTCGTTCGCCGCGTGATGTTGTCTTTGCTCGGTGTCGTCGGTCGGGGGGTGGTGAATGCGGTGATTACGCGCTCGGTCGGGAGTCGTCGGACGGGAGGTCGGTGATGGAGATGAAGCTCAAGGTCGAGTATCGGTGTCGCGCTGTCACACCAGATGGGTCACAGGCGGTTCGGAGCGGTCGAGTGTGTGGATGAAGGCGACGCAAAAAGGGCAGCACGACGCGCAAGGAGAGTAGCGAGAGTGTCGAAGCGGAGAACAACACAGTCGTATCGCAGTCAAACGAACGAATGGAAGCAGTGAGTGTAGTAGCGACCGGAGTGTGGGTGACGGTGTCGAAGGACAGTCGGGTGGGCGGCGGTGGTGTCGTCGTCGTGGTGGTGAGAGGTGGTGGTGGTGGACAACAGGACTCGGGTGAAGGACAGAGAGATTGGTGAGACGAGGCCCTCCCCTCTCAGTCTCTCCTGTTCCTCCTGTTTCCCTCGCCGGGCTCTCGCTTGCCCAAAGAGCCAAGGTGGGACTAGCCGGATCGGGACTGGACCGCAACGCGTACCCGAAATCCCATGCCCCGGCTCGCCCGATGGGATCAGCAGAAAATTGCTCTCGATGCGGGAGGATCCCGATGGAGGAATCAACAACAAACAATGCGGTGAAGATGATTGATACACGGGTATACGAAGCAGATGTTCTGTGAAGAGCAGAAAGGACGGTATTGCTACCTACATACGTTTGATCTCCTCGTCCTTCATCACACACAACGACGGGACTCGCCGGCAATTCCTCCCGACGTCCCAGGAACATGCCCATCTCTCAAGACTCAAACCCAATAAAGATTGCAGAACGACCCCCTCCCCAAGACGGCACCCCGGCGATCGCGTGTACGGAAATGCATGGGCCATTCACAAGAAGTCTCTCACTAAAAATACACGCCATCATCCATTCCATCGTCCATGCTCAATACTATATCCACAGTAGTCTAGACAAAGACCGTTCTCATCTCACTGCCAATTGATGACTGTCATCAATGCCACGACTGAACACCAATACACATTCATCTCTCTCCGTTGTGTCTTGTCTGTCCTAAATTCCGATCGTCGCAAGCCTCGTGACGACTGGACAACCACGCTGAAACACGAGTCACGACGGCCCTCTACTTCTCACACACCAATAATTTCCCTTCGAACGGAGAGAAGAGGATCCCAAGACACTCGCCAATCGTGGGCGTTGCTCGGCGACCCTGCTTCTGTCATCAAGTCTCACACACGCTTCTGTGCTTTTCTCTCCTGCACACGTGTGATGTCCGCGTAATTCCGAGGTACGGACGTACCGACACAATCCACGCCTCCTTTCTACCGCCAGACCGTCGAGTGCGGCCAAGATGTGCTGTACTGACGATGAGGTGCAGTACGCAGGAGGTCTTGCAGTAGTATTGATGATCAGCCAAGTACGCCTTTCGCATTCGCATGCGCTATTTCACGATGAGCGTTGCAGCCGCCCGTAGTTATAGACGCCAGTCACAAGTTGCATTCACAACCGCTGGCGTGTTTCAGAACCACAAAAGCCAACGACGCTTGCAGTTTGGAGTCTTGATGATGAGCAAAGAGCCACACGTTTTAAAATGTCAGCTCACTCCACCATGGTTCTGAGAGCTTCAAGGACCTCGCACGTGGTCGTGCAGACAACGCAACAGAAACGAAGGGATGTCTCGTGACTTCTCTCTGCTAACCTTACCCACGAAAGGTAATTCCCATCACGCCTCTCTCTTCCACATTCCTCCCGCCTCTCCTTATTGACTTGCACCGGAACTCGGAACTTCCCTCGGGTACCTGGACTCGTACCTGACCCGTGGACACTACTGCACCTCTGTTCATCATTCAGGTACGCGACGAAGGTTTCCGGCCAATCGCGTCCAGTGCGGAACATGCCATTATTGAGAGGAGCAGGACTCGAAGAATCGAGATGGCTTAAGCGAGGATCTTTGGTCGAGCACTCGAGGCGATGGATGATGCGAAGATGAGGAGGAGGACGCGTACGAACACTTCGGCAAGACCACCGACGACGACGACCCACTTTCGCAATGTGGAGGTTTAGGATCTGCAGCGCCTAAACTCGCCGTTGAAGGATTCTAGAAAATTATGCAACGGTGGGGAATTGAATACGCAACGGCCTCTCCGAATCTGAAGGATCTGGGCTGCGAAATCAACATATGAGCGATGAAATCAACATATGAGCGATGAAATTGGCTTCGCTATGAGATTGAGAATTTATTCATCAACGGCTTCCGATGCACCTTCTGTACCGCTCCGGGACTCCGCGAGGACTCACGACGCCCGTTTCCGACCTCTCCGGCGTACCTCTCCCTTCCCTTAGACCCGTCTGCCGCCGTCCTGCTTCTGCGGCGATGGCAGCGAGTCGCGACAGACCCTCTCTCGAGGCATGCCAAGTTGACCACTGCCTTGGATATGGGATCAGACTCTACGACACGCCGCCCGGTCGAACGCTTCACAACTTGCTGCCAACTTACGCCGGAAGTCCGTTAGCACCGATCCGAAAACTTTGGCTCGTTGCGGGGCAGGAAGCCATTAAAGTATTCACTTCCCAGCGAGTCTGCGCTCTCGCAGATGCCATAACCTCGCCCGAGCTTGCTCTAGACCACGAACGTCTCCCCGCAACAGTCCGCAGACAGCACGCCCAAGTCCACGACTAGCCGAAACTATGGGGAGTCGTTCGGGAGTACTGCCTGGACTTCGGTACGAGCAGCTCAAGCTCACCTTGCTTCGAAACTTGCTTGTCGAACACCTTCAAAGCACACGAAAGGCTATCTCGGCCGCAAGGATGCACATTTCTGCTTCAGGTCGACTGCTCAAGGCTCTGCGGTTCATCACCCACGGCCGCTTCAGCGACGCCTTTGGCATTTCCCTTGTCTCCGGACGAAACCTGCCTCCTCACTTTTCAGGGAGATGCGGAGACCTGCCATTAGCCTCGCGACCAAGTCTGTCAGCGTTGGTGGATATCTAGATCGTGGATGCTGGGATGCTTCTATCATGGGAGTGGACTTTGTATGCGGTATCCATTCCATGTCGTTGGGTCTAACTCAATTTGCAACTCTGAACATTCACTGCATGGCCACGAAACTCCCATTCGACACCACTCTTATCAAGACCATCCATTGCTTCGCTCAAGACCCACAGCTGTGCAACATAGCCTCAACTGCTCAGCCTAAAGCATCCAAGCACGGATTCGAAATTGCCGGCTGTGCTGTATGAACAGCACAGTCTTCGCAGCAGAAAGCTGCTCGGTGTATGTCAGCTACCCTTGCCCGTACCAAAGGGCGCTCGACTGATCATTGATTCATAGGGCCACCGACAATGCCGATCGATCTTGCCGTCTGATCGCATGGCCAAATTCGTCCCGACAGCACTGGACACGACGACCACTCCAGTATATTCCTTGACGATCGCCAGGAGCACCGCTGTGATGGAGCCAGCATCACCCCCAGAGAAAGCGTTTTTGAAAGATTTTTGACCGCTGTCCTAGAAGGCTGGACGTTTCGTCACACACGATCCGAGCGCCGGCCACGTGGGGCAGTGCATTGTGCATCGCGCTCAAGAGAACGTACAAGTATCTCGCGTTGACTGGGCCAGGAAGCAATTCATTCCTTCAAAGAACTCAACCATCGGCACGATCACGTACCCACGCTTTTCACACCCCAACGCATTTCGCCCACCATGCAAGCCTTCAAGATCCTCGCCCTGCTCTTCGTCAGCTCGGCCCTCGCCAGTACGTAACGCTGCTGTCGGGCTTTCGTTCCCTTCTGCATCCACTCCGTGGTCCTCCTCCAGGAGGCCAACTCACTACCAACCTCGCGACTGACCTCGACGCAACAGTTCCCGTCCAGGATCCCGCTGCTGAAGATTCCACTTCACCTCTGAACAAAGTCCCACCCGGCCACTGCCACAAGGACGGCAGTACGTACCTCTCCTCCTCCTCGCGCGTGTTGAAATCCCGAAGCTTCAAAACCTCGACTAACGCATATTGTGTGCATCGTAGCAAAATGCGGCGGACCCAAGCAATGCTGCGGAGGCTTCTGCTACCCTGGCGATGACCCTGATGACCCGAGAGGCGCCACTCCAATTTGTCACAGTTCAGTCGCAGCTTAGCGACCTGTCTGAAGCCTCCTGGAGTTTGCGGTCACGATTTGCGAACGGAGGCGAATGTGAATGTGGACATGAGCTGCTGGGTACGCTGTTTGGCGGTGGGCGACTCGTAGATATCGATCGTGACGAGATGGGAAGGACTGCAGGTGTCGGCAGGGATATCTAGGATAGTCTGTTGCGATTGTATGACAATCTTCCGGCTGGTCGAGAGTTCACGCACCGTGTTCCATTCTCGGTAGAATGCGTCATTGTATGAGTGTCGCTGCTCTGAAAGATGCATCTCTGCTGAGAAGAGCCATCTGCTCGAGCCTGCTTGACACGTTCGACCGACCATCAGGTGAAAGTGAGCATCGAGCAGCGGAGACAACTGGCGATCACGGGTCGAAGGCAGGGCAACGAGATCGACGAGGCTGGCGGAGAACACGATCCCAAGAGCCGATTCTATCGCTCGATTTGCTTCTGAAGATGAAACCTAAACAAAAATTGACTCCACAAGGTCTACAAGGAAGCCCAGCAGAAACGTGGTTACGACCGTGCGCCGCAGACACCGCACGATCAAAAACAGCCTCGAACACAGCAAGCATTCCCTTGCTCCGGTAAATGGAACTGGGTATACATGTTGCGCCACTGTTCCTCGCCTCGATTCATTTCTTCTCCTCCCATCTCTCCCAGCTATTCGACATCAACTTGCACGCGCCAACCTCGACGTCCACCAGATCATCACCAGCACCATCCATCGGCACATCACCATCAGCACCCAGACAAAGCCACACCGCTACCACCGACGATGATGTTCAAACCACTGCTCACCCTCTCCCTCTTCCTCGCGGTATCCTCCGCCGGAGACTGCGGCTACCCAAGCGACTGCCTCTGCCAAGATGAATACCGCGTCGCCGTCTGCAGGGTACAAGCCAAGAGCCTCTCCGGGGCCGACCAGTGCTCCGACATCTGCTTTCGCAGCGTCTGTGCTGGAACCTACGACGACGGAAGCAGATGTCGTTTGCCTAGCCGAGGCCAGTGTGTCGGCGACGGCAGCGGCGACAGGCTTCCCGACTGCAGTACCCGGAACAACGGCTGTGCTCCGGATGCGGGTTGCTGAGTTTTTCGGCATTGTCGGACGGGATTTTTGGGTAAGTGTCTTTCTTACTTGTTACGTGGAAGTTTGAGGCTAATCGCTGGCGTTGAGCAGGATGGAGTTGGTGGCGTTTCTTTTCGGAAGACGGTCTTTGGCGATGGAAAGATCAGGTTGGGTCGTAGGGCCCTGGATTTGAGGCACCGGCTGGAAATGGAATATGAATCCGCTGGCAACACATTGGCGCGGTGCAGTTGTCTGTATCTATCTTGTCAAGGCCTCGACCGACGGCGACATGCATCCGGCACCACGGTGGATAGCGAGTGGCTGGCCGAAACTCTGCGGTGCGATATCGTATGAAAATAATAGAACTATATGTGCCAGCTTTCCTTTTTCCTTCTACAAACACCCAGGTCTTCTTCTCTGCACGCTGTGGACACCACCAGATCGTCCACCTCGCAAGCCGCATCCCCGTTCAACGAGTCGCCGAACCACGCACGTATCCCGCTCCACTGCCACTATGTCGGAAGACGACATCGAATGGGTGGAATCAGACTACTGTTCATCCGTTCGCAAGCCCTGTGTAGGGACGTCATCTAAGCTCGGTGTTCTACGTCTGGCACAGGTCCAAATTCAAAAAGAAGAATGATCATGTTGAGGCGGATCGGATGGGGAAAGAAATTGTGAATGTTGGAAAGCTTCTACCTTCTGAGCTTCGACTCTTCTTTTGGGATTCACACTACGTGAACGACATTCTTTCCAAAACTGCACAAATGGAGACGCCACATCCATACGACCATGCTGAAATGCAGCGCATACTGTTCTCGAACAGTCCTGTGGTGGGAGAGCTACCGGTTTTCGAGCCCATTGAGAATTCATCGCCTGTCCATGGCGTCGACACGCAGCGCCTGATATGCCTCGATCGGGACATAATAACGACCGTTCAAATTGCTTGCGAAGAGCGCGATGCAGACCGCGCAGCTGCAGCCATTCAAAGTCTGTTACAAAGTGGCGGAGACCCGCGCGATCTTCAGCTCTGTTTAACAGAAGCTGTCCAAACCGGACAGGAGGATAAGATGCAGATGCTTCTCTCCGCTGGTGTACCCGTCAGTATGGGTGCCGTCAAGGCTTCCATCATCCAAGAATCGACTATGTTGCTCTCGATGTTTTCGGAGCATGGTTGGAACATCAATGAGGAGGAGGCGTGGTGCATTCCACCTCTCCTGTCGTACGTTTGAAGCACCCCTCTCATCATTATTCTTCTGCTTACGGAAACAGATTCGCTGTATCCAGAAACGTGCCCGAGCATGTTCTTGCTTGGTTCCTAAGCTATGGCGCGGATCCAAATGCGACCTGTTAGATGGACATTACGCCCCTCTCAACAGCTGTCGCGGTAGCCCTACATTCAGTGGTAGAGCAATTGCTTACGCAGTGCCCTGCCAGCACCGTGCTTCGAGGCTAACTTCTCCATTACGCAGCCGGCCGGCAAATACCGGAAGACTACGATGCGATTCTACACCTAGTCCTTCAGCGATGTTAACATGGACCTAATAGCATAATGTACCAAGACTATGGCTTCTTATATGAGGTTCGCAAGGTGGTAGGACTAGGGACACCCCTTCATAAGGCTGCGAGAGTGGGAAGTTTGAGTGGGATTCGAGCGTTAGTCGCCAATGGCGCTGAAATATCGATTCGTGACTCGTGTAGGAGCACGGCGCTTGACGTAGCAGAGCGTGCACAAAACTTTGCAGTTGCAAGCGAACTTCGATCAATCGACATGACGGGAGTCAGAGCAACCTGACTACGCGCAAGGTCATGTAAGCTTTTGGGTCGCGAGGAAGGCTTTCAAAGGGAGATGGCGTTCGCGGGCATCAGTCAAGTGAGTCACTGCACGAGCGCAGAATGATCATAGATGAGGTGAAGGAAGACGGATGAAGGACGAAACAGGATTGTTGTGGGTATCGCGTGCTGTTTGGACGATGGCTCACGAATCACTCGTCTCATCCTCAAAGATCATCTCCATCAATGGAATCCTGGCGAGTGTCTGAACGGTCTTTGCTCTACTCCACGGAAGAGTTCCCGTGAGAGCGATGTGCTCCGATCTCATTGTTTCTCGGGAGACGACACGCTTGCCCGCGGTTCGCTTAGTTGGATGGTGATGGACCGCATGACAGGTAGATAACTGGTACGTACAACACCCGGGTAAGTTCTTGATCGCCAAAGGCGGTACTTGAGCATTTGACAAGAAGCAATGCGCGAGAGCTTTTACTCCGATGGCCTAAACGGCAACCTCCCTATTTCTCAAGCTCACGCCGAACCGGGTAAACGAGGTGATCAGCAACCCGGTGAAGCCTTCCAGACTTTGCGGTCACGAATGGGGAAAGACGACTGCACATTTAAGCTGGCGGATACCCTGCGATCAAGTCCAGTGCACGCAAGCGATTCACAACGATCGAGGAAATCTTGGCGGCGATCAGAGAACGGTGCTCGGTCAGGCTGGTTTCAGAAGGATGCAAGACGACCACGAGACCGGCGCCGCTATCCCCGACTTGCCAATCCTACGAGGTAGATTGTCGCTTAAACACTGCTTTTCGGGACGATTGGGTGACGACGGGACCGACAACGACGAACAAATACCTCGGACGGTGATTAATCACAGGCCACATGCCACCGGAAGCCACGCTTTGCTATAGATTGGGCTTGCAACTCCGTGACTTCTGGTAGACAGCCCCGGAGCCATCTCTCCACGATCCCGCTCCCACTCACGATTTCAACCAAGTACAACAAGCCATGGCCGAAAAGAAGCTCAGCAAAACACAAGAACAGCTCATGAATTCATCCGTTCATGGTCCCAGCCAGTCTCACTACCCGCCAACGATTTCCTCGCCGTTTACTCTGACAACGTTGTCTGGTTCGATCACTTTTTCGGCTTGCACCTCATCGGGCCCGCGGCAGTCCAACAACTTCGCGAGCGCTGGCTAGGTGCACACGACGACTATGCCGTGAACACCGTCTCCGTGGAAGCCACCCTCTCCGGTGCCGTCGTGCAGTTGATAAACAAGGGAGTGCTTGCGGGAGATATGAAACCCAAGAGGGAAGCGAGTGGGAAGAGGTTTGCTTGCCATGCTTGCTACGTGCTGAAGATCGACGAGGGAGGTAAGGTGGTACAGGTCGACGAGTACCAGCCGACGTACTTTGACGACCAGTACTATACCGAGCGGTACGTGAAGAGGGATGGAGGACCAGTGTGCGGTGCTTAGTGAACAGGCGTGCGTTTGAGAAAGCGAAGTGGTGATCTGAATGCACTTTGTCAGGTGTTGTATTGATTTTCCTGCACCGAATCTTGTAATCCACTCTGGCTTGTCGAACGACAACTTGTTAGGCCATTGTCTTCATATGGCCCAAGTATCCTTTCCCATGCGGGCAACATCACATGCAGATTCGTTCCTCTCTCCCTTGGCGGTCTCCTTGTGCAGTGCCACTGCTTGTGAAAATTTGGATCAGCTGAGAGCATTCTGAGAGCATTTCTCCGGTAAATCCGTACTACCGACTGAAAGAGTCTCCGAGAATGTTAGTGTCTATGGTGATACACCGTGACTCAGAGACCGAGGAGCTCACCAATCTATTTGTCTATTTGTACGTATCCGCGCATCCCTTGCATCGAAAATGTCCTGCTGGGATAGTTTTCGAGCAATCGCAGCAGGTAGCCATCGTGTAGCGTTTTCGATTCGATAGATCCGACTTCGGTGGCGAAAGATGAAGTCTCTTGTAGGCAATTGAATGTAGAGAGCGGAGAGGGTGAAGCCTTGGCTTACAGCTCAAGCCAGAGACATGGCTCGTTATATGTACCATTGCCGGTAACGCTATAACGTAAGTTGACCACATATAGCCGTACGCGAGCTGACCGCAGTACGCAAGCTTCGTATAGCCATACACGAGCTATCTGCGACTCTGCATGGCCATGAGCTATCGGCATGGCCGCAAGCGAGCTGATCGCACATTCCTACTCGTGCTGACCACATACCGTAATACGCGAGCTGACTGCTGCGTGGCCGTGTGCGAGCTGCCCGGCCTTCTTCAGCATCCACGGCCTCACGAAGAAGCCTTGGTAGGATCCACGAAGAGCGGCACATCAACCCCGCAGACCGTCCCGGGCACAGGCAGCGTCCCATTGACAAAGTACGCTGCAATCGCCGCAGTCGTGCAGTTCGATGGTTGGGCCGTCGAGGTATGTCCATAACCGTCTTGGATCAAAAGTCCACTCCCCTTGAACGTGGCACTTCCGTTCCGCGCGGCCGCCAAAGACGTAATGGGGTCAAAAATGTTGCCCACAAAAAGGATCGGATTCTTGGTCGTGACGTTGAAATTTCCCTGGTAGCGCTCTTTCGCTTGGAACGGCCATTGCGGACACGGCAATGTCTGGACGGTAGTGACTGACCCGGCGAGGCGGGGACTTTGGGCCAACAAGGCTCGAGATATACGTGCGGGCTTGGGATAGGGTGATGTGCTGCGGAGACTGGTGTCGGAGCAGCGGATGGCGGGGGTGGCCTCCACTTTGGACATGTCGGGAAACGGCGTGAGAGGACCCCTGAGAGCCCCCGTGAGAGTTGGCAGCAGAAGCGAGTCCTTCGTGACGTTGCGGGTCCATACGGCGTCGAGGAAGTTGCCCAGTGTGGGCCAGAGCGGTGGAGCGTACAACGCAACGATCACGGCGGCGTGGAGGATCTTGGAGTCGAGAACCGTTGGCGGGGAAGTGGTGTTGTCGATTGTGCACGGCGCAGTATAATCGAGTCGAACAAGTCGTAGATTTGGACCTGCAGGCTCTTCTTGTCGGTCGGGCGGTTTGCGATGGGGCAGAGGTCTGGTCTTGAAACGCAACCGCTGATGAATCCGTCGAGTACAGCCTCCGTGGATGCAGTCTGCTGTATGTCGCTAAAGCAGAATAGCATGTAAGCGGGGATGTCCAATTCCTCTCGTGAATCGTGCTTACCTGCCGGCGATGTATTCATGCGGGTTCAACACTCCATCAAGCACCATCCTGTCGACTTTATCGGGAAACATGGCAGCAAAAATTTGTCCTGCAAAGCATAGCGTATAAGGTCAGCGGATGTCGTGGAAAGTGTGGAAAGTACCAAGGCCCGGCGTCCGAGACATCCTCGGACAACCGAGGCCTTCTGCACTTCAGTTGCTTACCCAGAGCTGTTCCGTATGAAGCACCTGAAAAGATCAGCGCTCGAATTGATCTCGGGGCATCAGCTTCCATCGATACTCACCGTAGTAGCGAAGCAAGCCGTCCTCTCCCAAGGCGGTAACAATCTCCATCATGTCTCTTGCTGTGTAGGCAGACCCAATCAAGCTCCCAAAGTCTTTAAGTGCCTCCTTACATACAGCAGCAATGACAGAATTTCCATTCCAGGTCTCTTCAAAGCGGTAGTCGGTCCCTTGTGCTTCTGGAAAATTCGTCACAACTTTACGCTCTGTATCGTTTGAAAAACCGACAACAGGGAGAGTCACGCCAGTGCCTCTGAGATGAGTGTTAGATTGAGCCAGGTCGATAGGGAGACCCATCGTACCTCGGGTCCCAAGTCACAACATCGTACACGCCGCCAGTATAGCTGATCAATCGTCAACATCTGTTCATCTCCATACGAAGATTGGACCCACTTAGCCAGGAACCCGGAAAGAGCATTGTAAAGGTCGTTTCGGCCGGCGATTCCAGGTCCCCCTGGATTCATGAGCACGCTACCTTTCGAAAGAGACTGCACAGCCTTGATCCTGAGGAGGTTGAGGTTTAATTTGTCGAAAGAGTTCTTGTCGCCATAGTCGAGAGGGACCAAGAGATTGGCGCATTGAATGAATGTGCTCTGATTTGCTGGAAGCTCGGGGCAGGTAATCCATTGTAGCGAGGGCTCGACCTTGGTTTCGAGCTTTAGCAATGTGACGCCGGTAACCATGACATAGAGCATAGCTCCGGCCAGGAAGTGGGCTCTCATGTTGAGGGTTGGGATGAGTGAAGTCTTGGATGGTAGTGTGAGTGCGTGGAGAAGTGCGAAGCCTTTTGGGAACGGTGCGTCGATGGAAATTGGAAAGACGACGTCGAGAGTGCACAGTTCATGAAGGTGCTCCGTCGATCGTTGTCTTATACCCAGTCCGTTCCTCTGGCCAAGCCTTGATTCATGACGTTGAGTCCAGGAGGGCTACTGGAGCCTGGAATCCTTTGCACCGCCTTAGTGACCGACTTAAAAAGTGTGATGAGGTTGGAGAGACGTGCTTTGTGCGATTCGGCGTTTGTAGCGTCCATTCCAGCCGTATGCGCCACCTTTATACCACCGGCAAATATCGATATCATGGACGCCAGGAAGACCAGCTCCGGCTGTGAGTATTGTCCCTGTGAGAAGTTTGCCCTTTCCGGAACGATAAGCGACCCATGCACATGCACGTGGTGGATTAGAGTCGCGCTTGTCCAAAAGCGCTCACTAGTGCAAGTGACGTTGCTGGAGTGAATGTGGCTTTTCCGAATCCGGCAGTTTTTGTGGCCAAGACACGCTATTAATTGAGGCTCGATCCTTGAGGGATTTTCTGAGTCGAGCGCCGTAGACGTTGCCGTTGCCGAGCGCAGCTGCTCTCAGCCTCAAAAAGCTCAGCCACTAAGTCCCAGAGTTGAGCGGTATAGTTCCGTACCTCTGCAGATGAGCATCGAAAGTTTTGAGTCGATCCAGGTTCTAGGAAGAGTCTGCACAAGACTCAGATACCAGGGGCGATCTCAGTGCCACTCCATCAATCGTACGAATCGTAAGCGGCACACCATGCCGCTGCGGGAGGTTTCGTAAAGAACGCTCAGAAGGACAACGCAGCCCCAAAGAAACCAGAGCAGTAGAAGGGGTCCGCGGCCTTGAGAACGATGATTGTACTTCGCGGCGCTGTCGACTGAGTTGCGCCGGCGAACCACTGTTTGGGACGAAGCGGTGGAGATGTGATGCAGATGTTGTCGGACAGGCATTATGCCAAGAACGAGAATGGCGCTTTAAAACACGCTTCCCATCCGTGCTCGCCGGAAGACCAAAAGTCCTCGAGCACCTTTTTGGCTACAAGGGGAGACACCATACCGCAGGCTCGGCTGATGGCCACCAGTGCAGTCTGGATTATGTCTCTATCCTCAACGGATGTTGCATACACTCCAGCCATGAGCGTAGGCCACACGAGACCATAATGGACAAGTGTAGAATGACTTGCGTTTGAGATCACGAGCATTAGCTCAGTCAAAGAACGTGCCACTCGATCGGATCCTTGGTCCTGATTGACGAGTTTTGATATTCCTGGCGTGACGATATCGAGTGCTCCCAGTGCGTAGAGTAATACGGCTGAGCGATATACTTTTGCAATCATGAGCCAGGTGTCGCGATGATCCTTCTTCGTTGTAATCGTCCACTCATCCGGTGAAAAGCTGGTTATGTCCTCCAAAATTTGACGGGCTTCTCCGCTGAGCAAACTTCCATCTCGACGACGGGTCCGAAAGAAGTTGATGCGGATTATGAGCGCAAAGAGTGGACTTGGACAAGGGAACGGTGCGTACTCCCAGGTCTCGTACTGATCGATGTACCAGGAGAGCATGGCCAGATGAGCAGCAGATGTGACTTCCTGTCGTGCTGGAGATGTTGTGTTGGATACAATTAAGGTGCTAAAGGACATTAGCGGAGCTTCTCGGTTACACATGTAACTCACATTGTGTAGGCGGCTACATCTTGCGTAGTCAACATTCCAGCATTCCAAAGGTGTTTGATGCCCCCAAGCTCATTCATGACGTCCGTGAGGACGTAGAAATGAGGGCGCCAGCTTGGGTCGTGGGAAACATGAAGCTACAGACTGGTTCAGTAAGGAGGAGCTTTTTGGTGCAGTACCGCAGGTTCTCACCTCACTGAGCGCTATCCAGAAAGTGCTCAGCGCAATGTTCAGTTTCTCGCGCGGATCACCTTCCGACATATGAGTTAGACTCATTCTCAGCTCGCCGATGGCCTGCGCGTGGTGGCGATAAGCCTTTAATTGTAAAGCCGACACAGTCGAACGATCAAATCGCGCTGGTGCGGCCATTATGCTATGCATTAGCGCTCTGATAGCTGCGAAATGGCGGACTGACGGCGGCCACTCGCTCAGTGAATCGATCTGAAAGTCGAACAGGTTTCCTTCAAGAAAGCTGGATCTGTACCATTGTCGTCGCACTCTGTTATCTGAGGCCCCTCAGCTTGCGAATTATCAAGCCAAGTCTAAGATGGTCAATACGTACTGACGACGAGGGCATCAATGAGATCCAGATCATCGAGTCTCGGTTGCTTGAGTAGTGCGAGCGCTCGTGTCGGAACTGCGACCTGAACGACTTTGCTAGATGCATTGGTCTGTGTCTCTGCTGTCTGATCTACCGTACGCCGGCCGACCGCTTTCGACTTGCTGTTCGAGGGCTTGCAAGTGGCAACGACGGGCTTCAAGAACCGGACTGGCTTAGTGGGACCATATCCCGGACAATCTCTTCCCGCATCCAGGCACTTCTGACAAGACGGCTGAGAAGAATCGCACACCAGTCTTCGGCCACGGCAGTACCAGCAAGATGCGCTCATTCTTGTGTTGTGCGTCTCGCGCAGTGCGCTCATTCATATGGAGGTAAAGCCGTACGGTTCCCAACTTCGGTGCAGCTTGATGATCCGCGGTACCACCCTGGACATCAGACAATTTGACGTCCGGAGATCGCAATATCGAGTATCGGCATCCGCGCCACCGTCGGCAGAATGCTATCGGACGATGAGAGCCATTTCCGACAGATTTCGACCGGATTTGCGGAGCGGTGGCCGCTATGAACGGCGGCGTTGGATCCTCTTGCACGTGAAAGTGTGTTCCGTGATGGAACCCCACGTGAGTTGAGATGGTCGTGAGGTGCGAGGTAGATGAGAGAAAGGGAGAACATGGAAGAAAGACGTGGGCCCGATCCCGTAAGTTCGTGCCTTGATTGTCAGGCATCAATATACACGCAGTCCATTTCTCTGAGTCTTCCAACTTTACTACTACTGTACGACATTACAAAGTCGCCCCAGGTTGCTCTCGTGAGGCTGGACTATCCTCTACACCCCGCTCCCTCCTAATGCCGCGATAACCATGTTCGATCTTCTGCGGTAGCCGCAGCGACATTGAAGTAAGGGCTCGCCTTTTAACAAGATCGCCTCTACAAAGACCGGATTGCAAGAACAACACACTGTCTACCCAATGTATCTCAAGATAGGCACGCACGTTAAGAGCGTACTCGAGTCTGGACAGTCTCCGACTTTTGGTCTTTTACTGGCCGAGGCAGTGGCGCAAATTTCCTGAGAAGCGGGACATCGACTGAGACGTGCGTACAAGTGGGCGGTGAACGACCCGTTGCAAGTACACCATGAGAACGTGACTTCGGGCAGGACTTCGCCGACAGCACTGATCGGTGTTCGCGGAACTAGGTTCGATGCGCACTGCTTCTAATGATGTCGAAGCCGTTCATACACGATTTCTGCGCTTACCAGCGCCTCCTACTGCGCTTGGTGCGTGAGCTTGCCTACGGATCGTGCATGCTTTAGGCCGCGTAGCGTGGTTTGAGGTGAATTCTGGGAACAGAGCTAGACCGGGAATAAGAAAGTCATGAATGCAAGAGCTCACGTCCCGTCGGTTCTAGTGCAGACTTCTAGTCCAAATCGAACGACAGACCTTAGCCGCGTGCATCTCCATGCTCAAATCTCTTCAACTCCTCGATCCTGTCATCGTGAAGGATCCATCCTCAAAGTCCGAACCGCGCCTTGATCACTATTCATCACAATTAGCACAAGTTCTCACAACCACCTCTCAACATCCCAAGGAAGGAAACTTACAACCCGTCGCAGCACCCCTCTTCTGCTTCGACACAAACTTATTCACATCATCCACCCAACTCTTACTATTCTGCTCCAAATTCTCCATATTATCGCCCACCAACCCCAACTTCTCCGTCCGCTCCGCCAGTTGCCGCTGCATATATCCCCAATACCCTTCCTCCTGTCCGGCATCCCTCGCCGCAACAGCGCTACTCCCGGCGCCCACACGCGCGGCTTGGCGACGCTGTTCTTCCTCCGATCGAGATTGAGCGATCATGCGTTTGGATGGAGGGCGCTCGGGACCGCCGATGAGGATGTCCATGTCCGAGGGCGTGACGTGTTGAGTGCCGGTGAGCCATTGCACGTTGGAAATGGTCGGGCGAGGAGGGATGAGAGCGTCGGCATTGAAGAGGCGGTCTTGGCGGCGGTGCAGCGTTTCGCCGGTGCCGAAGATGTTGAGCAAAGCGACTTCGCTAGGGCCAGTGAAGGCGAGAATGTGGCCCGAGGGAGTGATTGAAGCGGAAGGAAAGCGGCGGACATCTAAGCCCGAGCCGGTGTTGTTGTTGTTGGTGAGGTCGAGGGTGGTAATTTCCCGGAGTTGAGGGAGAGAGAAGGCGCGGGCTTTGCCGTCGCCAGAGAGGGTGAGGAGGGCGTGGCCGGCGTCTTGGCAGTGGATGTAGCCTGCGCTGTCGCAGAAATAGTTGTCGAAGGATTTGTGGGCGCCTTTGGAGGTAGCAGGACGGAAGAGGGAGATGGACGTTGGAGTTACGACGAGGAGAGCGCCGTTGACTTTGATGCCGGAGCGAAGATTGCCCATGACGGTTTGAGAGGCGGCGGCGGGTTTGCCACTGTCGGCGGAGATGGGTGTGATGGAGATGATGCGGGTGCTGTCGAGGGTGAGGTGGCCTGCGAATTGGGCGGTGTAGCGACCGCTGTGGTCGGGGATAATTTTGAAGGTTGCGAGGTTGCCCAGAGAGGTGCCCACGTGGAGGAGGATGGAGCTGTAATTTTCTCCTTCGAGAGCCATGATGCTGAATTCGAGCTTGGTGGCCCATTCTGGTTTCGATTCGGTACTGCTTGCTCGACGGCGAAGGGAGCCAGTCTTGTTGCCTCTGGTGAAATCATGCACGGCGGTCTTGAGGATGATGGCTGGCCCTCGAAGGTCGATCAAGGCTATACTGCCACCCTCAAAGGCAGCGGCAACAAAGCCAATTTCGCTCATGCAGACTGCTGTGACAGGACCGTCCTTCTGATCTAGCATGGTCAACGGCATGAGACCTTCACTCAAAGACGCCTCCACGCGGTTCACTATGTTTGTCAATACTCCAGGTTGGGTTGGCTGTGCCGGCGGCGGATCTCGGCCTGCATTTCGATTCGTGCCCCAACGAAACACGACCACCTCACCGCTACGTAGACCGACAACGAGCTCGGCACTGGCTCCAGCGAACGAAGCAGCCGTCACCGCAACGTTGTCCCAATGGCCGACAGCACGGGAAATGTCCACTTGCAGCACTTTCTCATTCTCAATCTCGTCTCCATGACCAGGATCCCACAGACGGACAGTACCGTCAGCATGTACCGAGTAGACTATATTGCGGTCTCCGTGACGTCGTATCGGGCTTGGGAGCTCGATTCCACCTTGCAAGATCTTTGGACCTTGCTGGCGCCGTTCTTGTAATCCCAACCATTTCTCCCGCCCGATCTGAGCGGTGTGTAGTGATTGAATGAAAGGGTGGACAAATGTGAGAGAGACATGAAGTTGGTTCGACGGACTGATGGGTAGGCCGGAGGGGAATGACAACGTGAGAAGCTCGCCGGATGATAGAAGAGCAATGACAGCAACTGGATCGTGAGCACCTGCGAAATGTGGTGTCGAACGTGGTATGAGGCAGTAGTCGACCACTTCGGTGCCAGGAGGGGTAGGCAGAATACGTTGACGCTTGGGCGAGTCGAAGTATGCGATAAGTGTCTCCCATGCGCTTGTGGCGTAAACAGGAGTTCGACCCATTTCGAAAAGTGTAAGACCTTTGCTGGGAGCCTGAGTTGACTGACCGCCAGCGATCAAGATGGCGGTGTCTTCAGGATCCTGCTGATTGGCACACCATGACATTTTGAACAGAGGCTCCTTCACTGCAAACGTCTGTCTTGACCCGGCGCTGTCTCGAGCAACACCAGGAGTGGCAATATTGGTATCTGTCAACGTCCTCGCCATGAGAATTCGTCCATCTTTCATCGTGTCCCAGAATACAATCGAGCTGTCTTCGTGTCCAGTCATGATGAATGTTCCAGTGGGATGCCACACAGCTTGTGTGAGCTTCGGCCGTCGGATTATATTTGCGGATGTGGGATCGCCGTCGCCTCCTGCTGCTCCTCGTGGAACCTCGTAGTGGAAGAACCTCAGCGCCTTATTCAGCTTGAAGCTGTAGATCGCTGCTCCTTGACTGTAGCCGATGAGAAGCGTACCGATGTCTCTCGGGTGGAATTGTAATGATACTACTGAGAGTATTCGTGCTCTGGAGTCCACTTCTTGCCATAAATTTGGGATTTTGAAAGGCGCCACCGCCTCTCTGTCCATGTCGAATGCAAGGATATCGCCGGTCTGCATTCCAACCAGAGCGTAGTCCAGCATAGGGTCGGTACACAACGCGGTCACCACTCCTGGAGGGGAAAACGAAGTGATGAGGCGTTTGAGCTCGATTGAGTAGATGGAGACATCGTTCTTGGAGTCCAAGCATACGAGCTTCTCGGCGCAGAATTGCAGTGTCTTGGGGCTCGCTCCATGAGCTTGGAGGGGGAGTACTGCTTGAACCCGATCCCGACCAAATATGTATATCTGTCCTGTCCCGAATTGTGATGATTTGGTACCTACTGCGAGGAGTGATTGAACCGGATCATATGCCATGCAGGCAATTTGTGAATTGACACCATAGCGGGCGAGGTCATCGATGGCGAAGATGTCCGCTTGAAGTCCCGCGGAGAGATCATTTTGGATGCCTGCCTGCTTGCCTCGAAGGAGATGGGCCATCTTGAGCGGGCAAGCTTAGGATCCGAGCATGGGAATCGATTCTGACCGGGTGACCGGGCTGTGTTGTGGATGAGAGCTTCTGAGGTGGACTGGGCCGGCAAGGAGGATGGGGTTGTCAAGAAGTTTGATGTTTGTGTCAAGACGCATGCCCTGCCTTCCAAGCTCCACTGCTGCTTGGGAGGACAGAATTAGCGGGACAGCGACATGTACGCCTACCCTATCTTCCACAGCCTACTTCGATACATGTACAACTAATTGACCCGTCCTGCTAACTTAGATGTACGACTACTTGGCACGGCCTGTCAGTCTATCTGTACGACTATGTAGCCTGTCCTGCCGATTTATATGTACGACTAAATAGCATGTCAACATTCTGCTCTCACCCTGTCCCGCTAATTTGTCCCTCCAATTGATCGTCGTCAGCTCCTGCCTCAGGCATCCAGGTGTCCCACCACTTTCCCTTCCCAATTAAGAGCTCCGTCGCAGTAGTCGCGACCGCGTCGAGCTCGCGTAAAGTTGGTGAGAGCACATCATCATCTCCGCTCTCTCTCTCTTTCTTCCCTGCAAACAACAACAACACCACTTCTCGCCAACAACACTGCAGACTATACCACCGCATGCCACCCCATTGTACCAACCAGTAATTCACAGTCGAGCATATTCGCAACACATCTCAAGCAGTGCAAAGCTCCGTTCCATTCGACAACCGCCGCGCAGTCCATCGCACATCACTTCACAACATGGCGACCGTGTCGTTACTGAACGTGACAGTCCGCAACAACCCTGCCGCCTTCAACGCGCCATACGAGTTTGAAATCACATTCGAATGCCTCGAGCCACTGCAAAAGGATCTTGAGTGGAAGCTCACCTACGTCGGCAGCGCTACCTCGTAAGTCTCGCTCCTCGCCCATGATGGAAGTCACACCAGGCAGCAAACCACCACTAACACTATCACGTGCAGCTCCGAACATGATCAAGAGCTTGACTCCCTCCTCGTCGGCCCGATACCTGTCGGCGTCAACAAATTCGTCTTCGAAGCCGACCCACCAAACACCACCCGCATCCCTGCCACAGACATCCTCGGCGTCACTGTCATTCTCCTCTCCTGCTCCTACGATGACCGCGAATTCGTCCGTGTCGGATACTACGTCAACAATGAATACAGCGATCCGACGATGAATGAGGAGCCGCCCGCAAAGCCGGACATGGACAAAATTCGCCGCAACATCCTGGCTGATAAGCCCAGAGTAACTCGCTTCCAAATCAAGTGGGACTCTGAGGAGAGTGCACCGAGCGAATTCCCGCCAGAGCAGCCGGACGTTGATCAGCAAGAAGACGATGGCGCAGCGTATGGTGCCGAGGAGGAAGAAGAAGAGGAAGAAGCAGAGGCTGCAGCTGTAGAAATCGAGGAGACCGGAGGCGCTGCCAAGGCTGCGGCCGGAGAGGACGCAGATATGGACGGTGTGGAGACGAACCATGCCAATGAGGAGGACTCCGACGATGGGAGCGAGGATCTCGAAGCGGAGAGCGATGGAAGTGAGGAGGAGGAAGTGGAGGAGGACGACGGAGAGGATGTGGAAATGGACGACGCCAGCGCCCAGCAGGCGCAACCGGCTCCACACCAGGATGTAATGGTTCACTAGAAGCCCTCTCGAATTGATATGCTCTCTGCGATCGAAGCATTGACGTGCCAATAACCGAGCCACCAGTCGTTTCTTGTACGTTTCCATTTCGGAGAGCCCTTGGACGCCCCTCTCCTCGGAATACTCACAGACTGAGCTACTAGCCGAAGCACCAGTAGATTTCTGGACATCTCCAGAGCGAATTGAGATTGCTCTCTCGAAAGATCGCATCGACTTCGCCAACAGCCTAGCCACCAGTCGTTCCTTGTGCCTCTCTACTTGGAGAGCATTCCCTAGTAAGTCGGAAATTCGTCCCTCCGAAAATCGCACAGACTGAGCTACCAGCCCAGCTGCCGGTAGAATCTTGTAGGTCTCCACGCCGGAGAGCGAAATGAGATGCTCTATCGAAAAGTCGCATCGACTGGGCCAACAGCCTAGCCACCAATCCATTCTTGTACATTCAGACACCGGGGAGCGGTTCCAGGGAATAGGATGGCCTTCTCATGGAGACAAGTAACATGCTCTCTCGAAACGCCGCATGAACCAATCTACCAGCCTAACCACCAGTAGGTTGCTGTCAGCGTTCAATTTTGAGAGAGCGTTTACTTCCCAGGACTGCCTCCACAGCTTCACACTTGCGATCTCCGCGAACATCAATACCAATCCTTTTCGGCCGTCAAGTCACACGCACAAGGACACTACCTTACTTTTGTTCTTCCGAGTTGCTGGGCTGTGTTCGCTGGGAGTGTTCCACACAGTCTAGAGCATAATGGCGAACACTTGCTGGACTTTCTTCGCCGCCGAAGACTTCACCGCCATTGACATCTGCGCCACAGGAAAAACTCAGAGCAAAGCGCTCAAGTGTGTCGAAGCACTTGGAGGCACCTGCTACCAAATCCGCACAGAAGCTTACGACCGCTTCGTCAAGAACAACACTTTCGTCATCCACCTCAAGAAGCGTAATTTGACCAAAGCGCACGCATCGCTCTTGAAGCGCGCGCGCTGCGTCACCATCGAGCCACGTTATAATCAAATTGGCCCTATCGTGCTGTCCCCTACCGATACCGAGGATGGCTGGACCGTCGAAGAATCCCAGGAGTACTTCGATTCGAAGGAGTGGATGGTGACGGAGATGCGGCAGACTCTGCGATGCACTTTGAAGGCTGTGCAGACCATTTTGAATAATGGGGCAAAGGATGGCTTGACCATAGACTGCGTCAAGAAGATCCGCAAGGCGTAGCGTCGCATCGCGGTGGCCCACGTAGTGGCTTACCTCGGAGTGCAAGGGGTCAGCTCGGCGCGCTGAACGTGTCTGGCATCGAAGCACCCGCACCTGGTTTCTGCACAAGCATCTTGCATCTCTTCAGTTCGAAAGTATTGGCAACGCGCTGCGTTGACATCGGGCAGCGCCTCGATCGCAAGCCTCGCCACTTTTCACAGTCGATGGGATCCATGGATGTTTTGCACGAGTGTCTTCCAAATACGCCTCATTATTGGCAAGGGAGACCACTTTTCAATCGTTTCGCTCGCTACCTTTGACAATCGATGGGATCCATGGATGTTTTGCACGAGAGACTTCAAGGTACGCCTCATTATTGGCAAGGGAGACCACTTTTTAATCGTTTCCGGACTTCCGACGTCTACTTACATCCTGCGTTGTTGAACGTCGACGTATGCGCACACGCTGAACACTACCGGCATCACGCTCCTCAAACACCCACCCCGTGAACGACCAGCCCATCCTCGCTGTCACAGACTGCTCACAAGTCACATTCAGAAGAGCACGTAAGTCAGCCAGTCATCCAGCCAGACCCCATCTCTCTCCGCCATTGATGACGCCGCTGACCACCAGTACTCTGTGACAACAGCAGCACCTTACGCATCTTGCGACTTTGCTCGGCTTCCAGTTAATGTACAGCACTGTGCTCGCTGGCGGAACATATTCCCATTTCTGCTATTGTCTTAACGGGCTCGACGGAAAGGACGGATTCGACCGCGCGGCTACGGAGTCGGCATGCGATGCAATACATTACAGTGATTATCACGACGACCAAAAAGGAGGACCCCGATGCTCAGGTACGGACGGATGGGTCATCAATGACAATTGCTTCGACTGCCTCTGCAAGAGAACTCCTGGGCTACACGGAGAATGCGACAGCCACGACAACAGTTTGAGCACGCTCTTCCGGAGGATCAAGTGTGGCGCTGAGTGTTGAGTGTTGTGTGATCTAGCGAGAGGTGTAGCAACGAGGACGTGTGTTGGAGGTGGTACATGGTACCGCCGCCGAAATCTGGATCAGTACCTAGTCATCTGTCATCATCGTATATCATACATACTACAATGCGCCAAGACGGCCACACTCCTACCTGTCAAATTTCGCACTGGCCGTTCCTCTGATGGTCACCAACTATCGACCTGTGAGTGAATACCGAACCTCGACACAACGCGGACGTGACTCTGGCGAATGTACGACTACAGTAGCCGGCGTATAGCCGTACATGAGCAGCCACAAGCTAGCTTATCTAGGCATACGGGTCCATCAGCATGCCAGCTTATATAGCCGTACATTTATGGTGACAGGGTAGCTTACATATGTAGGCAGACTGGTCCGTTGGCATGCCAGCTTGTCTAGGCGGACACGCCCACTAATATGCCAGTCTATGTAGCCGTGCATGTAGTCGTACATGCATGTCGCTCAGTACGCCTAATTAGCCGTACGTGAATTGGGACCTTGTTGGTCTATATTCCCTCGAAAGCCGGTCGGAATCTAGGGGTGTGTCGTTCAAAGTAGAGTTCAAGAAGCATTTCTGCTGCTCTGGTGCCGTTGTCTTGCTTCTTCTGCACAGGCCGAACCATCATTGAAGTCCGCCGTGGTGCAATTTGAGTCGTAAAAGGAGGCAGAGATGTGGTAATGCCGCCGATAGATCAAGGTAGTCTAACACATATTGAAAGCCTGCCAAGGCGTCCACACTTTCCTACCTCTCGATGTCACCCTGACCATTCTTCCGACGGTCATTATTGTCTGGCGACCTGTGAACTGTAAGTAAACACAAAACTTCTCGAGACGTGGACGTCCTGGCGATCATCGTCAGGTGATCACTCCCGCCTGCGTCAAGCGGAAGGGCCGCGGTACTTCCATTGGCGTGCCGCTGCGACTAACCAATGAGCAGAATTCAGCCTCTCTCTCTCTTCCTCTGCTCTCCCGCTCGGACTGCACACACCGAGCCACCGAGCGGCCTGTCAAGCTCTTCAAAATGGATCCGGCGAAGGAGAATGAGCAGCCGCTTACCAGTGGACGGAACAAACGCAAACGAGAGGCAAAATCACCGTTGGCCGTCAAAAAGCAAAAACTCTTCGAATCGCGGCAGCACCTTCCAATATGGAGCCGCGCGAAAGATATACGAGCTGCTCTCAAGCAGCATAGTGTGCTTGTGCTTTCCGGAGAAACAGGTTCTGGCAAATCCACACAAGTGCCACAATTCTTGCTCGAATCGCCATGGTGCACTGGAAAAATTGCCGTCACTCAACCTCGTCGAGTGGCTGCCATCAGTCTAGCTCGCCGAGTCGCTGAGGAAATGGGTTCGCCGCTGGGATCATCGAGTCCCGCAAGCAGAGTTGGTTACAGCGTGCGATTTGACGACAACACGAGCCCTGGCACGAGGATCAAGTTCTTGACTGAGGGAATGCTGCTACAGGAGATGCTGCGAGACCCTACCATGAGTCAATACAGCTGCATTATCGTCGATGAAGTTCACGAGAGGAGTGTGGATGTCGATCTGATATTGGGCTTTCTCAAAGGTCTTCTGCTAGGTGGGAAGCGCAAGAAGCCGCTCAAAGTCGTCGTGATGTCTGCGACGGCGGATGTCGAGGGCATCTCGCAGTTCTTCTCTGCCCCAACGGCGAGAATCGAAGAGGACGAAGACCGTTCAGTAACCACCAATGGCGCAAGCGCGGAGAACAAGGAAGAAGAGAAGACATCGACAGCTAGTAAAGCTTCGAATGCCGATCCTCAAGAGTTGCCAGTGTCGCAGTGCCATGTCGAAGGCCGCCAGTATCCGGTGAAATTACATTACCTCGACCAACCCACGCACGATGTCGTTGATTCTGCATTACAGCGCATCTTCCTGATACATTGTAAGGAGCCCATGCCCGGCGATATACTGGTTTTCTTGACAGGACAAGAAACCATACAAAACCTGGCGAAATTGGCCGAAGAGTTTGCACAGAACCTCACGACCGACTTTCCAAAGATGCTGGTCCTCCCATTATTCGCAGCATTGCCGCAGACGGCTCAGCAGAGGATATTCGAGCGAGCACCACCGAACACCAGAAAGGTCATTCTGTCTACCAATATCGCCGAAACCTCCGTCACCGTTCCAGGAGTGCGTTTTGTCATAGACACAGGAAAAGCCAAAATCAAGCAGTTCAGGAATCGACTCGGCCTCGAATCTCTCCTCATTAAACCCATCTCGCGCTCCTCCGCGGACCAACGCAAAGGTCGAGCTGGTCGAGAAGCCGCCGGCCAATGCTTCCGGCTCTTCACCGAAGAAGGTTACAACTCCCTCGCAAAAGACACCAAGCCCGAAATTCTCCGCTGTGACCTTTCCGATGCCGTGCTCAAGATGAAAGCTCGCGGTGTTCGCGACGTCCTGGCCTTCCCATTCCTCACACCACCCACCCGCGAAGCAATGGAAAAGTCCCTCCTCCAGCTCCTCCAACTCGGCACCCTCCAACCCAGTAATGGCAAAATCAACGATCTCGGCCGGAAGGTCGCCCGTCTCCCTCTCACGCCTTCTCTCGGCCGCATCATCCTCGAAGCCGCTAATCCATCCCGCGACTGCCTTCTCGAGGTCATCGACATCGTGGCCTGTCTCAGCGTGGAGAACATCTTCCTCCCCACGGACACGGAAGAAGCCCGCGAGAAAGCCAACGAAGCCCGCTCTCAACTCTTCCGCCGCCAAGGAGATCACCTCACTCTCCTCGCCGCCGTGCAAGGCTACGCATCCGAGAATTCCGACCGCAAGCGCTGGGCATCTAAACACCTCATCTCTCACCGCGCAATGCAAAGCGTGATGGATGTGCGCAAGCAACTCACTGCGCAGTGCAAGTCCCATTTGAACTCAAAGCCTACAGTGCGAACTTCAGTGGACGAGGAGACGCAAGAGAATATCCTCAAATGTTTCCTGAGAGGTTACAGCTTTAATATCGCGAGACTGTGCCCGGATAAGAGCTACAAGACGTTTGTGGGAAATCAGACGGTCGCGATTCATCCTAGCAGTGTGTTGTTTGGAAGGAAGGTCGAGGCGATCATGTATAACGAGTTTGTGTTCACGAACAAGGCCTATGCGAGGGGTGTGAGTGTGATTCAGTTGAAGTGGCTGGATGATATCTTTCCTACATGAGAAGGACGATGGAAAATTCAGCTCGCAGGCAGCTCTTCATACAGGTATCGCACTAAACTAAAAGTTGCGTTCGCGGCGAGTGTGTAGCTCGAACGTAATGCTTCGTTATATTCATTCATTCATGATCCGTTCTGTGAAGCCTCCGAGGCACTGTGCGCATGCTACGCCTTTCAATCCCATCTCAGGACTTCAGCTCTGATCAGACCCGGCGCCCGTCCGCTGGCAGCATTACCGGCTGCTGCTACGGGTTTTGCAGCATTGCACACTCCACACCGGCCGAAGTCTCCCGGGTTGATGTAGCTCCCACCTTTACACGCCTCGCTTTTGCAACGCCAATGGCCTGGCACTAACTTCGTGCGTAGGACGTTGGAACAGGCGATGCAGAGAGCTGATTCGGGCTCGTTCTCGAGTGAACATATCGGGCAATTGAGGGAACTGGTCGTTGCTGCATCGTTGGCAGGCTTCATGGACGGAGGGAGGCGCTCAGCTGTTGAGCCGCCATCAGAGGGCTCGGAGGCGATCTTGTTGGCATTGAGCTCATGGAGTGGAGCGAGTCGAGACGCATTTTTGTGGTCATTGGCGCGAGTCCTGGACCGCTCTGATGCTTTCGGTGGTTCTTCTCCCTCGCTCTCCGTTTCTGAGTCTTCGTATCCGGGCTGTCCAGGTGCTGGAGGCTTGGAAGGTGGAGGCTTGCCAGAGTCAGGCTTCGCTGGACTCTTGGTCGATCCTTTGGCAAGCATTCTAAGCTCGGCCATTTCTCTTCCAGCGCCATCCTCACCATCCTCCTCATCACCGCACACACGGTAGAGGTCATCGCCCTCTTCGTTCTTGATCACCACAGCATCGGAGCCCGTCAAAGCGCCATTTTCATCCCAATCTGACTCAGTCTCACTGTCTGATCCATCATCCAATTCCGGTGTCTCCTCTTTCTTGGCTTGCGCTTGAGCCTGTGCAATCCGCGCAAGTGCAGCGTTCGCCGCCAGATCTCTACCACGCTTGCTCTTGGCCACCTTAGGCTTTCCTTGTCGTCTCTTGCCGCCGTTCATGGTCTCCAGTGCGCCTCTCAAGAGATCATCTTCGCCCACAGTGGAGCCCTCGCCGTGTTTCCCAAACTTCTTCGCGATGCGGCGCTGCTGGCGTTCAGCGTAGCTGACCTTCTCAGGCTGATCACCATCCTGAGCACCACGCTTCCGCTTCCGCCCCCTCTTTCGATATGTGCCTCCGCAGAGATGCTCCGGAATCTGGCTCGCATCCGGAAGATGATCGTGCGTGAAGGCTCCACTTGTGAGATCACGCCCACGCCCCCAAATAGCTTCGCCAACGTATTTGTCTTTCCAGAGATCCTCCATCTGTTTCGCGTACTCATTGCGCACCGCCCAGAACGCCCGACTGTGATTCATCTGCTTGCAATGCGCCAGCTCGTGCATCATGACCATCTGCACAAACTTGAAGCTCAGCCAGTGGCCTTGCTTGTCCTTGAGCACGAGTTGTATCGTCTCGCCGCCATTGAAGTTCCGTCCCAAAAACTCGGTGTTGTATTCGTACTCGTCTAGTCGTCTGACCTTGATCCCGTGCTTCTTCATGACAGGATAACATTGTGCAGCGATGCGATTGAGGAAGTCCTCTGCGATGGCGTGGTCGGCATTCTGTCGAATGGGGACGATGAAGTCGATGTGTTCATTCGGACGCTGATGGCGCTCATTGAGGCGCATGAATCCGGAGGCCATGGTGGCGCATGTATTTGCGTGGTCATGTCCGAGGAAACGTGAAGCTTGCAAATTCAGGTACGAGACGAACGGCAACGCGAAATCAACAGAAAACCGCGACTTGTCACTTGACCGACGTCACTCTGCTCTCTGCCTCCTAATCGAATCCACGAAACATCCCTGCAAGCAATGGGAATCCGGTTTATGACAATAGAACGACCGGGGTGCTGAACGCGCAGGAAAGTCGTTGCACAATGCTCTGTGGAGGTACTAATGCAGGATGTGGAACATGTTTGACGTCTCTGGATTGCTTCTATGCCTGTCTTCCCTCAACTTACATCTGTGATTCTTTCATTGCCCTGTTGATTGAGCTATCATGTCTGCCTTCAACACGCCATGGTAGGGATTCCCAATGAGATAACACTCACTATTTCTGACTCGTAACCAGGTTCAACTCGCAAGACCGAAGCTTCTTCAATGTCTTGAACAAGTCAAAAATCGCCCATGTCGTCCTCGCGGCAGAGACGGAAGACTTTGATGAGGAGACTGAGCAGCAATGGAAGGACGAAGGCTTCCACGTTCAATATGTCCCTCTTCTGAAAGGCGGCGATGACTTCATAAATCGCGTCCACACAACAGGAGACACCTTTGGTGTGTCGGAGCAATATGCCATCGTTGGTGAGCCATCACGACCCCGACCAGCTTGCATGAAGTCATCCTAACCGACATCAGCATACGGCGATGCTGCATCACTTGCTCTCGAAGCTCACACGAAACCCAATCATCCGAAGCTCGTCGCCATAGTGGCCTACTATCCGACCACCATCCCTGCTGTGACCACCAAATTTCCATTCTCAATCCAAGTCCTGGTGCATCTTGCCGGCAAGGAAGTCAACGTTTGGAAGCAAGGCGAAGTCCTCGGAATCCAAGGGAAGCGCAGAAGACTCCAAAAGCGCATCGATCCTGGAATCGGCTATGGTGAATGTCTTAAGCTGTCGTACAAAGCCTACACCTACACGGGTGTGCAGCCAGGCTTTGCCGAGCACGATCTCGACGAGTATGACCCGATCGCGGATGGAATCGCCTTTACTCGGAGTATAGCTTGCGTCCGGAAAGGCTTCCGAGTTGACAACGATATCGAGGCCGTGCGAGACCACCATGCGAGGTACATGTACTCTGGTCAGACCGACCGGACGATGGCTCAAGTCCGACCTTACGGTCATGTCCTACACACGCCTACACTCGTGGGAGGCGTTGGAAGCGAGGATTTGGAGTACTTTTACTCAGAGCTCTTCACGCCTATTCCGGCCAACAGCAACACGCAGATCCGACTCCTGAGCCGCACCATAGGCACCGATCGAGTCGTGGATGAGCTCTTCGTGTCTCTGGCGCACTCAATCGAGATCGATTGGCTGCTTCCTGGTATCCCGCCGACGAATCGGAAGATCGAGATCGTGATTGTGTCAATTTTCCACGTCCGAGGAGACAAATTAGAGTCGGAGCATTTATATTGGGATCAGGCGAGTGTGCTTGTGCAGGCGGGTCTGCTGGACTCGAAGGCAGTGCCGGCCGCATTGAAGAAGAAAGGGGTCAAGCGGTTGCCGGTGGTGGGTGCTGAGGGTGCAAGGGCAATCAAGCGTGGCAGCAGTCGGATGGTCAACACGTTGATTCCAGATGAGTGAATAGCTGCATCCTTGGCCGGCCCGTTCACTTGCTCGCGGCGCCCATGTCTTCTACGGCATCCTCCCGGTCCCAAGAGTCGGTCTCCAGTTTTCGGACTCTGTCCAGGATGCTGTGGACACGCTGGCTGTTGACTTGTTTTGCTTCTTCTTGGAGATCCCATGTTTTCTGCAACACTTTCAACATCCACGGTTGAAGTGGCGTCTTCTTCGCCCGGCGATAGTCGTACAGCACACAGTCTTCGACGAGTCGGGCGGCAGGTCGCTGATGTAGTTCCGACAAAATGATAACATGCATGTCGAAATTGTCCGTTCCTTCTTCTGGTCGCGACGATAGTTTGTGGTAGATCGTGACATGATCAGGATACACCATGGGGAACTTGAACTCCGTTGTGATCTTCCTCAGCAGTAATCCCTCGCCTTTGGGGGTCATGAGATCTCTCCATTGCTCCGCGTGCTCTGGATCGATATGACGTGCGTATTTCTGCGCCCATCCAATGCGTCCACTCTCTGCGTATCGATTGTACACGACATTGTTGACATGGCCCATTGAGTCCATCTCGCCCCAGATGACCTCCCTTCGGTACATGCTCAGCCTGGTCTTGTCTGTGAGGAAGCCCTCGCTCCCTGCGACGAGATCTCTCCAGTCGCGTGCAATCTCTTTCAGAATGTGTCCCGCTTCATCCGTCTGATTTGGGTTGAGACCAAACGTGATGCATTGGCCGATCCGCTGCTTGACATCGGACAGCCATCGTGGGCTCAAAGAAGAGGTCGCCGGTCCTGCGGAGCTCGAAGCTTTCGTGGTCGAACATCGTTGTTGTTGCAAGGAGCATACAGGAGGAGTCCGCAGAGATGTCGTTGGCTTCGGAGTCAGCGTCTCCCACCGCGCGCCACGCCCTGCTCCCAAGCGCATAGCCATGCCCACTGCGAGACGCGTTATTGTCGAGAGTTGTCCCAAGTGCTGCATGGATCGAGGAGGCAGACAGAGCTCCAAATCTTTTAGCCGCGGCCGATCATCCGATTCAGAGCAATAGGAACGTCATGAATGTTTCTTCTCGCATATCTCCTCCAACAACATCCAATTGTTTTGCCAACCAAACCTATATTGCATCCGCTGTTCCATCTAGGAAGTCTTTTGTTTCCATTCGTCTCAGACAAGCTGCACGATACACCGGAGTGGCAAGATGCCGCCCAACCCGCTTAGACACCAGGTCATTCGAATCTACAAGGGTGTGCTTGATGATGACGAGAGAAACAAAGAACTGCTACTGACATCGCTATCGCAGAACTGCTTTATCTCGGACGAGAGTATCCGCTCGGCTACGACTACTTCAGGCCACGCCTTCACAAAGCCTTCAGTGCGAAGGCTGGAATGCAAGACGAGGAGCAGATCCGCAAAGGCATCGAGCAGGCCGAATATGTCAAGAAAGGTTCGTTGTGGAAGTTTTATGCTAAGAGTCCTCGAACTGACCGTCATCACGCAGAGATTGAGGCACTGTAAGCATCGCTTTGGCGAGCGTGCATCCGATAGAACTGACGTTTCCAGCTACTACCTCAAACGATACCGAGCACTGAGGCAGCGGTATGACAAACTTTGAATGCGTTCATCATCGGAACCGATCAGCCCGCGGCTGTGCCTTCGTCGCCCAGAACACTCCAATCTCCAGGCATTCGCCGGCAAATGCTTTCTTCTCAGGACCGAGCATGTCCGCCATCATACTCGCGAACCATTGGCTCCACTCGTCCGTGGTCTTGCCGCTGGCTTTCTTCAGCAAAGGCTCCATTGCCTGATACATTTCGAGATTCGTCAAAAGTGCAGTGTGCCTCAGGGCGGCTTGGTCAGACGTCAAAGTCCGCTCGGGCCATGTCGCTTTCTCTCGCGAGCCGTCAGAGAGAAACGAATCGCGGTAGTTCCTGCCGGAGGAAAGGGAGCTCCGTTGGGAGTTTGGTGCTCCTCGTTCACTGGGTAATTCTCCAAAAGGAATCGCAATGCGTCGACTACCGTGGTCGGAGAGCGATTCCTCCTGAGTCATCAGCTCTGTCATTCGCGGACACGGCGCTACCAGAATCGACTCCCAGTCCAACACCTGTTCCACCCATGCATTTGCTTGCACAAAGTACTTGTTCTGGGTCGGCACGAATGGGTGACCGCGCGGCAGGTTGAACGTCGCCGTGGCGTCGGCGACGAGCTCCTCCTCGACAGTCCCAGACCGCGGTGGCGGCGTGTCGGGATCCAGAGATCGAATAACATGGTCCGACTCCCAGGCTTCCAAGACCCCACCTTCTTTGAGTATCCTCATCACCTCGTCCAGGATACCAACAGACCGTTCGTCCAGCGGCATAGTCATGGTGGAATCCTTGATCATAACTACATCAAAATAGTCGTCTTCGAAAGGGTATGGCAGATCACGGGTGTCGTGTTGTAGAAATCTCCAATTCACGCCGTGCTTCGCGAGATCCGGAGCCGTGGAAGCTATATCCATACCCACGAATTCAACTTCTCCGAAGCCCGTCGCCTTGAGATAGTCGTCGCACAAAGAAGTCCAAAGCCCGGTACCGCATGACATATCGAATATGCGCTTTGGTTTCATCTTCTCGATTCGTGGCGCACAGAGGGCCCTTCCGAGGGCCTGCGTAGCTACCAGAGTCCTGAGATTCTGACGGTTGAACTCGGTCAAGTCCACAGGCAGCGGATATGGGCTGCCTTTGATGTACGGTCGGCCATGACGGAGCTCCAGCACGTCGCTGGCTATCTCTACAGGAGGGATCTCCACAGGAGGTGTCTTCGCTCGCGGCGGGTTGCGCTGGGACGCCACGGTAACGAGATATGAGCTGCCCAAGGCGGCTGTGCCCGCCATAGCTGATACTCGGCCACTGCGACTGCCCGGCCGGCCGCCGCTCCTCGAGGTGGTGTCAGTTTCGCGTTGCTTTCCCGATCGAGGTGCGCCATGAGATCCCTGTTGATCGGGGAGGTCGGCACGGTCGGTTGGATCTCTCTGCACTGTAAGTTGCGTGAGACCGGGGTCGATGAATGATCTTCGTGCAGATGCTGGATTGTGAAAGTCGTGTATGAAGTTGCTCATTTTAGCGATGCTCTCCTCTCCAGGGCCGCACCAATCCTAGACCTCTACTCTACGCTGGCTCAGTCCCAACGTTGTGCCGTCATTGACTTTGCCGGGGTATGGGTCCTGAATAAATTTGCTGAACGCGAGAGATCACGTTGCCGGCAGAGAATAAGAGGGCTGCAAGACCCTATATGCATGAGAAAAACACCAAGTATGAGGAAGGAAAACAAGCACGCGGCAGAAATAAGGAGTGACAAGGACGAGGCCGGTAGAACATCGTGGTAAACACCCCTGGAAATCGCCTCATCAGACTTGTTGAACGATCTCAGGGCCGCAAGAGCCGCATCCTATTACACCATGCTAGGGACCAAAGGAATGCAGGTAGGTGCTGAAACCATTCGAGGCGTGGTGCCACCTCAATGGAGATGTTTCGACACAAGTCATTTCAATGTCCAAAATATCGTCGTAGGTTCCGCCATTGGGCTTGTCGAGACTCTGAAGTATGCTTGCTCTCATGTCGCTGATGCATGCAGCTGGAGATCGGTGAATGATTTTTTTTTCGGTAGAATGAAGGCATCTTATGGATTCTGTCCCGAATCGAAGAGGAGCTTTTGGCTGTTTCAGCAGTAGCGCCCTGTGAGAGTTGAGCATTGATCGAGTGTGACCGAGGCCTCTTCCATCTTCGCAGTGACCAAAGTCTAGAACTCGAGAACCGTGGAGCTATTCACGTTACCTCCAGTATGGCGATGCCTCAGAACGACGGGATCAGTAGTCAAGAAACCGAGATCGAAGCTTTTGTGTCGTAAGGTGGTGTGATCGATTGATGAACACGAGTGAATGCCCGTTCTCGTGTGGCTGGTGAGAATAACGACATCGCAAGGGTTCGTCTTTGCATGAGGCTTGAACTTCTTCTTGGCGCCTTTCCCCAAGCCGACCGATACGACTTCATCTCTTACCCAGACGTCCATCCCGCGCTGCAGCAATTCTTTTCCCTGGTACCGCATACCGCGACGATATCGATTCGACTCTCATCACGGGGCGGGCGCAATTCGCGATACCCGGAACCACTTCCGTCATAGCTGCTCGCAAGCGTGGTCGAAGCTCCAACAACGTCCTCCTCACATCCCTCACGAGCGCACCGCACCGTACAGCCTCCCATCCCGGACATCGAACCGTAGCCACCACCGCTCCCACCGAGTCAGGTAGTATTCTTTCGTTGATGCAGAGCGCGGCGGTTGCTCATGTACAGGAGACGAAGAGTGCGCCGGCCAGAACCTCCTCCTCCCTAAGAACCAACACGCGCATCCATCTTCCGCGCCGTCACTGCTCCAGCGCGCGGGCAGCAGTCGCTACACCCCACCGACCATCTCCGCCCGGTGATGGCGGATGGTTTCACCCGGTTCAATACCGGAAGCCAGTATCTCTACTCGAATCAACACTCGGCCGCCCATCCACGCAATCAGCTTCACCACCGCAACGGCTCCCCGATCAACAACAATCGCGGTCTCTTCCAACATAACGCCGACACTCCTTCACCGAACCGATCTCCGGGCACCAATTCGCCCGCTCATAATCCGTATACGATGTACAACAATCATAATCACCGCCAAAACCATAGCCTGCTCAATGGCGGTGCGCACCAGAACTTCCAGCCCCAGATGAGCTTGGGAAAGGCATTCCAGAGCCAGTCACACGGCCATCAAGCGCACCACCTGAACAATCACAATCAGGACCACGGTTTAGGGCACAGCAACAACTTCGGCAATCACCATCACACCATCTCCGCGAGCACCTTGTCCAATACCACTCCAAACTTCACACCTGCACATCTCCAGAATGGCACACCCGAGAGCTCCAGCACGCTGAGCAAGCCACCGAACGCACATTGGGCAGAGCAATTGAGGGAATATGAACGACTCAAGATGGCGGATCACAAGACTCACTTTTACGCACGGACAACACCATCAGTGAGTAGGTATCCTGGAGCCTCACCCTCGACGAACAATGCGCGAACGGATGGGGAAGAGCACGGGGAGAGGAGACGCGTGCTCGAAGGGTCAGAAGATATGGGGTCATGGAATGCAATGGATCTCTGCGGACAAGGACTAAAAGGCGTGGCACCTGCATTTTTCAAGCACTACCCGAAATTGAGCAAGGTCTACCTGAACTGGAACAAGTTGAGAGAGATCCCTCCACAGATTGGACAGATGCGCTTCCTGACCGTTCTGGACCTCTCCATGAACGATCTGCATTACCTGCCGCCAGAGATTGGTATGTTGACGAGTTTGAAGAAGCTGGCTCTATACGACAACCACCTCGATGATCTCCCGTACGAACTCGGGTCGCTTTACCAACTCGAAATGCTCGGCATTGAGGGCAATCCTATGAGGCCTGACTACAAGGAGCGATTGGTTGAGCACGGAACGCAGGAGCTGGTCAGATATCTTCGTGAAAACGCGCCACGTATGTTCCAAAGATGAAGTATTGTCTGCTATTTTCTAACGTTCGACAGAACCCGAACCACCCCTTGACCGAGCATGGATACCTCTGATCGAAGACGCTCCAGAGACTGACAACTTCACCATCTTTAGCTGGAACATTCTCTGCGACAGAGCTGCAACCGCAGCAATGTACGGCTACACACCCTCGGAAGCGCTCTCCTGGCAACGAAGGAGAGATTTGATTCTCGATGAAATGCAAGGCCGCGACGCGGACATTATGTGTCTTCAGGAAATGGATATCGAGAACTACAACGAATTCTTCCGACCGAATTTGGCATCAATGGACTACAAGGGTGTTTTCTGGCCGAAGTCGCGAGCGCAAACAATGGCCGAGAAGGAAGCCAAGGTTGTCGACGGATGTGCCATCTTCTTCAAGAACACAAAGTACATCATGCTCGACAAGCAAGTCATCATCTTCAGTCGAGAAGCCATTCAGCGACCGGATATGAAGGGCGAGCACGACGTTTACAATCGAGTGATGCCCCGGGATCACGTTGCCGTGGTCTTGTTTCTGGAGAACCGACAAACGGGATCACGACTGATCGTTGTGAATACGCATTTGACTTGGGAGCCTTGGTACAGCGACATCAAGATTGTGCAAGTGGCCATCCTCATGGAATCTCTCACAAAGCTCTCCGAAACCTACGCCAAGTGGCCTGCGTGCAAGGACAAAGACCTCTTCAAATTCGCCAATGAGGACAGCGCCGACGGTGCCGAGCCCGTGAAGATGGAACCCGGTCCTTCGATGAAATATGACGAACCCACGCAAATCCCTCTCGTTGTCTGCGGCGACTACAACTCCACCCATGACTCTGGCGTCTACGAGCTCATAACACAAGGGTCGCTCTCCAACTCCCACTCTGAACTCGGCAACAACAATTACGGCGACTTTACCCGCCACGGTATGAGCCACCCCTTCAGTCTGAAGTCTGCTTATAGTGGCATCGGCGAGCTGCCGTTCACGAATTGGACTCCGGACTTCCGTAAAGTGATTGACTGGGTGTTCTACGCTACAAACACGATGCAAGTCACGGGCGTCCTGGGCGAGGTTGACCCGGATTACATGCGTCGTGTACCTGGATGGCCAAACCATTACTTCCCGAGTGATCACTTGCCATTGATGATGCAGTTTGGAATCAAGGAGAGGAAAGAGCGGAAAGCGGCGGTGGAGACGGACTTTGGTCCTGCACGGAGGGAGAGCAGGAATTGAAGAGTTACGCAACGGCTTGACGACGATGACTGAGAATCTCTGGCGCAAGGAAGGCTGTTTGTTCGCTTTTTGGGGAGGAGGAAAACGGCAAGGCAAAGGGGTGTTGGGGAAACAGGGCGCAAGCTGCTGGGACTGGGTGTTGATGTCGTTGTGGTTTGTTTGAAGTTATGCGTTCGCTACTTTTGTCGTTTACTGTACACAGGAAGCAGTGTGGAGTGGAGCGGGAATGTCTTTGGCCGCCTTTTTGTGTGCGGCTGGACATGGCGCGAAGACGTGGTGGACGAGGGCAAAAGATCTCATGCTGGTGATGGGGCGTCACGTTGGGCTTGTTGCTACGCTTTCTCTTCAATTTCTGCGGCTGGATGGGCTGGGGAATAGTGGTATTCGTTCTCTATTTTGTGGGCTTCTTCTTCTTCTTGTTGATATGGTGCGGTTGTGGGAGTGCTTCCTCGATGGATGTGCAGAGAAGGAGATGGAGTTCAGTGATTGCATCACTGTGTTCAAGGAAGTGTTGTAAGACATGGTATGAGAAGAATGGTATGAAAGTGCATCGTCTGCTGCTATCGCATTCCTTCGTCAATGATCGGCATCCTTTCTCCCGCCGCGCTCAAGCAACGATAAGCACCAAATTCGCAAGCTGTCGTGAAACTCTGCTTATCGCCGCATCACACCCTCTTGAGCATTTTCAGCACGCTTGCGACTGACGAACATGTAGCGGTGAGTATGATGCAGGAGAATGAACAAGACAGCCTGTCAGCCAAGCCTGCTTTTCCGTCTTCGACAGGCATTGAGATGGAGGGCAGACCTTGCCGCTGCACTCCACAGCTGCACGCCGGCGATCGCAGCGAGCTCGTCTATTCTTTGCGTGGGCGCGTGACGTGGTTGTCTATGGGAGAGACAGGGGACGTCGTCGAGCTGACGACGCAACTCTTTTACAACCATGTCTGCCTACTGCCAGCCAATTCTGTAACCGCAGCCGACGTGCTAAAGGACGTGGTAATAATGATCGACGCCTTGCCGTGACGAGCTCGGAGCGAGGCTTGTGAGGAGCAAGCCATGTGCCAGGAATCGACGGGCGGAGCGGGATGGCTGTTTTCTTGCATGAAAGTGATCGACGACCGAAGTGCGGGTTTTGTCTCGAGTCTAAAGCAGCATCCTGGCCTGTCACATCAAGAGGTCGTGGAAAAGAAGGAGCTTGCAGCCGGTCCGGATGTAACAGTACACGAAGGAGGAGAGTTCATGTCTGTGGATGGTGCTGCTGCTGATTCTGCTGCTGATTCTGCTGGAGTTTGAGCTCGTTGGAAGGATAGATTCTGCATCTACATCAGGACAATTCTGCGGTAGAACTAGAGAGTAGACTTTTCCACGAACCATGCGGCGAAACATGGAAGTGAATCGTGGAAATCGGCGCCAGCGAGCAGAGTTTTGCTGTTTCTCAGGGAGTGATGACACAGAAACTCTCACCCTGGTCGCCTGGTCCGCTGGTCTTGCCCGATTTCGTTTCTAGTAGCTGGTAGAGAAAGCAGCGGAGCGGCGGAAAGAGCCGTAGCCTGGTTTGTTCCTGGAGTGGCTTGACAGCAGGCAGAGAGGAATCCACTGTTTGGAGAACTCGCACGACTGTTCTATTCCTTGTTTACGACCACCACCACCCCATCTCTCCACCCACGCATCGATACTCGATTACCCCTCCTGGACACCTCTGGCTTGTCGTCCCGATTGTGACGAGCCAGAAGGGACGACGACTGCTTGCTTGGTCAGGAGTTTAATGCCTCCGAAGGGCAAGACGAAGAACGCACTGAGCCCGCACGACAAACGCCACGAGAACGGCCTCGCTGCCCCGGGAAAGAGAGTCGCTCGTCAACGGAGCAACGGCCAGCTGAACGGAGTGTCAAATGGCAAGCTCGCGCCATCCGTGTCGCCTCCTGCGCTTCCCTCAACTGGCCTAAACTCGGGCTTCAAGTTTCCACGAGCCGCCGACGATACCTCTCCCGGCTCCGCGAATGCTAGTGACAATGTTGTTGGAAGTGAAGAGAAGAATACACCCAGGACTGCTTCAGACGCATCGATGGAGGAAGAAGGACCGCATGGCGAGAGGATCGACGGAGTACACGAGCAGGTCTCGGTGGAATCACAGCCCACTGTAGCGGACAACAAGCACGCACCTCCCCACGCCGGCAGCACGTTTTCTACGGTATCGACGATTTTGACATACTACCCGCTGCGCGATGCCATCTCAATCCTCATCCTCCTCTTGTCTCTCCCGCCGACCTTGGTCCTGTTTATCCAAACACTCTTCGCTTCGCTCACGTTTGTTCCACCGACGGCCGGTCTGTCAATGTCCACGCTACCCAACGTGAAGGAGATGTTCAACTCGTCGAATTTTGGATACCCAGCATTGGCCACGATTCTGTTTGTTGACGTCTTTTTCTGGGGATGCTGGCTCACTCTCTGGAAGCCCACGCAGGCCATCTTCTTGGATCTGTCCCAGGCCGTCATTGCAGTGTCTCTCAGTGGAGCGGCGGCCAGCACGAGCGGGCCAACATACAGCATAGCCACGTGTGCACTTATCGTCTGCGTGTCGCACGTGCTGCGGTATCAAGCAATACACCTCACCGCTTATGACTATCTCCGCTCTGTGCTGCACAAAATGGACGTCAAGTTACCTCTTGATGCGCCTGCTTTTGCACCTTCATATCTTTCAATACCACCGATCGAGCGTGGGATGCTTTTCAACATCACCCGCACAATCCTTGGAATACATATAGTTTCGCAGGGCGTCACGACCTGCGTTCGTCGCACTCTCGCCAACGCCAAAGCCAACGAAAAAGACCACAACCTACCTGCAATCATCAAGACCGATACCGAGGCCACTGCTGGAGTCGATCTATCTTCGCGAGCTGGTACCGGCATGGCCGAAGGCTTACAGCCTCCATCCAATGTCTCGACTTCTGACGGCCGACTTCCCGGACTTCCATCTCACCGCGATGGTAAAGTTCGGGAGTCTAACAGCAAGAAGAAAAAGAAACAGGCCAACCAGGTGCGAAGTCAGCAGCCACTCTGGGCTGCGATTGCAAGTACCAAAGTCACTTTCGTCAAGGAAATGGAGCAGCGAGATGCGGCCGACGACGCTCGTGAAGCCGCTGCTATGGATAACAACACAACAACCCTGTTTTTAAGCGCTACCAACACCCCTACCAATCGCGTCTGGATATGCGAAGTTCGGGATACAGAAATATACTTCGCCGTGGAGCTCTCGCCGGAAGCCGCAACGGAGACTGTTGAAGGGAAAGAGAACTCGGTGACACCAGGCATTGATAAATCGAAACCCTTTTTCATCCGCGTCAATGGAGCTGTATGGAGCTCGGCCAGGATCATGCCGCGCGAGGATGCCGGGAACGGACCTATCGACCGCTACGTGGGCGAAGTCTTCGGCCTTGCACCAATGAGCAGCTACCATTGCGAGATTGTCAGCATCGCAAGTCAGCGCGTTCTTTGCTCTGCCAGCTTGGTCACTCAACCCGCACCGACTGCTGAGCAGGCTGCTGCGGTACCTGCGCCTACCCAACATCAGAACCTTCGACCTTCCTCGCCAGTAACCACGCTCAAGCAGTCGATCCAATCCGCCGAGGCCAAGCTGAACGAAACCAGAAATCGCCTCAAGAAGACCAAGAAAGACCAGCGAGCCGCTCACGCCGATGTCAAAAAGGAGATCAACGCGCTCAGGGGCAAAATGGAATCGTCCGGTGGCCTGGATGATAAGCAGGAACGCAGGCTCCTCCAGATCACCCAGCACAAGAATCAAGCCGAAGAAGCGACCGCCGAGCTGAAGACACAGATCGACGCAATGGGCGACATTCCCTCGGATGAGCTGGCCGAATCTCAAGCGAAGCGACGCATGTGGCAGTCTGCCCTGGACGCGAAGAAAGCCGCCAACTCTGACTACGAATCCGCAAAGGCCGACCGGGACCGCGAGCTTGCTGCACTCCGAGCTGAGATCACCGCTTCGGAGTCTAAAAAGGAGAAGCTTGCCGCTCGAAGTGCTCAACGCGCACAGGAGCTCGAACGACTTGCCGCCAGGCAGCAGTCCGAGATGATGGCTCGCTCCAAGCAGGAACACGACCGTGCGCATGACCTCGCTCGGAGGGAACACACCGCCGATCAATTTCACCAGCAGATCGCCGCCATGGAATACGAGATCCAGTCCTGGACGACAAAAGCACAGGAAGCCTACCAAGCTTCCGCCGCGCTCTCAGGCTGGCCGACTAACATTCCTCCCGGCTTTCCAGGCTACTCCTCGCCGCCGACCCCAGAAGGCATGGCGTCTGCGAACCAAGCAAACGGTCAACCCAGTCCTCAAACTAACGGTTTCTCTTCCATCCCGTCCTTCACTCCCGGCCACTCCTTCACGCCTTCCAACCCTTTCGTCCCTTCCTCGCACATGCACTCCACCTCTACCGGCGCCATGGCTCCACGCGGACGTAGTTCGTCCATGCTCAGCCAAATATCCGGTTTCACCGATGACGACTACCATTTCGGACCCGACATTCCCTCGCACCAGCAGCAGCAGCACTGGTCTATGCCACAGCAATCGCAAGCTCAAGCCGGCGCTTCTTCTCACTCCACCACCGTCCTGCCCACCACGGATCGCCAGGCGAGTGACGGCGACGCGGAGGGGTCGGCGAATGGTTCTGGCTCTGCTGGGGCGAGCGTCATGAATGGGAGTACGAATGGTTCTAACAGTCCGAGGCCGGAGGCGAAACCTTTTGTTCCCGGAACGAATGGGAGTGGGAATGGCAAGGGAGGAGGATTCGGTACGATTGGACAGACGAGGAAGACGTTGCCGCCGAGTCCGGTTGCGGCGAAGGTCGGAGCGATTGGTAGATAGGGTTGGTAGTTCGCCTATGAGATGTGGTTTGTTGTTGTTACCGACTGTCACCCTGGTACTTTGATTGCGAAGTGTGTCGTGAGGTGGCGCGATCGTGCTTACTCATGCAGATATTGGATGTCCTGGATTCCTTGAGTCTTGAGCTCCTTCCCCTACATGCTCTCGACACGATTAGTGATCGCAATGCACAATATGACACTGGCCGTTGCTTGTGACTGACATCGGTCATTGCTTGTTCTTGTTCGATTCTTTCCTGCGCCAAATGGAGAATTTCATAAGATCCGTCGCCGATCTGACCAGGGTGATGAGCTTAAGCCGCGGCGGCAACAAGCATGCTTCAACACCCTGTCCAAGGATGCCCACACTCGCGGTTAGAGACCAAATCTCTCGGCGCAAACGAAACGAAAACCTTTTCGCGAGGACCGTGATGATTCTAGGTGCATGATGTACAAAAGACGTCGCGTGAACGTATCGGAATGGCTGCATTGCTCAAGGATACCACCGGGGCGTCAATGGTCCGATTCCTGGTCCTTAGACCTCTCAATCCGAGCAAGCTGATCATCCTAGCGCGGTTCGCATTGGCGCACGATGTTCGAGGGCAGTGCTCGGTGGCCGGCGGGAGTTCTGGTCAGACCACAAAATATGTAACTATAGTGCTACAAGAAGCCGTCCTCTCTGTCCTTTCGACTCTTCTTATCATCCTTCTTTCCTTCTGTCCACCGAACATATCCTGGTGAATCACCCTTTGGTATTCTCCACGACTCTATCCACTCGCACAAAACATCCGCCATCATGCACAAAGACAAGTTTCTCAGCATTGCTTACGTATGGATAGGAGGATTGCTGCCTCTCCTGAAGCCGGAGAAAAAAGACTTGACCGGCAAGACTGTAGTCGTCACTGGCGGCAACTCTGGAGTCGGGTATGGGCTGGCCTTGCAATTAGCAGAGATGGGCGCTTCGGTCTATATTGCTTGCCGTAGCGAAGTTCGGGCAGCCAAGGCACGGAACAGTATGTTGGAGAGCTGTCCGGATGCGAAGATTGGCATTGAAATTCTGGTGAGTCCGATTAACTTCATCCTAAGGACTTCAACCACTGACTTCCTCGCCAGGACACAGCGTCTTTTGAATCAGTAAAGGCGTTTGCTGCGAATTGGAACCACGGAAGGATCGACATCCTCGCGCACAATGCGGGTATCACCCTGCCGCCAAATGGCAAGGAGTTCACGGATGATGGCTACGAGTACTTGTACCAGGTCAATGTCTTGTCCTCCTTCCTGCTGACAGGTCTGCTGGACTCGGAGGGAAAGCTGGCCGAGGATCTGCGTGTATCATTCACCTCAAGTGTCGCAGCCTATGAGTCGTCGCTGCCGGACGACTTCAGCATTGCCAAAACACAGCTCAAGGTGCGTGTGGAACATTCTCGAACTGTTCCCGTGCGACTTACTGACAGAATGTTCGTGTAGAGAGATCCGCCGTTGCATGGCGGCGATGAACTGTCTGACAGATACTCGCACACAAAACTATTGCAAGTAGTCTTCGCTCGAGCCTTGCAAGTTCAATTCGAACGTGATCCCGGCAATAAGCGACTCGCCTTCTCTTGGGAGCCAGGTCTGACGCGAACCAAAATCTTCGAAGACGTACCGAATGCGAAATGGGACTTGAGATTCTGGTTGGTCTCCACGGTCATGCCTTATGTTGGGATCGACGAACGGCAAGGCTCTGCTACGGGTGTGCATCTTGCTACGAGTGATTCTCCGGATGTCCTGGGGAATAAGGGGCGCATGTTCAATCGCATGAAGGCGAGATGGCTTGAGGTCGACGGCTACTCTGAGGAGAAGCTCGAGCGGGTTTGGACGAGGTTCGCGGCGGATGCTGATATCTCTTGGCCGTGGCGGAATTAGAGTCGGGAGAATATCAGAGAGTCCGCGCGTATGGAACTGAGCGGCTGGTGTTTGGAATCTGGCTGTACCACGTCTTCTTTGAGCCTGTCTGAGGGTCATCTGCTTAGTCTTACCTCGATCGTATTAATGGCCTGGTTGAGGAGCTCAAGGAATCTGTGGTCGTGGAGCGCCTCGCTTTTCTTCACGCGAGCTCGACGACTTCCCTGCCACCGCGGACCATCTCAGACTCTTCCCGCGGCAACCGCTTTCAGAGAGTCATCGATCGCAGACCCACGCTCGGCTGACAAGATTCCCTTCCACACCGTCTCCTCGACCCTCGCATCTGGATCCATCAGACTCCAATTCGGACTCTGCTCATTCCTCAGCCACTTGAAGTCGTCCACCTTCTCCCACAGATTCTCCTTCGCATCGTCGCCCTCCAGTTGATACGCTTCCGGAAGAGGCGTGAATCGAATACCGCTACAGTCCTCGATGATCGGCCGCGAGCTCGCAAGGAGGTAGACGTCGCAATTCGTCGAGTCGTGCATGCGGAACTGTCGAGTTGCAACCACGATAGTTGAACTCTTGACATGCGTCAGATGGATTGCACCATCGACGTGGCCGCAGATGATGAGGCAGTTTGAGATGTTCTTGAGTGTCAGGCCGGCGAATGCACGGCCTTGTGCGCTGGGAGCAGAGATGTCGATGATGGAGTTCTGGATATTGGAGACGGTTCCAGAGCTTGTGGCGTGACTGGTGGCGGCAGGGATAACGACGTGGTCTTTGTCGTGGTTAGATATCGTTATTGAGTCGCTTTGTGCGGAGGAAGGTCCAGATTCTGAAGTACTGCTGCTGCCGTTCTGGGCGGAGATCGGATATGCATGTTCGTTCGCGGGAGTGATCGCCTCGATGGGGGTCGTAGCAAAGCTTGAGGCGTTCGAAAGACCAGCGACTGGCATCTGATGGCGTCTTTGACTCGCCAGCTCGGCAGCATCGTTCAGACTGATGGCGGATTCGTTCTTGGTCGCGGAAAACAGTGCGTTGGACTTGAAGGAGAACTTTGGTTTTGGTGCAACGGACGATCGTACTTCTTGCAGTCTCGCGTTCAGGGCTTTGATAGCATCTCCATACGTTCGCTGGTCGTACGCTGGAATGTAGGACGATGCGTCTTGGACCTCGGTTGACAGTCGAGCAATGGCAGATAGACAATGGTCTACAGCATCTGATCGCTCACCGCCAGCAGTACCGTGGCTTTGGATGCGACCCATCTGCTCTTGGAGGGCTATGCCATATTAGCAAGTTGGCATACAAGGCACGATCAGATGCAGCTCCGGATACCTGTGACTTCATGCTGGAAGTAGCGGAAGAACTTCTCATTCGGTGCCAGTTGAGTTGCTGAAGGCTGACCATCCGACGCAGTATCTGCCGCCATGTCGAACTCGAGCCTCTCCTACTTTGTGCTTCCGTATGCTTCGTCGATATTTCCTTGTACTTGCCCTTCCTTGAAGCTATTCAAAGAGTGGCTGGAGAATGAACGCCCAGTCCGAGGAACCATCGATGACAACGTCAGAGCTTGGTGTAGCGGTTAGCGAGAGACTACCAGGAAGAGCAGTCTAATTCTCTTCCAAGGCGGCTTTGAAGGAGCAACACAGATCTTGACTTATAGGTTGATCGATCCCAAGACGACTCGAGGCCACCTAGATCGTGCACGCGACGGCCCGACGGGAGAAGGGCACGCTAGCTTAGCGCGCGGCCGCTCCCGTAGGACTGTGCTTAAGCAAAATCTTTCTCTCAAGAATTCTCTCTCTTCTTCTTCCTCCTTTTTAGCTCTTCTTTGCCTTTTGGCTTAGGTATGTCACACTTCGACCTCAAAACATTTCGACACCATGCTAACAAGCCCATTCAGATCAAGTGTAGTATCTGGTATGCACCTTCCTGATTCAGCGCGCCGCGCGACGCCCCTTCCTTGCTAACATTTCGCAGTTCTTTTCAGTTTAATCTCTGAAACGTCACTACGGTGACATTCTATGATTATACTCATTTTTGGAACCAGCCCGGTGGCCGCTGAGCTTGCTCATGTCACTGGGCACCGTGTCGCCAGTTTATAGCACTGCCTCTGGCTGACGCGAATCACTTTTTCATCTGCCTCTTCGCTGACTGCGAGGTTCAGAAGAAGAACATGACTTTCTTTGCGCATGCCGCGGTGCGCTCTTGACACATGATGAGACAACAACTGCGCTACTATTCTCGGACTGCTGAAATACTGCTGTCAAATTGTCAATACTGTTGCGCTCTTGACACATGGAAACATTACAGGCTGCGCTGAAGTCCTTGCACCTCGCTGAAATACTGGTATTAGATTGTCAAGGCTGTTTATTGACTGCGAAGCAATTCATCTTCGCTCCTCGACCGCCATCAAAACAGCATATTCAAGCAGCCTCGATCGTTCGGTCCATCCAATACGACCTCTCATCCTCTCCACTTGGTCGCCCGCTCCTTCTCTGTCTTGGGCAGCCTCTGCACACCGAAATTCTCGTTGATCTCCTCCGCAGCTTTCTTCAGCTCCTTGTTGCTTGGCTTCTTGGACCAGGATGGCCCGCTGATGGCGCCTCTCCTTTCCCATTGACGGGGTGGCGGCGGTGTCATCAGCTGCGGAAATCTTGTCAGGTAACTCTCGTCGAATAAGTTATTCTGGGGCCGTCGTAGGCGCTGCGGCTTCTCCTCGCCAAGCGTATCGAGCAGCGGTCGATGTACCGGGATTGATGTCATAAACGGTGACAGCTGTTGGATTTGCTGCGCAGTCAATGGAAGCGCTCGGTTTCCATATTCTCGGAGCGACAGATCGCGCATGCGATCGAGCTGCGCAAGGAAGTCTTCGTTCATGGTGGCTCTGCTGGTTGCTGGGGTGTTTGGCGTCTGAATTTCGAGCTGCGCCAGTTCGTCAAGCGTTGTGGTAAGACGTGCGCTCTTGCTCGTGGGGTTCGCCATCTGAAGTTTGTTCTGTCGATTGCAGACTGAGCGGCGCAGGTTGAAGTAGATGAGCGGGAACTTACTCATAGACAATTGCAGAGACATAGCACACGACGCCGCGCGACAACCGAGACAGTTCACTCACGTCGAAACGGAATGTGACTCGCCGATGGAAGATTGAGCTGGAAAGATACAGTAGCGAGGCTGAGATTGTTCACTCACCTTCGACCATGGCCGAGTATAGTATTCTGCTGTACGATCGATGCCACTCTTTGCGCCTAACATCCTCCGCTATCTTCTCCTCCCAGCTCCTCCACCACCTTCACCACCTCTGTCAGCCAGACTCACGACCTCGCTGATTCCCGCAGCTTCCTGCTCATCCTCCAACGCCTGCACCTCTTCTCTGACATCCCACCACTTCTGCTCTGCGCGGTCGAAAGCTTTCTTCCGAATCTCCTTCACCGAGCGATCGTCAGGATTGCGCTCGTACTTCCTTGCCTCCAAGATGACCTCTTGCCAGTCGTTGTTGGTTCGAGTGAAGAAGTCGCGTAGAGTCTCGAATGGTCGAGGCATAGGAAGTTTGTCGTCTGGCGAGGCCGTGGCATCTTGCTCCATGTCTTCAATCTCCGCAGCGGCCGCCGCATGGGTAGCCGCTGCGTGTTCGTCCGCGATCGAGGTCGCGGGCGTGCTTAGCCCAGTACCCATCTCTTCGTCTGAGTCTGAGTCGTCCGAGCCTTCTTCGTCATCCTCATCGCTGTCTTCGTCTTCGCTTCCTTGCCAATCCTCGAGCTCGCGCTTGAACACTTCCTTCACGCCGTCCAGCTTTCCAAGATCAATGGAGAACATCTCATCAAACGTGTACTCGCGGTCACCTTTCTCGAAGGTGCCGCCAAAGAGGTACAAAGTGTCTTCCTGGACTGCTAGGGTAGTGTTGAAGCGAGGGTGCGGCATCTCCCACATGACCGGCTTTTCGATTTTCGTCTCTTCTTCGTCGTTGTCTGCGGCTGCGACAGGTGCATCAGTCATCTCCGTGTCATCCAGAGAGCCTTTGTTCTCGATGAGAGCCAGGTTTCGAAGAAGCTCCTCCTCATCGGCTTTACCTCTCCCACGTCTCCGATCTGCTGCGGGCACGGCTTTCTTGCCCGAAGTCCTGGGTCTTCGCAAACTGAGTTGAAAGAAGCGGTTGCGGTCGACGTTGTAAGCATAGAGCAGGTTGAAGAACTCGCTATCGATGCCTTCCTCAGACTCCTCGACGTCATGCACGCCGCCGAAAGCAATGCCACGACCTTTGTGATGGGCCATGGTCGCGCCAGCCCGTGGCGGGTTGGGTGAGTTGACTGGCTTCTTTCTCCGCTCCCACCTCACCGTAGGCGGAGTGTTGACAGGTGCTTCAGCCGCTGGCGGTGTGATTCTCAGATACCATGTATCTTGGTGCACCATCGGCTTCATGGTCACTCGCGAACCAGACTTTCCAGCTTTGGTGGACTTGATCGCTGTCGTAGCCTTGACACGAGAGTAGCCTCCATATATGACCGCTCCTGTCTCATGAGGGAGTAATGAGAACGACGAGCGGGCATCCGGCTTCTGTGCCTGCGCCGGGAGGATCACCGCATGCCAGACGTAACGCTGGGTATCGTATAGCCAGACGTCCTGCAGATACTTCGTCTGCTGGCTCGTATCCTGGAAGCCTCCGAACAGGATGATGTAGTTCTTGAAGTACGTCATTCGATGGCCACTTCGAGCTGGCGGTCCTCCTTTGCCTTCCAGCTTAGTCCACTCTCTGCTGCTCGGCTCAAGTCTCCAGAAGCTAATTGTTATGTCAGAGAACATCCGAAGAACATAATCAGGTTTTGGGAAATCTACTCGTTGTAATGATAAAAAGTGCCCTGCTTCGGACTGGAGAACTCGCCGCCGAACATATAGATGCCGCCGGAGTTGCCTCCCATGCACATGGCATGTCCACTTCGTGGCAAGGGTGTATTGGGACTGGTGACTTTTCGCCACGTATCCGTATTCGTTTTGTAGACAAAGAGATCGTTGAAGAATGTCGCGAGGGCTCCATTGAAGTATTCTCCTCCAAATAGGAACAGCTCATTGCTGTTTGCCGGAGATGCTACTAATGTGGCAGACGAGCGTGGCGATGGTGGCTCTGTTGAAGTCTCCGTGACTTTGGTAAATGCTTCCTGCTGCTTTTGGTATGCCAGCAGCATGGCATCGAGGTCTGCATCCTCAGCATCGCTATCATCATCCTATCTCGTTGTTAGATAGAGTTCACGGCTCATATCATTGAATCCTTGCCTTTTTCTTCAGTGACAATTTCTTGTCTGACTTGTCTGACTTTTTCGCCTGCTTGGCCGCTTTGGCCGCCTTCTTTGCCGGGTCTTTCTTCTTCTTATCCTTCGCCATCTCTGCTGCGCTTGCGTCAAATTCTCGACTGTGGCTGAACTAGAAAACGAGTGGTTGTTTCATGAAAGTGGCTCACTCCCGTCGGAGGTTTCATCATTCATTCACTTGCCCCATCTGCGGCTCGGCCCTCGAAGCTCCTGCTGCTGACTGTAAAACCACGACTTGCGATCCCAAATCTTCGATCACCATGCTCATACTCCGAAAAATGTCCACAATTGCTCCGGCTCGAATAATCAGTCAGAAGTCATATCAAGGTATCCCGCATTGATGCCCTGCGAACACGCCTTCCTCATTCACTAACCTCATTTCACGTCAGTCGCTGGAAAGCTCAAGGTGACCGAGCATTTCTTCGACGTTCCCAAGGACTACTCCAAACCCGACGGAGGCACAATCCGTGTCTTTGCTCGCAGTGTTCGCAAGCATGAGACACCCATAGTACCCGTCGTGGGCTCCGACAAAGAAAGCAAAGACCAGTTGCCATGGATGTGCTATTTGCAGGGCGGGCCTGGAAACGAATGCCCCCCACCTCAATCGTTTGCTACGACACATCGGGTTCTGGATGCTGGGTATCAATTACTGTTCCTTGATCAAAGAGGCACCGGGTGAGCAGGACAAGGTCAAGTGTAACAATTGGGCTTTGAGCTGATCGAGAGACCAGCCTATCCACCCCAATCACAGCATCAACACTACAGATGCGAGGCGATAACGATGTCCAACACCAATATCTGAAGCTCTACCGAGCTGACAGTATCGTCAAAGACTGCGAAGCAATCCGTCAAGCTCTGACAGCCGACTATCCCGAGGAGAAGAAGAAGTGGTCAACCATGGGCCAGTCGTTCGGCGGCTTCTGCACCATCACCTATCTTTCTTTCCACCCAGAAGGCTTACGAGAGTGCTTCATGTTTGGCGGGCTGCAGCCGCTGGTGAAGTCTCCAGACGAGGTGTACCGCAAACTTTTCGTCAAAGTCAAGGAGCGGAACGAGGCTTACTATGCCAAGTTCCCGGATGATGCGGATAGGGTTCGCACAATCATGAACTTCCTTGCACGATTCGGTGATGGCAAGATCAAGCTGCCATCGGATGGCAATCTCACCCGGCGCAGGTTCCGTCAGCTAGGTCTTTCACTGGGAATGCATGGAGGCTTGGATATGATCCACGATATTGTGCTACGAGCTAGCTACGATATCGAGGTACGTTTGTTGTTATCCCCTTTCGCCGCCGCCAAATTCTGATTGATATCAGGCCTTCGGACATATCACCCGAGGCTCTCTTTCGGCAATCGACAACATGTCACCATTCGACGACCATCTTATCTATGCCATTCTTCACGAGCCAATCTATTGCGAAGGCCACGCGCCCAACTGGTCGGCATACCGTGTTCAGTCCGAATTCCCAGAATTCGACGTCGACCGCAAGGATGGTCCAATATACTTCACTGGCGAGACGATTTACCCTTGGATGTTCGAGGACTACGCCGAGCTTCGCAAAGTCCAGGACGTCGCCAACCGTATCGCCTCCGACTCAAGTTGGGGTCCACTGTTCGACGAGAAGCAGTTGGCGAAGAACCAAGTTCCCGTGTATGCGGCAAGCTACATCGAGGATATGTATGTCCACACGGATTTCGCGATGGAGACGGCGAAGAAGATCAAGGGCTGCAAGGTGTTCACGACCAATGTCATGTTCCATAATGCTCTTCGATCTCGCGTGGATGAGGTCGTCAGGCAGGCGTTTGCGTTGCGGGACGATGTAAACGATTGAGGGTCGTGTGACTTTCGGCCGGTGAGCTACGCCTGGCTGCGTTGATCCGGCAAAATCCTGGGAGAGCAGGTCTCTTGAATGTAGACGTCAATGTCTTCTTTCAAATAAATGTTATGGCACGGTCTCTCCATCTATCGCTTCGCTCAAAGCAAGACGTTCTCCTGTACTGCAATGCGGTATATCGCGCGGACAATTGGTTCCACGTCCTCGCTCTTGATCGGCATCCTGTGCTCGCCGTTCCATTCGATCACAGTGGTGGTATTCGTATCGTGATATTTCTCGAGCATTTCTCGATGTAAATGTATGCCCGGATCCTTCAGCCCATGAACATGGATCGTAGGTATTTTGAGAACATGCGGACTCTTGCCTTCCCATTGGAAGCCTTCACTCATGCCTCCTGGGTTGACCAACGCCGGAGATCTGCTGTGCTTGCACAACGATACCAACGGCAGTCGTCCATTGCAGATGACGCCAAATTTGTAGTCCGTATCCGCAACTCCCTCTTTCTCAACCCGAATTTGCTGGTCATACAGCAAACTCGAAGCCACTTTCGCACCCTGACTGAATCCCAGCACACCGACCCATGGTCCGTCGCCTGGATCATTCTGCTTGCAGGTGTCAATCGCATACATGAGCTCTTCCGTCGCTACTTCGTCGTCCAGCTCTTGGTGCGTCGGGAGCCATCGCAGCCATCTTCGGAAAGGGCCGAAGTCCTTGTATGTCGGTGCAATGCCTGGTCCGGCGTCGCAGAAGTGTGGTCCATCGGCGAAGACGAGGCGGAAGTCGGGAAGGCGGTGGATGAAGGCTCGGGCTTGCAGCTGGAAGACTTCGCCAGTCACGCCGCCGCCGTGGAGACAGAGGATCCGAGGCTTGTGGAGATTGGGTTCTTCGTTTGTGGATTGTGGTCGATGATCAGACATGGTTGTTGTTTTCTGAGCAGAGTCGGAAGTCGTTCTGATTGGCTCTACTGTCGTCGGATAGGTCGAGGTGCTCGCTGGGATGGTCAGATCTAAATCACTGCTCGTGGTCTGTATTTCCTAGTCGCGGAGAAATAAGAGAGAAAGTTGAGATAGAACAGGAAGAGCTAGAAAATATGCCCGCGAGATCTGGTCACGCAGCTCAGGCGGAGCGATTGCAGCATCCTACCGGCCTATTTTGGGCGTCGGCGCATTCACATTGCTGCGGTCGTCATACCTATCGTCGCGCTGACATGTTCGCTGGCTTTGGGACTTGACATACTGCATCACTGTGGGAAAGAAGATGGTGCAGGATAGTTCTAAGGTTCACAAGTTGACACCGATTTGTTTGGCCAGAAACACCAGTCAGTAGCGTGTACCACACACATCCCACGCGACCTCATGCTCGGCTTCTCTCTCTCCCTCTCTTCGAAACCATCTTTTGGATGATCATGAATGCCTACATTACTCTAATGCCTCCGTGACCGTCTTCTCGATATCAGCTATTGTCTCAGCCGGGGTGGTCGGAGCTGACATCAGATACAGCACATTTCCCAAGACTCTCGAGTGGATGACTGCATTGTCACTCCCTTTCCCTGCCAGAAGCTGATCCCGCAGACCCGTCGCGGCTGTGGATGCGTATCCCGAGCCAGCTGGATCTTTAACGGTGATCGCAAGCACCGATCCGATCGCGAAGACGTTGTCGACTTGCTTCTTGTGCGAAATGGCCTTGACAAAAGACGATGACCACATGCTCCAGGCGTGCTCGTTCTTCTGACCAATGGTGGATGTTGTCGGACTCCAGTCAAACTTGTATCCCGTCCACGAGCCGCCGCGGTCCAGATCCATCAGTGTCTTCAGGCTCTCATTCGCGACGGAACAGCCCATCGGATGCGCTGTGTAGCTGTGGCCGTGGAGGAGAGCGTCGGTCTTGTCATCGCTCAAGAACGCCTCGAACATGGACTCACTGGCAGTCGTCGTGCACAGCGGGAGAAGGCCACCGGTGAGCAGTTTGGCGTTGACGACAATGTCCGATTGGACGCCGAGGAAGCTACCCGCGCTGAACCGTCCAAGTCGGTACAGGCCAGTAAAGACCTCGTCGAAGATCACTGGCAGGCCCTTCCAGTCGAGGTCGCCTTCGGCTGAGCCTGAAGAGTCTCGACGAGGTCCTGCTTCCGGTCCGTCTTGTCTTTCGAATTGGAGCTCTCGTGCTACTTCAACCAGACACTTCTGGTACAGTGGATCGGCGAACATCATGCCGCCAGCTCCGAGAAGTATCGGCTCGATTATCAGAGCTCCCAGATGCAGTTTCTCCTTTTTGATCGTCTCACTGATCGTGTCGAGGAGGTACTTCTTGTATTGCTTGCAGTCAGCTTCCCGATTGCTGAAATCGAACACATCATTCAGCGAGTCGAATTGACGTGTCTCTCGGCTCGATTCGAACGGCTCCACGATCCATTGCCCTCTGCGCATCTTCACAGTCGGGAAGTCAAGCCAAAGTCCACGGCCTCGGTACCACTCGACCTTCTCGTTGAAGATACTCGGCTCCGAGCAGTCCATGGTGCCTATGGTGTCACCATGATAACTGTTCTTGAGTCCGAGGATAGAGAGTTCGATCTTACGTGGCTCGCGTGGCTTGTGTCGGACCATCATTGCTCGCAGCGCCATCTTGACAGCCACTTCCATCCCAGTGCTGCCGTTATCGGAGTAGAAGACCTTGCTCAAGCGCGGGTTGCCAGACTCCTTCACGACCGTCTTCGCCAGTTCCAATGCAGGCTTGTGGATTGCACCGCCGAACATGACATGGCCGTACCTCCCAGCGGCGTTGGCGGCGGTAAGTGCGAGTTTTGGGTTTCCATGTCCAAGGCCTTGCGTCCACCATGATGCTGATCCATCGAAGGCAGGCTTTAGCAATGACTGCTCCTGTTCCGTGGACCCGAGCTTACCTGGGTCCGATTTGATGGTATAACTCTGGAAGTGGTCGCCGTACGCAGAGTCCCAGGCTGTGATCGTATCCTTGGACCTCTCGGTGTGCTGGAGGAAAGGGTGCCAGATCACTTTGTCTGCCTCCTCAGGCATGGACCGCAAATATTCGATGCGTCTGTCGTGCGATTCGATGAAATCCCTTGTGAAGTCATCTACGCCGGCGTCCTCGCTCGACGTGTCGTAGTAATGCTGCATCGCTTTGAGGTCCTCTTCGGCGTTGGCGTGTCGCTCGGGTGGCGGCGGTATCGAGAACGAGGCGATACCACGCTCCTTGAAGTAATCCTTGAGATACACGTGGTTCTCGTAGCGGTCGCCCAAGAAAAGCGCCACTGAACTCACGTCGTATCCTCTGGTGTGTAACGATTCCCATGCTGAGATCGTGGTTCCGATGCCTCCGAGATTGTGGTCCCCGATGAGGATGGTCGGCAGTCTCAGTGGTCGGTATAGGTCTGCTTGCGAGCTGCCCGAGGGCGCCGGAGACAAAACACCGCCTGCTGTTTCCACGATCGCGATTCGATCATTGCCGTCCGCGTACCCACTAAGTTCATCGTAGACTGCTTGGAGGACTGCTGCATCGCTGATGGGTTTCCCGGCGGACCGGACAGCCAAATGAGGGCTCACTGGGTCATCAAATTGGAAGAGGCATCTCGAGCTGACTTTCGAGCCGAGTCTCGTAATGTGGCTGTTGTCGGGTCAGTCTTGACGTTCTGGTTGATGAGACATTGTGCTTAGGGTTAGGGTTTGGGTAGCAGCAATCGCGGTCACAGATATTGCCATTGCCTCGCCCAGGGCCGGTTTTTAGAGTCAAGACTCTTCCACGCGATCCAAGGTATATGAAAGACCACTCACTGATCATCTGCTTCGTCCAGTGGCCCCGTGGACACAGGCTTGAGGTAGTTGACGTCTTGGAGCCGCTTTCTGAAAGCACGAATCAACACTGACGAGAATATCGTTTTGCCGACACCCGTATTTGCGCCGTAGACTTGCAAGACTCGCAACTTCGGCCACAAAACCGACCCAACATGCCGCATCCTGACGCCAGTACACCTCGCAAGAACGCAACAACGACAGGAAAGTAAAGAGTGTCTGGACGATGTATTGAAGACCACCTCATCGTCAAGCTCAAGCCCGGAGAAACCCAGCTCGGTCTGAGCCGGTCTAGACAGAGCTTAAACCTCCATTGTGCAAGACATCTCAATGCCTAACAACACCAAGCTGCAGAGGCAGGCATCAGCAGCTTCGTTCGACAGGTCAAAGGAAGCGGTCTACAAGTACGAAGGCCAAAGCAGCGATCAATCGTTGACTCACCGGCCGCCCGACGATGCCAAAGTCGGATGCCTCCCACCTCGACAATGCTCTCTCAACAGCTCTGGCCAAGCGAAAGCAACAATCCACAATCCGACAATTGACCACGAAACCGGCGAACTCCATTGACTTCTCATCCAACGACTTCCTCTCCCTCGCGACATCGCAAGAACTACGAGCCGCATTCCTGAAAGAACTACAATCCGACCCAGCTCTCGCCAACCACCTCGGGAGTGGCGGTTCACGACTTCTAGACGGGAACTCATCCTACGCGGAGCGACTGGAGAACGAGATTGCGCAATTCCATGGTGCCGAAGCAGGACTTTTGTGCAACTCAGGCTACGATGCGAACGCTGGTCTGTTCTCATGTTTGCCTCAGCCGGGAGACGTGGTGGTCTACGATGAATTCATTCACGCGAGCGTTCACGATGGGATGAGAATGTCACGGGCGAGGAAGTTGGTGCATTTCACGCACAACGAGCCAGCAGCATTGAGGAGGGTACTGGAGGACTGCGTCGCCGAGGACGAGGCGATGCGAGAAGGTCGAAGGAATGTCTTCATCTCGATCGAAGCGGTGTATAGCATGGATGGGGATGTGGCGCCGCTCAGGGACTTCGTGGCGGTGGTCAAGGCACTACTGCCGAAGGGCAATGGACATTTGATCGTCGACGAAGCTCATTCAAACGGCATTTTCGGTCCGCGAGGAAGAGGGCTGGTGAGCAAGTTGGGTCTCGAGAAAGAAGTGACTGTACGACTGCACACGTTCGGCAAAGCGCTGGCATGTAATGGGGGCATCCTCCTTTGCAGTCCACTGATCCGACAGTATCTTATCAACTACGCCAGGCCGATGATCTACACGACCTTTATGTCATATCCAGCATTGGCAGCGATCCGAGCATCGTATTCGTTCCTGATGGAAGGAAAGACCGTAGCATTGGCGAACAATCTTCAGATGTTGATACGAGCGCTGCATGAGAAGCTGCTTGAGATGCAAGAATCGCTGAATCTAGCGACCGATGTACAGCACCTCCTTCAATGTCCACAGCGATGTCCGGATACGCCAATCTTCTCGATATTATCATCCGAGCCGAAGATCCTCGCCGCGCACTGCCAGAGGAATGGATTCGTAGTCCGCGGCATCCTGCCACCGACAGTACCAGAGGGAACAGAGAGGATCCGAGTATGCCTGCACGCCGGCAACAGTGTCGAGCAGATCGATGCCCTGGTCGCGACCATCCGGAAGTGGGTTGCGAAGCGGGTGCATGAGCTTGACTCCGGCAAAGACATGAGGGCTAGGCTCTAGATTAGACATGAGATGAAGAACGCCCTCAAACGACTCGATCCACTCGTGATTTTGGTGTAGCAATCGTGTCTCTGTGCGAGGCTGGCTGTCCCGTATATACAATCAAAACGCCAGTCCCATCTTCCCATGTCCCTACAAGTGCATTGGCGGTGGTGCTGTGCTCAACGTCAGTATCAAACAGTCCACGCAATGCGCTCAAGCTCAACTCACGATCCAAATTTGGACAAGGCAAGTTGCGCTCGTACTTGCTGCCACCAGGAGCCGTAGCTGGTCTGTATGGGTCGGGATGCTTCCACTTCTCCAGCAACTCTTCGGTCTGCTCCACGAGCATCTGTGTCCCATTGTCAGCGCCTGCTGTGGCTGCCGCCCTCCGTGATCCTCCACGCTTCGCACCTTTTGTTGTCTCGGTTGGTTTACGGTTCGGTTTGCTTCGAAGAGGCTGCGGATGTACATGGCCTGTCCGCGCCAGACATATCTGTGGACGGCCCAGTCAAGGGAGAGCTTGAGGGCGCGGCGGTAGAGGTGACTGTGCGCGATGTTTGTTAGCTTGTACAGACTGATAGTATACCAGAAGAAGCAATGCTCACAGGACATGCGTGTTGGGCGCCATGATGCCGTGTCGTGAAATCGGTGCGGCTGTTCGCTGTGCTGTACTGCTGTTGCGGTACTTGCGGAGGTGTCGATTCAGCTGACCGGGTTGACCGGGAAAGCCCGGAGCTACGAGCGCCCTGACGAAGTTCGCCCTTGTGAAGATCGGCAAACAACTTGTAGCTGAATAGTGAACACCTACCTACCACAGCTTGAACACCAAGTGCGACGAGCTCGCCTCCCTCATCATCTCCTCTATCTCGACTCGATTCACCTCTGGGAGCTCCTCCAAACCATCCACCGGCTCTCTCTCATCATGTCCAGCGCTCAGTGCCTCCGCCGACTGGCGATCCGCCCTGTTATTCGCGCTGCGTCTTGCACTGCTCCAAGAGCTTCCGCCGGCCTTCGCACTCTCTCTACTGGCATCTCCTACTCGAAAGCTCTTCCAGCGCTCTCAAGATCGTCGTATGCGAACCTTTAGCGTTCTGCTTGGAGCTTCCAGCTAACAGTAAACAGAAAGTCTCTCCAACCACTTCAAGCTCGCCATTTCAGCCTAACAAGTCGATACCATGGTACGTTCAGCATGGGAGAAGGAAGATTTGTCATTAAGCTAACATTCATCCAGAGGAGCAGATCGTCAAAGTCCCAACCATGGCCGAATCGATATCCGAAGGTACCTTGAAGCAATTCTCAAAACAGGTCGGCGACTACGTTGAGCTGGACGAGGAAATTGCTACCATCGAGACCGACAAGATCGATGTCGCTGTCAACGCCCCCGCTGCTGGTACCATCAAGGAGTTTCTTGCAAATGAGGAGGACACTGTCACTGTTGGACAAGATTTGGTGAAGCTCGAGCTGGGCGGAGAGCCAGGACAAAAGGCGGAGAAGGGAGGTAGCGAGCCAAAAGAGGCGGCACCATCAGACCAGAAGACTTCGTCCCAGACAGAGGGCGAGACGGAAAAGTCCAAATCCGAACCCAAGGAGGAGTCAAAGCCCGCGCCAAAAGAAGAGTCAAAGCCTGAACCCAAGCGGGAGTCAAAGCCAGCACCTCCCAAACAGGAGCAAAAGCCGAAGAAGGAGGAGCCAACCCCCAAGGAGTCTGAAACCAAGTCCGAATCGCCCTACGGCAACCGCGAGGAGCGCCGGATCAAGATGAACCGCATGCGCCTACGAATCGCCGAGCGCCTGAAGCAGTCGCAGAACACCGCCGCATCACTCACGACCTTCAACGAGGTGGACATGTCCGCTCTGATGAACCTCCGAAAGAAGTACAAGGATGAAGTCCTCAAGAAGACGGGCGTCAAGTTCGGCTTCATGAGCGCTTTCTCCCGGGCGGCTGTCCTCGCCATGAAGGAGGTTCCCACCGTCAACGCCAGCATCGAGGGCCCCGGCGGCGGTGACACCATCGTCTACAAGGACTACGTCGACATCAGCGTCGCCGTCGCCACCGAGAAAGGTCTCGTCACCCCGGTCGTACGCAACGCCGAGAGCATGGACATGATCGGGATCGAGAAGTCGATCGCCGAGCTCGGCAAGAAGGTCAGTCTCATTGAACCCTCCAAGTCCCAATCCTATTGCTAACGATATTCTGACAGGCCCGCGACAACAAACTCACCATCGAAGACATGGCCGGCGGCACCTTCACCATCTCCAACGGCGGTGTCTTCGGCTCCCTTATGGGCACGCCCATCATCAACCTCCCGCAAACCGCCGTCCTGGGCCTCCACGCCATCAACCAGAAACCCGTCGCCATCGACGGCAAAGTCGAGATCCGTCCGATGATGTACCTCGCTTTGACGTACGATCACAGATTACTGGACGGACGGGAGGCGGTGACGTTTTTGGTGAAGATCAAGGAGTATATCGAGGATCCGAGTCGGATGTTGTTGTTTTGAAGAGAGTGTAGCGTGGGAGAGATGACTTGGGTCTGAGGAATATTGAAGACCTGGGCTACTTCCTGTGTTGTACGCTGCGGTGAGATGAGGTTTGCTTGAGTTGAATACGATTCGCGTGTATAAAGTTGCATAGCCTTGCCTAGCGATCAAATCCGTCTGGGCGAGTGCCCAAGAGCTCCGGTCTTCGTCTTGATCGTTGTATCATCTCGTGTGTTGCTGTTGCTTGCATCGCTTCAGAGAAGCCATGTCAGGCCTCCACGTCATTGTGCTTGAGCTGAGGACGATTTGGCAAAGGCTTCTCTGCACGACCGGCCGCTCGTCCCATACGACGACCACAACATTCCCGTGAGTGGATAGTCGTCAAGTCATTGAGGAATGAGGTTTCCAAGTCGTCCTGGCTTCATTCTCGACCATGGGCGGCTTTGTGAGCATTTGCCAAAGTCGGCCGCCGACCATTGGGCCAAGCGCATTGACCACCGCGTATCGACCATCGGCCTTGTTGTTTTGATCCGACCTCACCTTCACGCGGCTGCAGAAGGCAGATCATGCGAAATGCACCTCAAAGAACGAGCCAAAGAAGACAGTGAAGTGTGAGAATGATTTCTGATCAGAAATGCTCAATTGTCAAGCCTTGGTATCATCATAAAGCCCGACTCGCCTCTCCCCATCTCTCGTCGCCATCGCCGCTGCTGTAATGTACAGCCTTCTGGAGATGCTCAGAAGTCCATGCAACGTAGTAGTTAAAAAAAGCAAGTCTTGAAAAATCCACGAACACCCATTGTGTCCCCGCCTTGATGCGATTGATGTCCATTATCATTCGCGAAACAACCCCATGTGCGCCAGTACCCATTGTGTTTGTCGATTCTTTAGGAAACAGAGATGAGAGCATCTACAGCTCCTGAGATGGGCCCTTGCCGCCCTTGGTGCCGGTGGTCTTCTTTGGCAGAAGGTCTGGAAGATGATGTCAGTGCATGTGTGAGATGATGTGAGGATGTGGTTTTGATGCTTACTCTGGTGGATGTTGGGGAGCACACCACCCTGGGCGATGGTGACGTGTCCGAGAAGCTTGTTCAACTCCTCGTCGTTGCGGATGGCGAGCTGGAGATGACGGGGGATGATGCGGGTCTTCTTGTTGTCACGGGCGGCGTTGCCGGCCAATTCGAGGATCTCAGCTGCCAGGTACTCGAGAACGGCGGCGAGGTAGACGGGAGCACCTGAAGGGATGAGTCAGTGAATGTCGCATGTGAGGAGTGGATGGAAAGATGAAACTCACCAGCACCGACACGCTGAGCGTAGTTGCCCTTGCGGAGAAGACGGTGGACACGACCGACTGGGAATGCGAGACCGGCCTTGGATGAACGGCTGTGATTGATGTCAGAATGAGGTTCTTTTCAAGATGAGAAAACGCGTTGATTCGAGATGGAAAAGCGCGTCAAATGAGGTGGAAAGCCGTGAAGTGAGTCCAAACAGGACAGACAACACACGACGGACGGGTGAGGAAGAACTCACGATTGCGCAGTCGATTTGGCACCGCTGGCCTTGCCTCCGGACTTTCCTCCAGTCATTTTGATGGATTTGTGTGGTGGGGTTGGTTTGGGAGAAGGGTGAGTTTGGTGAAAGTGGCGATGTTGATGTCGTGGATGGATGGATGGCTGTGGTGGATGGATGAGAAGAGAGAAAGGAAGCGACAAGAGCGATGTTGGTGGGCGGACGCTGGGTTTAAGTAATGCGGGCGCTGTCGCCGCTGCTCACAATCAAAGGTGCGACTGCGCGGGCTTTGCGGCGGGTGACGCACGGACCAATCACACAACTCCCGCTCTTCGGTGATTCTGAAGGCGCGTTCAAGTCCCCACAACTACTTAAGCCCGCTCGTCCCTCCCAACTTCATCGCCGTTCCTCTTCCTTTCCCACACACGACAACACACTGCCATCCATCGACATTCATCACATACTCATCTCGATCTCATCCACCACTTCCAAACAACACCCAAATCACTCAAAATGGCACCCAAGGCTCAAAAGGTGCGATTTTCAGCCTTGTTTCTCTCACATCTGATCGCAAACTGACGCATTTTCTTCATCGCAGACCCCCACCACCGCCGGCAAGGCACCAGCTGGAAAAGCGCCTGCGGAGAAGAAGGAGGCTGGCAAGAAGACCGCCGCCGCCACTGGTGACAAGAAGAAGCGCACCAAGACCCGCAAGGAGACCTACAGCTCGTACATCTACAAGGGTGAGTCCTCACTTCATCAACAACGCGCTTCATCTCACTTTGAAGTCGCACTTCCATCTCACATGACTCATTTTCTGACGCGTTTCATCTCCAGTTCTCAAGCAGGTCCACCCTGATACTGGTATCTCCAACCGCGCCATGTCCATCCTGAACTCCTTCGTCAACGACATCTTCGAGCGCGTCGCAACCGAGGCTTCCAAGCTTGCGGCATACAACAAGAAGTCAACCATCTCCTCCCGCGAAATCCAAACCTCCGTCCGACTCATCCTCCCCGGTGAGCTGGCCAAGCACGCTGTGTCCGAGGGCACCAAGGCCGTCACCAAGTACTCCTCTTCCACCAAATAGAGGATCGACATCTACTCGGTCTGGACACATGAAGGATGAAAGGTGGCGTTTGTTTGAACAAGGGTGCTTGGATGCGCCCTTTCTGGGCTCAACATGAAGGCGGCCGGGCGTTTTCGATAATGCGATCATGGGATGGGTTTGCTTTTTTTTTCTCGAGTTATTTCCACACAACAACATTGCTGCGCTCACAATACCATCGTCGCCCGCTGCAGGAGGCGGCGCGCGCGAAGTGAGCTTCACATGAGGGCTGTACAGTAGTAGCAGCAGAGCAGTGGATGGTGGAGAAGAAGACCGGTATCTCAGGCGATTGAGATGAAATGCATGATTACAAAATTACTCGCCGTCTCATGTCTTTCACATTGACTTGCCTGTTCGACTTGGACTTCTACTTTTTCTGACTTGCAAATACAGCTCCGAATCGACTGAACATCGCATTCTGTCGACTTGACGGCTTTTCGAGAGCTGAGGAGGTGTCGTCTGGTTTGTTTTGCTGTCTTTCAGACGCGCCTGAACACGCTAGCGGAGGCAGGTCCGCTCTCGGATCCGGATTTTGGACCGGACCGTTCACCAAGCTGACAACGACATGAGCGGGACATGCTGTATAGACGTACAGATCGATTGGCAGGACATACTCAATACGCGTATCGATAAGTTGGCAGGACATGCTCGACAGGCGTACCGATCGGCCAGCAAGACATGCCGAGGAGGCGTAGAGGCAACTTGTTAGGACATGCTAATAGTGGCGTACATACAAGATGGCAGGACATGCTATGACAAGCGTACAGGTTACTTGGCAGGACATGCTGATGGCACGTACAGTACAGGTAATCTTCCTTTAGGTACCGGTTCTCGGACGAAGAAGAGAATGGTATGGAACTACCTCTTGATGGCCAATGGCAGACTTCATCCAAGCCTCCAAGGTATGGGCCTCTTGATGGCCAAAGGCAGACTTCATCTCCACGCTATCGCGCTGGCTAAATTTTGATCGTTCAGGTCGTTCAGTCATTCAGGAGATATGTACAACTCGCATATGCCGCAATAAGCTTCAGGTGGTTCTCCTCCCTGCAAAGAAAAGCAGTCTATACACACACACCGAAAACCTCCTTGCACCGAAAATTTAAATGTACTGTCCCCCAATCTTTGCTGTCGATTTGCCAATATCCCAGGACTTCTTCAGTAATTCGGCGTCCGCGTATCCCTCCCTCCGAGATAAACATGATGCTCCACGGGCGTGAGAGCTCCCTCTTGACCTCTCCCCGCACCAATATACCCATCATGCTGCGTAGCCTGCGTTCCGTCGTGAGGCTGCAAACTCCTCGGAACATTGGAATCCGTATGACTCTCCTGACCGGCAGTCTGCCGCTGAGAAAGAGTCGACCTCCATGAATTAAACCCTCCCACCTCCTTCTCCCCTCTCTGAAGTGCGGCGAGGTTCTTCTCGTTCACGGCGGCTTGTTTCTGCGTGTTCTTTCGCGGGAAGCGGGTGTCGATTTCGTTGTTGAGAGTTCCTCGGAGGGTTTCGCCGACGCCCTGGGTAGACTGTTAGCGGGCTGATCTCTTTCATGATGTCGCGGCTGGTGGGAAGTTTTGGATGGTTGGAGACTTACGTGCAGACCTTTAGCAGCCATCTTCAAATTCTGCAGGGTACCCGCTTGATGTACAGCCGCTTGCTGTGGAGGCGCACTTGCTTGTGTGCCGTGAGTGGTAGGTACTTGTGCTGGGAAGGAAGGTGGGGGACCAGTGACTGTGGCAGAGGTCATGGGTCCGACTGGACGGCGAGGGATGGTGGGTGGAGGTGGGTATGTCGGAGCGGTGTGAGGCTGTACGGCAGGCGAGGAGCCCGGCGCAGCGTGGGATGCATTGTGGTGCTCGGGCGTTGGTGCGACGTGGCTTGGAACGGTCGGAGGAGAATTCCGGTCTGTATGAGCTGGGACGGGAGGAGCATCTCTGCCATGAATAGTGCCGGCTCGCGACCATTGGTTTCCTGCCTCTATGGGACTGATTGGGTCCCGGTCTCGGTATTCGCGGTCCCGGTCCTCACGCTCACGCTCATATTCACGTTCGCGGTCGTATTCACTCGGTGTCTCCTCCGGGATCGTCTCGCGGGAGCGGTCAATGTCGTAAGAGCGGCGGTTGGGATTCCGGTAAGGGACGAAAGGAGCGTTCTGCGGCTCGTTGTAGTTGACGTTGGCATTGTGCTGATCGATATTCGAGCTGGAGGATGTGTTCGAGGAGGAAGGGTTGTGCTGAGAGGCTGCTGAGTCTGGATGCAGCTGTACCGAGTCGGCGGGCATTTCGGAAACGCCGCTGTTGTTAATCTGTTGGGCTGTCGGACTGACGACCGAGGGCGTGGTAGCGGCACTGTTGTTGTTCTGCTGCTGGGTAACGGCAGAAGGCGTGCTAGCGACATCAATCTTCTGCTCCTTCTTGCCTCCAGACTTCGTCGTTGTAGTCGTGGTTGTCGTAGTCGTAGTCGTAACCGTGGAGAGAATCTCTCCCGTCTGATCGTCGACCACATCGCCAGTCGCGCGATTCAGTGCCAGTCCTCGATCCTCAGACACGCCTTGGATCTGTCCCTCGTTCCTCACCGGCACGAAGTTCTGCGAGTCGTTCTGGCTGTGCGTACTGCTCCCAGCATACGCGGAGTCGTGACCGGGCGTCATGGCGGTGGAGTTCGAATTCATGCCGTGCAGAGCCGAGAGGTGGGACTGCTGCTGGCCGTCATGGCCGATGTTGTACATGGGTTTGAGGGTGACGATGGGTGGTGTCAACGCTCCTGATCGTCCTCCTGTAGTGCTCGTCCGGCGTTCGCCTCCCTCCGCTGCGTTGTTGGTAGGGTAGAAAATGGTCCCTCCATATCCCGACCCTTTGGTGCTGGCAGCCTGCTGCTGCTGTGCCGTCTGCTGAATATCTTTCTCCTTCTTCTTGCCAAACAAGGCCGAGAGCCTACGCTTCTGCTTCTCTTTCTCTTCCTTCTGAGCCATGGTTTCGGTCGGTTCGGGTGTGGTTGGACGGTCTTTTCGCAGTTTCATGGTACAACCCTACAGGAGGTGGAGCTCGAGGGGTATGTATATGTGAGATGGAGAAAGTGGCAGTGAAAGCAGGGAGGCAGGCGACCCAGATGGAAAGTGACGAGTATAGAACTGAAAGCTGCGCAATACTGACAGTAGTGAGAGGAAAGAAAACCTGCTGTACCTACCAAATCCCTCGTAGGCGCTCCTCTTGCGGACGGGTGTGGGTGTAAAGTTGGCTACGCAGCTGTCTTGGTGATGTCACGGCGCGGGTAGCTCGCTCGTGCTCGTGGAGGGGAGGAAGATCTCATGCGCCACGATATCATCTTTGCCCTGCATGACTTTGATAGGAAGGAGACGAGCGAAAGATGTATAGAAGCGTAGTAGATGTGGCTGTGATGTTGTTGTACAGGACCAGGAATGGCCAGGTGGGAGATCGTGACGTTGTTCCAGACATTCCTCGGAGCATGGGTGCCACGCGGATTGGCTTCTATGGTACGGTATCCGTAGGACTGGCCGTATACTTGTTGCTCTTCGATTCGGTGGGCGAGCTGACATGTTTGATCGATCAAGAGATTCTAGGTTGACCGGGAAGTTGCATTTCGTCGTGTTGGATCGAAGGACCACAGTTCGTGAGTGCTTGGTGGCGTGTAAGTGAAAGAAACATCTGACTTGCATGGTGTCTTTGCTGTGATCATGAGATTTGACCGAAACAGCAACAAAAACGTGGAATCGAGCAAATAGGCGGTGACGGCAATGGGGAATTACAAGAAAGATGCGGTCGGTATGCCCGTCGAATACAGTTCGTTTCCATCCACATGGGACACCACGAGACCTCGTCGTCGTGAAGTCGGCGACAACCCAAACCCTAACCCTAACGTATTCCATACTATCAAAAGTGGATTCCAGCGAGGGCTTCGCTCTCCGGATCGCAATGGCACCTCCATACGTATACTCCGCTCTCGTGGAAGTGGTCTCGAAAGGCGTTATCACATTTGCGTCGCTTTCCCGTGTCTGGTCTACACACCGATACCTTTTCTGAGGAACGCCATACTCGCCCAATCAACACCCCACCTACCCGAGACCCGCAGTGCCCAGCCGAATCTTCTGCTCAATAGGCGCCTGCGAGCCCTCGCCGTCCTTGCCCAAGCCCATGCCCTTACTCCAACCCATCTTCAACATGAGTCGATGGCCCATACTCTCCTGCCCGATCTCCGCAGCACCAGCACCCACAATCTCGCCATTGCGGACTCCAACAGCGGACTTGCTGAAGCCTCCCTTGCCTCTACCACCTGGCCCGCCCGGTACAAATCCGCCCTTGGCCAGCTTCTTCGCCTTGCCGTTGGTGAGGAATCCTTTCTCCGACACAGCCATGACGCGTTCGAAGACGTCAGGAGAATAAGGCTGGGTGCGAGCGGTCTTTGACAAGATCGGAAACCGATTCTTGCCGCTGCCTTGAGACTTGGAGTTCAAGTTGAAAGCGGTAGCGATCGTGTGAAGAGCCGCCCTGTCGCCCTTAGCCATGGACGGGAACGACCGCGTCATCATCGACTCGTTCTGGAGGAAGTCGCGAAGTTCGTCGGCAACCTGCCGCATAGTCATGCCGAGCGGGTACTTAGCGTTCAGATCGGGCTTGCCATTGCGGCCGGCCGAGCCAAGAAGGCCTTCGCGACGAAGCTCTTCGCGCTCGAGCTTCTTCTGGCTCTTCTTGAAGCGGTCCTTCTGCCAGGCGTCATTGAGGTTGGCCCTCGTCTCATCGTCGGAGATGGTGGCGAGAACGTCTGGGAGCTTGCCCTTCCGGCCCTTCTTGGTGGGCCGCAGCGATGGGCGCTCCATGTCCATGATGTCGAATCCGTTCTCGCCGTATTGCTCGACGGTGTCTGCGAGAGTGGTTGCGTTGGGGAAGTTGAACTTCTTGTCACCTCCACCGCGCCGTGTGCTGCGTTTCCCAAATGCGGAGTTGGTGATCTCTGACAGACCGGCACGTGCTGCAGTGATGTCGCCGAAGCCTTCGTCCGATGTGTATGTGAAAGCTCCATCATCAATCAGAAGCTCATCACCAGTCATGCCGAGCTCCTCTTGCTTTGCAAACAGTCGAGCAATCTGCTCATCTGTCATGCGATCGATGCGGCGTTGACGGATGTCTAATTCGTCCTCCCACATCTGCTTCTCGGTGTACTCCAGCTCGTCTTCCAAATCAGATGCGTTCAGATCCTCTTCTGATGAGAGCTCGTCAGAGTCCGGATTGAGCTCATCACTGCTGTCACTTTCCCAATCTGATTCGTGCTCTTCACCCTCACTCCTCATGTACTTTGGCAGCACTTCATCATCGGCAATCGCCTTTCCATTGACGACCATCGAAGGTCCAAGACCGACTGACCGCGCTTCGAATGCTGAGATCTCCACCTCGCTCCCGTTGCCAACATCGTCATCGTCAAGATCCGCGGCAAGGTTCTCCATGTAGTCGTTGTATGCAGCCTCGCCGTCCGTGTCGTTGTCATCAGAATCGATCGCCTTCCTCATCGCGCGGTTACTCTTTTTGCGACCCTTCTTGCCGGCTCTCCTGCTCGGGCCAGAGTCCTTAACACTGATCTCTGCGGCAAATGGATCCACCGTGCTCATCGAGGCGACGTCGGCTTGTTGGCCGATCACCATACGTTCGCGCATGGGGGCCTTGCTCCTCGCTGCCTTCTTCTCCTTGAGTGTAGATTTCCACTCCGCCTTCGCCGTAGCAACGTCATCCGAGGTATCTTTGGAAGTCTCGAAATTGCCCGCCTGCACAAATCGAACCTTTGAATATTTCTGCGGCGCTTCTTCAAATGCCTTGATCTCCGTCTCGGATGGACCGAGATCTGGGCGAGGCTTCTTGTTATGCTTTCGCCAGTACGGCACGTCTGGAGCTGGCGTCCACTCGTTCGCAGGTCGAACCGTCCGATCGTAGACTGAAGGTTGACTCGCCCAGCCCATGTGTGTCGGAACCTCCTTCGTTGAATCGATAGGCTCTCCAGCCAGAGCACGAAGCAGGTCGTCTGTGGGGTGTGGCGCTTCTGATATTGACGTCTGAGGTGCTGCAGCCTTCGCATTTGTTGATGCATTTGATACTGCTGACGTATTCGCGGGTGCTGGAGTCTTCGCTGGAGTCGTAGAAGCAAAAAATCCGAGAGCGTCATCGATAACCACGGCAGGTTTGTTCCGACCAGAGAATACCACAACCTCATCGTCAGAATCGGACGGAGTGGGTGACGGTGCCCGACGGGTCGCACGCTTGCTGTTCGCCATCTTACTCGCGAGTGACGAGTCACCAACAGTGTCAACGATGAACATTGGTTCCGTGGGTGCCTCATCAACTTCCATCTCTTCAGTGCCGGTGTGAAGGTTCAAATTGCCCATTCGGTCCTCCGACTCTTCAATCGTGGTACTGGTGACAATGTTGATCTCGATATTGTCCTCGTGCACGTCACTCAGATCATCCATCTCTTCATCACCGTCGTCGTCGTTGGAGGTGTAAGGCGGTGGTGGAGTGGCGTCGGTTGTCTGCCGCAGTTGGGTGGGAGGAGCGTTGGTGCCCGCACTGACAAACGCGATTGCCTGTTCTCGGAATTTCACATTCGCCGTAAAGTTCGATGCGCCATTTCGGGGAGGAGCACTTCCAGCGAAGCCCTTGAATGGCTTGAAAGGCGATTGTTCTGAGAGCACTTTAGCATGTGATTGACCGCCATGAATGGCCATTTTTTTGCGCGTACCAAAATCATCATCGTCGTAATCTCGTGGAGGTTGTCTGAATGCTTTCTGCGCTTTTTGCTTTTTTCCCGCTCTTCCTTTCTGCTTGTTCTTCGCCATTGTGCTGTACAGTATCTACCTGGTAGCTTTCCAAATGTGCTCCTCCTGACAATTGCCACCGACTGAGGTGTGAAAGGCAGTGAATCCAAGTCTCCAACACGAATAGCAATGCAAGGCCCCACGTAGAACCGTCAAGGAATGACTTTGGTCAGGTCAGAGAAGGCAAAGAAGCCACCGAACAATGGAGCGACGGGCGCGATGGTTTCGTGGTACTGACTCTTTCATCGATGACAAGATGCGGCTCCACAACCTTCACACCCTGCAGCCCCGCCATCGATAAGCTCCCTCCTAGCGCGCCATCTCTGGGAGAAGGCAGATCTCCAACATCCATCATCTCACTCATCCACCAAGCAGTGCGACTTTGTCATAATCTCCGACAGCTCCAGTGGAGGTTTTCGCCTTTAAGCAAGCCTTATCGATCTACGAGCGGTAACCGAGGAGGAGCTCCGTACCTGGCGTAAATCGCCCAGCTGGTCCCGCGTCACATGCTTGTAGCTCTCTCCGCATCCTGCATCTTCATTCCATACGGTACCTCCTCCTAGACACGACCACCGGTCCCGTGAGCACCTCATCGCCTGCTCGGTGTAGGCAAATACTTCCCATCATCTCCTCCTCCTCCCCTCATACTCCATGCGATCGCCATGAACGACTTTGCTCGCTTCTCCAAGCGGGCTGTCGACTACCTGTTCGACCGACCTGTCCGGAATGATGATTCCTCCCCGATCTGGTGTCTTGGACTGTCCTACGATTCCGAATACAAAGCACCTCAATCAGACCCTGTGACCGGCTCATCTCCATCTGCAAAGTCCGACTCCGATGTCTCCCACGCCGATTCCGCCGTTGTAACTCAGCTCCCATCCACCGACACCTCCTCCAAACCCGAAGCAACCGACGATGAGCTTGCGAAGAGTTTCGATCAAGTTCAAATATCAAAGTCGATGGAAGAGGAGGACCTTGGCTGGCCTTCACAGTTCCTCGACGACTTTGAGTCTCGAGTGTGGATGACATATCGCAACAACTTCCCACCGATACAGAAAGCATCAGACCCAGCAGCCACTTCCGCCATGTCTTTCGCCACAAAGCTTCGGAGTCTCGCAAATCAAGGCAACTTCACTTCAGACACAGGCTGGGGATGCATGATAAGGAGTGGACAGTCGTTGTTGGCAAACACAGTAGTCATGCTACGGTTAGGCAGGGATTGGAGACGAGGACAAAAGGAGAAACAGCACCACGAGATCCTCTCCATGTTTGCAGACACACCCGAGGCTCCATTTTCGATACACAAGTTTGTTGAGCACGGAGCGAGTGCATGCGGCACGTATCCCGGCGAATGGTTCGGACCCAGCGCGACAGCTAGGTGCATACGGCAAGTCGTCCTCAATGACCTCAATCCTTTCAAGAACTAACAGACTCATCAGCGCCCTCACTGAGAAATACCACGACATCGGTCTCCGCGTCTACGCTCGACCAAACGACTCCGACGTCTACATCGACACCCTGACCGCAACAGCAACCCAACATTCCGCCTCGGAAACCTTCTCTCCCACCCTCATCGTTCTAGGCGTCCGCCTCGGAATCGAAAAGGTCACACCCGCCTATCACGCCGCTTTAAAGTCCATCCTCGAACTTCCTCAATCCGTCGGCATCGCCGGCGGCCGACCTAGTTCCAGCCACTACTTCGTGGGCCACCAGGGCGACCATTTCTTCTACCTAGACCCGCATACCACCCGGATGATGCTGTCTGCCCAACCGACGGCGGAGGACGTGGACTCGTGCCATACACGCAGGATCAGGAGGCTGAGTATCGCGGAGATGGACCCGAGTATGCTGCTGGGATTTTTGGTCAGGGACAAGGAGGACTTTGAGGATTGGAAGCGGAGGATTGAGGCGATCCCGGGTAAGGCGATTGTGCATATCCATGAGATGGAGCCGGGCTATGCAGCTGGCACAGGCAATGAGAGGGCGAGTGCGGTGGATGAGGTGGAGACCATGGACGAGGACGATGAGAGTTGGTAATGAGGGAATTGGCGTTTGGGCTACGACGGGGATGATTTATGAATTGCATGATGAGGGCATCTCCGTTTTCCTCATCGAAGTCCAAGCCACTCAGGTGCCAGTCGAGCGATCTGTTTCGGGCGTGGCGACGGAGACTTGGACTTGTTTAGAGGGACACTTTGACCGGCCTTTGTGTCGAGATGTTGCGAGGGTTCAAGAAACTATCCGACCAACGTCTCGCCAGCATCAAAGACGTATAGCACTCTTTTCAACACCGATCTTCAATTCGGTCGACCAGGATTGTCCCTCTGTCCAGAGGGTCCTCGATTTCTTGAATCCTTGCGCTGGGAAGAACCATGATTGTCTCATCTTGAGAGGAGTCGAAGTTCGCTGTGGTCGTTCTCGGAGCTCTGATGAGCATGGCAAAACGGCAGCGAACCGATTCGAGCGGCTAACAATGGTTCCGTCTGGCACGATCTACGCCGTCACTACTAGCGACTATTGACAAATTGATCAATGCTTTGCTATCATGCTGCAGGAGGTGAAGAGTGTAGAAGGTCTATATGTAACATCCGGCTCGATCATGAAGTATCGACTGTAGCAAGGCAAGTTGAAGATGTCCACCAAGAGCTGTCATGATGCACGCCAGGATCACCCGTCGACATCCCAGCACTGCGGACCTCGGGGGGGAACCTAGAAACTTTGCCCCGGTCCAAAGTAAATTCACCTGGAGAGCAAATCCAACAAACGTGACATCCAGAAACTCTCTCCCGCTTCCGCTCCGCTCTCTCTCTCGGGCAAACATCATCATTACCCAAAGAGACACACACATCTCTTTGTGTGTTGAAGTCCGCCCTTTCGCCTACAACAACACCCCCGACTCGACCTCATCTCCGTCCTCGCCGCCTACCATCTAATCTTATCGATCGTCTCCGTCGTCGGACCTCACGTCCAAAAACACACACTCTCCATCCATCGCATCGTCATTGAAAAAAACACAATCGCTTGTGAGAGATCGAGGCGCCCAGGTAGGGTCTATGGCACACAATGCGAAGCTCGTTCAGGACGAGAGCGACGAGTACGAGTGAGTGGAACCCACATACACACGCGGAAGCCGAGTTCTGGCTCCAAGCAATGGCTTTGCGCGGATACATTGATCTGACATGTGCGCAGCTATGAATCTTTACCGCCCAACTTCTCGCTCGCTGCCAACATGGCGGCGGGAGCTTTTGCTGGAATTGCTGTATGTTGCCGATGACTTCCGGAAATGGGCGGTGGAGCCAGAGAGAGATAGAGAGAGAGAGAGAGCTCACACCACAATTTAGGAGCACTCTGTGATGTACCCCATTGATCTACTGAAGGTGAGTCGCAGAGCCTCACGAAGAAGAGAATCACTGCAAGACATTTCGCTGACAGCTTCCTTACCAGACGCGAATGCAAGTCGTCAACCCGACACCGGCCGCCATCTACACGGGCATTGGCAATGCGATATCGACCATTTCAAGAGTAGAAGGATATATGTCATTATGGAGAGGATTGTCCAGCGTGGTGGTCGGAGCAGGTATGCGCGAAGGGAAAAATATATCGAGCGGAGATACACATCTGACAATTTCTACCAGGACCCGCGCATGCCGTCTACTTTGCCACATACGAGGTCGTCAAGCAAGCAATGGGAGGAAACGCATCCGGACATCATCCCGTGGCCGCAGGTGAGCACGACTAACCTGTGTCCCAAAACATCCAACACTGACTTTCTCCCCAGCCTCAAGCGGCGCCTGCGCAACCATCGCCTCGGACGCCTTCATGAACCCCTTCGACGTGATCAAACAACGCATGCAAATGCACGGATCTACCTACACATCCCTCATCGACTGCGCAACCAAAGTCTTCCGCAACGAAGGTCTCCGCGCCTTCTACGTCTCCTACCCAACCACACTCACCATGACCGTGCCCTTCACCGCCCTCCAATTCACCGCCTACGAGTCCCTCACAAAATACATGCAGCGCAAACGCGGCGCACAGGGCGCCTACGATCCTCTCACGCATTGCACGGCGGGTGGCTTGGCGGGAGGTGTTGCGGCGGCCGCGACGACACCACTGGACGTGATCAAGACGTTGTTGCAGACACGGGGCACGTCGACGGATATGGAGATCAGGCATGCGAGGGGTTTGTTTCCCGCGGCGGGGATCATTTGGAGAAGGGAGGGTGCGAAGGGCTTCTTCCGTGGGATGAACGCCAGAGTGGTGACTGCGGCGCCGAGCACGGCGATCTGCTGGAGTGCGTACGAGTTGGCTAAGGCGTACTTCATTCGGGTGGAGGATGAGGCTTGAAAGTTTTCTCCAGAGGACATATCTACTTGGTGACGAGAGAGATGAGGCGAGGTCAGTGGGACAACAGCAAGCGGCGGTGTCGAGGAGCTTTGGCGCACGAGACAGAGGGAGAGGGATCTTGAACCAGGCGAATGGGGAGCATGAGACGCCCTGCAATAAAGCGGGACTTGCCAACGCTTTCGGCGTGGAGAAGACGACGAGGAGGCACGCTGTCGGCAGATCTCTGTGTGTAACATATCAGACAAGAGCAGGGCGGAGACGGCTTGGACGGCGACCAGGACTGTAGACGTGGGATCTTCGACGACGACGACGACGAGATGGTAGGCACTGGAAGAGCCCGAGCCGACGATCAGCGTGCGCGCTTTGATCGAATACAATGAAAACACCGCTTGAATTCTGCACCCTTCCGCCATTCAGCTTTCCACAAATGCAGAATTGAGCTTTGATTTGGGCTTCGCGCCTGTGTCTCAGTATGGCGACATCTTACGGCGTAAGAGCGCAATTCCCTGGTCGCACAGCGACGTCTCCGCCAGACTGGACCGGGCACCAGCTTCAGCTAGCTACTTGTCCTTTGCCTTCCTCACTCGAATCGTCCTGTCTTAGTCCGATCACTCTCCGCCTCCTCAAGCGGATCCAAGCCGCGAAGCTCTCCACAAGCAACATCTGGTTCGAACGTACAGTATTCCCCTCTCCTCCATCAACACTCACACCTCCCCACCCACCGCGGAAAAGCCACCACATCCCTCACGCTGCCGACGCCGCTAAGATAGCACAACAACCGATCGAACCCCAACCCGAACCCACCGTGTGGCACACTCCCAAACTTCCTCAGGTCCTGATACCAGTCCAATCCACCTCCCGCCACGCCTTTGTCCTGCATCGCCTGCTGTAGAGCCTCCGCGCGATACTCACGCATTGAACCCCCGACGAGCTCGCACAAGTCCGGAACGAGCAGGTCGAAGCAAGCCGCTGTGTCGGATGTGCCGGCGCTGTTGGTGGATAGAGTGGATGGTGGCATATAGAACGGTTTCTGAGCGATGGGATAGTCGGTCACGAAAACGGGTTTGCCTTCGCCGACGACTTGAGCGAGGTAGCGTTCGTGTTCGGCTTGGAGGCCATTTTGCAGTGTTGGAGAGAAAGTGAAGTGGTGTCCGGCTGAGACTGCTTCCTGGAGGGTTGAGATTGCTTGAGCGTAAGTGATGCGTGGCCAGCTGAGGGACGCCATGCCGTTCCAGCGGGTTTGCAGGGTGTCGGCGTTTACGACGTGGTCTTCGGACTGTGGCTCGTCTTTGATAGCTGCTGTTCGTGATCGGAGGAGTTCGTCGCCGAGTTTGGAGGATTGTAGTTCGACGGCTGTGGCTCGAAGCATGCTTTCTACGAGATCCATGACGGAGGACATGTCGTCGACGAAACACATCTCCGCTTCGAGCATGTAGAATTCGCTCAAGTGTCTGGGGGTATCGCTCTTCTCTGCCCGAAAGGTGGGTGATAGAGTCCAGACTTTGCTGACGGCGTGGGCTAGGGCTTCGAGGTGCAGCTGGGCTGACACTGTGAGATATTTCGGCGTCCGGAAGAAGTGCTCTACTTCGGCGGTCTCGCCCGGCTTTGACTTTTGCTCGGAATCTTTGGCCGCGTTGGAGGACACAGTGAAGACTTCGCCGGCTCCTTCGCAGTCTGAAGATGTGATGATCGGAGTGTGAGTCTGTACGAAACCTTCATCGTTGAAGAATCGCGTGATCGTTGCGATGACTTGTGATCGTAGGCGTAACAGCAGTGCATTCGCTGGTATACGAGGTCGCAAATGCGGTATCGTTCGTAGATATTCCGGAGTCTGATACTTTGGTTGAACAGGATTGTTCTCAGCATCGTTGGCACCCAGAATCTCGACATCGGTGACTTGTAGCTCGTGGCTTTGCTTGCCTCCCATTGAGGCCTGCCATGATCCAGATGACCGTACTGCAGTCCCATACGATAGACTGTAAAGAACATTCAGTCACAGGTCGACTCATGCATCATTTCCAAGACATACTCCGCCGCCTGCTCCGGCTTCAACACAGCCTGCAACGGATCGATCGTTGAGCCATCTCCCACAGTGGCGAATGCCACTCTCTTCTGCTTCCTCACCGACCTGATCCAGCCATTGACTTTGACCGATTCCGACTCGGCATTCCTGTGAAGCAGATCCGCAATGTTGATTTGACGTTGTCGAAGGGCACGTGAGGTTGAAAGGGGACGCTTGCACGACGCCTCAATCGTCGGGATGGCGCATGATGCGGATCGCCAGACTCTCATCGCCCGCGAGTGCACTTCCTGCGATGAGGTCTCGATATAAAAGTCGGTGGAGTCGATGTTATATCGTCGTTACAATATTCAATCCATCTCTTTCCACCAAAAATAGACGGGGCTTGCACAGACTCTACCTTAGCCACAGGGACTCAGATTGGCGCGACGTCATCCTCTTTCTTGAATCTCTCCACCACGAATCGCAACCACGACGACTGTGCGCGACGACTACGCTTTCAAAATGCTCATGCGGTCTTCTTACATCCACTCCTATCGCTAACTCTCTCCAACACCAAAATGATGCGCAAGGCCGGGTCGTCGATGCAGAAATGCTACGACGAAGGCTACCTCTCGTGCTCACTGGCAGTTTACTATGAGTCGCAGGTGCGTTTCATACACTCTTGCTACTTGTGCGGAGTGCAGCTGACATGTCCAGAACAACGAGACCGAAGCCCTTCGTGCCTGGCGCAACGCCCTCGACCAGATCTACTACCACAATGCCTACAAACTACCCTCCAGCTACGTCCCGCGAAGCGAGACCGAAAAGGCGCTACACGAGTCATTACGAGCAATGGAAACGCAGTGCAAGGAGCGTGTCGATCTTTTGGAGTCTTTGAGAAAGAGTCGCGAAGAGACGACCAAGGATGCAAAGGAGGCTGCTTCCAAGAGCCAGGAGTCCGTGGCTTCCTTCTCGCGGACATCGTCTGAACAGAACCCTGCACCAGGTGGACCGAGCTGGCTTGGTCAGGATACGGTCCCTCCAGCGACATATGCAGACATACCACGACCGACCGATCGCAGACCGTCTCGACCTTCATATACGAGCAGACCGAGCTCACGCGCCGACAACGCTGGAAGGACCCAAAGCTTCAATACCGCGACAGCAGCAAGATTGGCTCCTCCATCCGGGGAAAGTGCGCAAGGCAGGACACCCAGTCCGGAGAAGAAGGGCGGCATGTTGAAAACGCTACGATCAAATGGCAAGGAACGGACAGCTTCGGAGGGTGGCAAGATGGCTACCAGCTTGAGGTCGAAGCCTCCGGCTGCGGCTTCGAAAGCGGCGGCGCAAGTATGGTCAGGTCCACAGCGACCTCCCATGCAATCGAATGGGAGCGCGCCGGCGGTAGCGGCAGCGGCGGCGGCACCAGCAGCGACCACCTCCTGGGATCCATACACCAGACAACTTGTTGAGCGACCACGCCAGAGAGATGCTGCTCCGGCATCGTCTGAAAGGCGGACGCAGAGCGCGCAAGTTGTGCAACCTCCCAGTCCTTCGGACTACATGCAGACCAGAAATAACGGCAGCTCGTACAACGGAGGCGCGCAAGGATCCTACCCACTGCCATATCCAGAGCATCAGAATCCATACGGCCAACAGGCGTTCGGCGTCGGCGGGTATGATGCTTTCAACGCACCTCCACCTCCACCCCACAGATCCTCGCCGCAACTTCAAAAGACTACCACACCCGCTTTTGGATCCCCTTCAATACCGCAGGTGGGACCGAGCTCAATTTCGTACATGAAGGAGTATCCAAATCATCCAACAAACAACCCCAAGAGGCCACCTCCTGTTCCGGCGAAATTGAGCGATCGCAGCGGGGCACCACCTCCAGGATCTTCTGCAAAATCATCGCCAGGTCACTCGACCCCTACTATTCAACGCAAAGCTGTCGGCGTAGCCAGCGCCATGGCAGAGCGACAGAAACTCGACAGTCTACAAGCAAATCCTTCCTCACGCGCTCGAAACGGTGCATCTTCCTCTCAACCACGAAACGACTTCCTCAGCAGCAGCCCCGAAGCTGCCATCCGCCGCAACACCTCCAAACGCAAAATCGAGTCTCGCCCTGTTCCCGCACGCGCCATCACACCTCCTACTACCGACGACAATCTATCCGATCCTGCCGGCTCACCTGGCGAAAAAGACGCTTGGGAATCCCGCGTCGAGCAATTAATGAAGAAACTTCCCAAAGGCGTCGACGAAACCGCAGCGAAACAGATCTTCAATGAAGTCGTCATTCAAGGTGATGAGGTCCACTGGGATGATGTCGCTGGTCTGGAGATCGCCAAGTCTGCTCTGAAGGAGACTGTCGTCTACCCCTTTTTGCGTCCAGATCTGTTCATGGGTCTTCGCGAACCCGCGCGCGGAATGCTGCTATTCGGCCCACCTGGAACGGGTAAGACAATGTTAGCCCGTGCCGTGGCAACGGAGAGTAAAAGTGTGTTCTTTGCGATTTCGGCTAGTAGTCTGACGAGCAAATTCCTGGGTGAAAGCGAGAAGCTCGTACGGGCACTATTCGTATTAGCGAAGGAGCTGGCTCCCTCGATCATTTTCGTCGACGAAATCGATTCCCTACTCGGCAGTCGAGGCGGTAGCTCCGAACACGAAGCCACGCGGAGAATTAAGACGGAGTTCCTTATCCAATGGAGTGACCTGCAGAAAGCGGCTGCAGGACGTGAAAGCACGGAGGGTGACGCTAGTCGCGTGCTCGTCCTGGCGGCGACGAACTTGCCTTGGGCCATTGACGAGGCGGCGAGGAGACGTTTTGTCAGGAGGCAGTATATTCCGCTGCCGGAGGACTGGGTCAGGGAGAAGCAGTTGCGGACATTGTTGAGCGCACAGAAGCATGGATTGAGCAGTCGAGATTTGAAGGTTTTGGTGAAGTTGACGGACGGTGGGGACTCGCAACATACACTTTTTGAGAGAGTACAGGGGCTAATGGTTATTTCACAGGCTTCTCAGGATCAGACATCACTGCTCTGGCAAAGGACGCTGCTATGGGTCCTCTCCGCGCACTGGGAGAGAAGCTCCTGCATATGTCTCCGGATGATATTCGGCCCATTTCCATGTCCGACTTTGAAGCGAGTTTGGTCAATATTCGACCGAGTGTGAGTAAGGCGGGCTTGAAGGAGTTTGAAGATTGGGCGACCGAGTTCGGTGAGAGAGGAGGATAGATGGTTGGAAAGGATGGCGGAAGATCAGCGGAAATACAGTACTACGAAGAAATGATCGCTCGTCACTACGAAGATGGCATGGTCTGACGATCCCTTGCACAGTACGTCTTCGACTTTGTTCGAGCAATGTACTCGTCTCCTCAGGCCCATTGAAGCTTGGCCTTCTTTTTCTTGCGTGGCATATCGTGAGGTCGCTGGACTTGTGACGTGTCAACGCGAACATCGCCTCCTCACGGACCTCGAATCATCACATGTCTCAAAACGCTGGGTAGAATCAAAACGGTTTCAAAGGTACCCACGCATCGCTTCCCGACCGCCAAGAACATCATGAGAGCAAAAGAGGGAGGATCGAAGAAGTGGCATTCCGTTCCAATTTCCACGCACATTATAGCGCGATTCCATGGTTGAATCGTCCATTCTTTCCCCACGGGGGCGCCTTGGCCCTTGCGACTTTGGGACTTCCGTCATTCAATGAGGGACGGGACTTAAGAGGTGAACCGCGGAAGGTATCATGTTATCAATGGGAACCCCAGCACCTCTCTCTGCTGTCGCAAGTGATTTCAGGTTTCCTTTTCATCGTCACCACTGCAGCTATACATCATCCCCGTCGCGGGAATCATTCATTACAGAGCGACTCGATTATTCGCGTGCTCGTACCCTTCGCTGCATTTACCGCTGCCTCTCAGCGCGTCCGCCCGCAGACCTGCGTCGACATGTTCTCCTCCTCGAACCTATATCTCCTACTCCTCGTTTCGGCTGCGACATCGACTCTCGCCCGTGCTCTGCTTCCTCAGGCTGCCCTCAGCGACTCAAGTCAAATCCGAATTCAACCAGCAGAGCAACCTATTCCTCCACCTCAAACAGTCACGGGCGGCAAACATCCCTTCGATGCTGCGATAGCTTCCGTCGGAGTGCTGTTCACGTCCCTGGATCCAAACGCGGAGGATATGATGCATTTCTGGCTGCCGCTGGGCAAGACCGTAAGAACGAGTAAGAAATTGGCATTTCCGCTCCGTCCGAGATATCGTCGCTGACTTTCTCTCTCTTCTTCTGCACAGGAGACTCGCCCTTGCTACCCCTTCAACCATCAACAGCCCGCATAACAACGTTCATCCACTCGCAACCTGATCTGGCGAGTCCGGAATTTCTGGAGCGGATACACTGCGAGCTCCAGATGTACAGCGATCGCACCGAGGGCGCGGACGAAACACAGCGGTGGAAAGTCTCGTTCTCAGCGATTGATGGCCTGGTGCGGTTTGCGAATAGACATGGGCCGTTCTGGTTGGGTGGAACGGAGGTGGAGAGCTATCATTGCTTCTCATAGAGTATGCTCCGGCTTTCGTCCTAAGTCTGTCGATCTTGCGATCTGTCTGTCCCATTTGCTGCGCTCATAGCGTTCTGGGTTCGAAGCACGGACTCGATGATTCGGAGGGCCTTTCCAGCTGAAAATGGAGATCCTAGTATCTATCCCTGTTGTATTCAAGCAGGCTCCTTTGGCGCCACTCCCACCATCTCGTATGATCCAGCACCATCGCGTCCGGCACCCCTACTGCTGCTTCCCATCTCAAACCCAGCTTCTTCGTCGTGAGGTCCAGGAAGGTGTCCATTTCCAGTCAAGTCCGTTGCGGATTGCTCTTTCGATCGTCCTCCAAATGCCATAGGTCTCAGCTCCCGCCATTGACAAGCCCAAATCCCAACTCCAATCATTAATGTCGCCGAGCAGATCTGTAGCAGCCACCAGGCAAACGTGTTCGGAATCTCGCGCGTGTAGAGGGATGTGATGACAAAATTGAGGCCATGGATCGTGAGAGCGAAATCGGGGACGAGTTTACTGCGTGCGATGAGGAGGAGAATCGGGATCACGCTGTATGCCTTGTTAGTCAAGGATATGGAAGCTCGATTGTCGCAACGTACGTTATGAGAGCATCCAGCATCCAACACAGTCCCAACGTCCAGCCTGTGGTCACATCGCCTCGCAGCTGACGCCAGTCGAAGAACCGCGTCGGATCGGGGTGTTCGCCGGCGACGAAGGTGGTGAACACGATCAGAACTATCGCGACGCCGTAGTAGGACAGCTGTAAGAGGAGTATCTGCGTCGCGATTCGGACGGGGCTGAGGTCCATGAGGGCTCCGGGCCTGGGAGGTCGTCGCCTTCGAGCCATGGTAACTGTTATCGTCTTGAAGAAGAGGACAGAAAGCTCATCTTCGTTCTGTTGTCGTACTTCGAAAGGAGAAGATGCCTAACAATAATAATAAAGAAGCTCCAGCGACGGAGAACTAGTTGCCTCTCCACACAAATCATGCGGCTCAACTTCGGCGCGAACCGGACGATCGCAGCTCCCAATCGACAACCTCACATTGCACGCTTCCTTTCCTTTCCCTTCCTCGTCGTACCCCAATCCACTCCACTCTTCCGCCTCACCGTCGCCATGGCGGAACACGTCGATGACCACCAGTACCACCCCGTCGACGCGATCGGCAAGTCCGTCCGGGCTGCGCTCGTCACTGGAACTGCCGGCGCATTCGTCTCCACGATCCAGAACACCTTGACGAGGCAGAATGTCGGACTTATGGGTGTCTTCACAAGGACGGGAAGCACCATTGCTGTATTTGGTATGGACAATAGGCGTTCCGAGGGATGGTGGGAGAGGCATTGGAGCGCGCCGTGCTGACTGCTGGATTTGCAATTTAGCTGCCATGGGCGGAGCCTACACTTTCACATCCTCCGCTGCTGCGAATCTGAGGCAAAAGGATGACACATGGAACACAACAATCGGAGGGGCATTCGCTGGAACCATGCTTGGGCTCAGATGTACGTGGAAAACACAACAGGAGACTTTCAATGGGGACTTCTGCTACACACCATTGCGCATTGTCAAGGTCTCGCACTGACGAAAGAGCAGTCCGATCTGGCCCTGCTGTCATTGGATACGGTTCAGCAATGGCTGTCGTGCTCAGCGCTTTCCACTTCACCGGAGGTCGCTTGTCAGGTTTCAAGAAGGATCCGGAGATTGATGAGGTCAGCCGGAAAGAGTACATGAGGAAGAACAGGAGACGATCAATCGAGGAGACTGTCAACCAGCTAGGAGAGGGTAGAGGTGAGTACACAATATGGCGGGACTGGAAGGATTTCGATTTGGAAAGACAACGAGGGCTAACATTATGCTTGCAGGTATTTACGCTCCAGGTTACCCCGAGCGCAGAGCAGAGCGGATCAAGGAGCGCTACGGGATCGATGTTCCCGTCTCATCATCGTAGAGGAGAAGCAGGCACTCGAACGTGGCGGTAGGGCACTTGCACGTTTGTATATATACTCACAGAACAGCTTCCGAAATATCGGCACATCAATCCTCCGTCCCTCTGCGAACTGAGACTATGCTGACCTGTATTACCGATCGAATAGCAATTGACAATAGATTAGGAGACACCCTGCATCAATTCAGCCGGCGAAGACCCCAGGCCTGCGTGTGAAGGGACTTGCGCCCAATGGGCACAAGGACAATATCGTCAGACACAGGTCTCAATTCAAATACATCCGAGACCTCTCTCAAGGCAGATTGGGCCAGACGGACAATTGTCTTACACCCTTCGCCTGTCTCGTGGCACTCCCAGTGGAACGTAGCAACTTGTCTTGCATCACGGCCAAATTCTTGCTCGAGACCTCGACACTAAACGGCATCTCAGAGACACACAGTTTCTTACTGGGCGCTGAGGAAACTGTTCGCGGTGTCGTTGGCATAAAAGCCAGCATACCCTCCTCATTATCCTTGGACAGATCATCATCACGCAATCTACCCACGCAAGCAGCATACCACAGCAACTCCAACTCTAGTCGACCGTCGCCAAATCAGCTTCAGACCATAAAATTGGCCGTTGGCCGCCATCAAACATCGTTCGATTCCGTCGCTCGCCAACATGGCCTACATGGTCAATCTCAACAGCTTGGTCAGCATGTTCGGCATGTTCAAGATCACAAGCAAAAAGTGGGGTCCACCGTACAATGATGTCTCAGAAGACCGCAAATCTGCGCGCGACTCCGACATTCACAGTATCTGGCTGTTCTCCCATGTCACGCCCCACCAGCTCCTTCCGCCGAACAACATGCCGGCAGGTGTACCAGAGAAAGCGAAGGACTTCGACGACGACCTGCTAAGCGCCATGAGAAGAGCATCCGAGAGCATGAAGACCGACCTCTGGGCGATTCACAAACGTGTCGCTGCGGCTGTCCTCCGCCGCACCGGACTCTCCACTGCGCCATTCATCAACGACGATTTTCGCGACGCTCGCGAAGACTATGAGAGCGAGCACGCCAGTGATACAGCATACATGGAAGGCTTGCATGATGCCGACGATGATTGGGCGAAACGCGGCGCTCGCAGGGTTCGGTAATGACACGGTCAACATGCAGCACAAGGCAGACCCCTTAGATCTTCATCGAGTCGCTAAGCTCATATGGGCAAGATGATGGTCGTGTCACTCGTTCGACCCTGATGCGGTGTCGTGCGCCAAAGAGCTGGATTGCGCACTGACAAATTCGATCTCCTCGCAGCGATTCGCGAGGGAGACTATTGGGCTGGGCTAGTCCTGAGAGGAGCGTCGAACTGGATATTGCGGAATCGTACTACAGGGAGTTCTCTGGGACAGAAGACTGGTCCGTCATTTGAGCTTCGATACGACTGATGCAGCAAGCGCAAGTGTATGGCCGATATTGAAGATGCCGGGATCTCGGGCGATAGTGGGAGAATTGCGAGCCTGAATCGTGCGCAACTATCTCAGGCATGGAAATATGCACTGTATTTGGAACAGAAATGAAGAATGTCATTGAATTTGCGGCAGCTGTCTTCACCTTCTGCGCTTTGGCCAGGCTGGCCCTGCTGGAAGACCCCAACACCCGATGCTGGAGATAAGAAGAACAATCTTCTCGTTGACATATAGGGACAAATTCCTGACCTTGAATGAACTTCCAGTCAGTGAACAACTCCCAGACGAAAGGTGCCGAGAGAACAGGCTTCGAAAGAGCGACCTGTTCAACTCGGCCTGGACACATTAGCAACCTCCGAACAGATTCGCAGACACCGGCTCACTGTGTCACATCGCCATCTCATTCTATCGCGGTGAACTCTTGATCTGACATGCAGATCGCCATGGCACTCCCAGCAGTCTAGGCAACTCGCCCATCGGAAGTCCTCCAAACGTCGCCTCCAAGAGATCCTACATCTAGATTTGTAAGGACGACGCCAACATCATGCGACATGTCTAGATCAAGCGAAATCTGGGATCTGGCGCCTACGCAACACGGTCACTTCGAGCAATGCGAAATCAAGGAGACTCGTGCTGCTTGTCGTGGAGTCTTAAGGGTGGGACCTCACGGTGCGATATCCCTCCACTTGCTAGGGACGAGACAAAGCATCTATGTGTTCCCAAGGGACCGAAAGTGTCTCGACTGCCTGCCATATAGCGTTTTGGGTATTCTGCTGCCGCGCAATCTAAGAGCGCGGCGAGATTCGATCCCGTCGGGCCAGATCGATCGACTGGCATCATCTCAATCGGTCTAGCGACTGAGTATAAGTATCTCTCAAAGTCCTGTCATCGGCCTGCAGCTCATCTGACATTTCCCATCTACTGCTGACGCCGTCTTCAACCAACACCGCGACTCAGTACCTGCATAACAATCACCCACAGCAAAGCCACAGCACACCAACACACTTCTTGTGATCATGCAACAGGTCCGGTACGATCCCGACCACTCTGGACACGTGCCACGTCGCGCAGTTTCTCTTCGCTCGCAAGAGAATAATTTCAAGATCTACCGGGAGTACTTGGTCAGGCGGATCCAAGATGTCACTCAAGGCTCGGAACCGACGAGCTTCTTTACCGACTCACAACTTCCCCTATTGCAAGGCGATGCTGTCGAGTGGGACAAGACATTACTGGAACACATCCTCGATCTGGCCATTGAGGTGGCGAAGGTCGCACGCATCGACTTCCATTCGAATATGAGTGAAGCCGATAATATTCAGCATTATGTTCGCTTCGCACGGAGTTGAATGTACGAATATGAGCGGATGAGGCGCTTGTGGAGGAGCGAGGCCGATGTCCGGAATGCTGTGAAGGAATGCCGAGCTGCAGTCAGGACGTGGCAGCGGAACAGAGCTACGGAGATAGCGAATGAGGAGCGGAAGCAGCGGAAAGAGTCGATTCAACGAGAACGTAAAGAGGCCATGGAATCTCTTGTCGCACTCATCCGAACTTCGATATCTCGCTCGCCTGCAGATGTCATGGACGTGTGGGAGGGCATCGAAGAGCAAATCGACCAGTGCCAGGGAACTCTGACCGAAGAAGTCATGGAATCGATTGCAAAGGAATTCGCGCGAATGTGGAAGCATGTACAAGCGCCTCGTCGAACAGGATGGATCTTTCACTCCACAAAACCTCGTGATAAAGAACGTCAAGCGAAAGTGGCCGTGACGTGGAAAATACCTCCCGGTGGCGAATACGATTCCAAGACGGGCTATATCACCTACGAAACCCGGCACAACTACAACAGATTCTACCCAGGCAGGAGTGACAATTACCCGTGGAGCCCAAACTTGACAGACCCCCCAGAGACCATCACGCCCTTTTTGATCGATCCCATCAAGGTCAGGTTCTTCACGGCAACACTTAACGGCAAGCCCACGAAAGAAGAGGTTGCTCTGAGACCTCGTGAGATTCAAGCGCAGGACGTAAGACGTACTCTAGCTTTGCGGAACATGGCACAATCTGAAGCAGCTGCAGGAGTGTCCCAGACTTCAAGCACAAGCTCGACATGGTCGGAAGAGCCATGAGGAGCTTGCACATATGCGCATTGTGGGATATGCAATACTGCTGTCGGTTTGAGAGACAGGACAAGAGTGGAAAGGTGGACATTGTAATAGGTCACAGTACAAAGGATGAAGTCTTGCTGCGGCTATGGCGGAGATGTTTCCGAAGACGTGGAGCGCCACCTCATGTCCAACGATGGGCCTCGGAAGGGAACCCAGATCATCCGCCAAAATGGCCCTTTCCGCCATCGCCCTGTCATCTCCGACGCCAAAGCGACATGTCTAGAAGGCTGCCAACTAACCAAGAGATAAGCGCCCACGAACAATCCAGAACGGAAATTCATCCTTAGGGATCATTGACGTAGACGCAAGCGTAATGACCCATGCCCCCATCTCCAGCGTCTTTGATCTGACAAGGCACATTGGCCCCATTCTCTTCCGTGGCCCACTCGTAGAAGTGATACTCGTTCCGAAACCACGTGTAGTAGAAGGGGCAGCTCAGTTCTTCCTTTTTCGGCTCACCGGTCGCCTAGGATTGTTGACAGGTTAGTAACACAGGCCGAGTGATGGTAAGAGATGACGATCGGAGGGATGAGTAGCGCAGAGAGGAGGACTCACGCAGATAGCGATGAGTGTCCATGGTTCGTCCGATCTACAGTGAGCGGGCATCGGGATGCGCGTGCTGGTATTAGCGCAGATATGAGTACGCTTGGTTTTTCGGCCCTCGATGAGGGGAGAAAGCAAGATGATGGTTGTGACGGTGGTGGAGGGCTTCATTTTGGTTCAGGGATGCTGTCGAGGGTGCTGAAGCGGCGTCGCGATCGTTCAGAGTTTGCGGCCGTGGGGTGATGGAGTGAGGGTCGTCGGTATTTGAGGAGAGATGCGGTGGTGGCGACGGAGTGAGGCGAGCGAACCAGGTATACCTGGTCCTCGAGTGCCACTGGTCTACCCTAGTCTGGACTCTGGAGACGACGAACGATGAGGCAAGGGAAAATGAGGAGAGGAGGTCAATAACATTGAGGCGACATCACGACGATCGGTCGTCCTCGTCCACCCTGAGGCAAGCTTCATGATCCCACTTCTTCTGACCAACACACTACACTGTTCCAACAACACCTCACCCTTGGCCATGCCGTCCTTCCTCCTCACCAAGACGACCTTCACGGCCGTGAACAGTCACGCGAGTAACAAACTCGCGGAAAATGCCTCACCTGGTCCGTCTCTGCAAGCATGTCCGCCATCGCCGTAACGCTACCAGTCCTCAAGCACAAGTTCGCAAAGGTCGGAGGAGCTGACGAGAGCGACCTGCGCGCCGCTGAACATGCGCTTGAAAGTCAAGAGCTGGCCATTTAGCTTCGGTCGAAGTCGTCGAAATTCTACTGGTCTTGGACCTCAATCCAAGACATCTGGGTTCCATACACACGGTCTTGACCAGACAATACTGCCATTGTTATGCCGGCGAGCATTGTATCGATGATCTTGGGCTCCCTGGTCCAGATTCCAGCCTCACCGTCCTTTGTTTGCTGTGTCTTGAGGTAGCGGCCAGTGGGTAAGACTCTCTGATCGAAAATAACAGATGGCAGGTCTCGACCGGATGAGATCTTGTCTTTTCTTGCTGAGACAGTATCTTGATATAAGATGAGCCATCTATCTTCATCTCCAGCATCAAGATCATAACAAGACAACGCAGCCTTTGACCTAATACCATCTCAGGACCCTTCAACCACAGTACAACTCTCTGATCTTCCATCGATCCAGCGATTCTCAGCTTCGCTCCGTCTCTTTATCGCGATGCGGCCAGCTCGTTCGACGGAAGGCTATTCAGCGACTCGATCAAGGGAAGGCTACTCAATGACCCAAGTCGCTCGCAGACCAGGTCCCATGTTGACTGCCGACCAAAGGGCTTACGATGCCCACCATGCTTCGATACTTCGAGAAATCAAATCACTAGCAGGAGAGTCGGGCGTCCGAGCAGTTCTCACCCCGAAACAACTCAGCGCCTTGGATAAGGATGCGACAACTTGGCCCACCCCAGTACTGGACACGATCCTTCATCTCATAAAGACAATTATCCACGGATCTCTGCCCGGCGTAAGAAACGCCACAGCTGAGCATTGTATCAATGAGGCTCGCGAGTGGATGTTGGACCAAGAAAGTGTTGAAAGACATCATCCAATTGGAGCAGGCGATGTGCAGAAGGCGGTCAAACGTTGCCAGGTCGAATATGCAGACAAGAAAGTCGCGGAAGGACAGCAAATGATGACAGAGTACCATCTACTCGAAGCACACAAGAAAGCCATTCAAGACACATTGGAGGTTTTCAAAAAGTCAATCACCGAATGCTCGAGCACCTTTGAAGCGGTCTGGGACAACATCGAAAACGAGGTCAACGAGCGACATGGAATACTCACTCATGATCTCAAGCAATGGCTCCAGGAGCAGATCTATGAGCTGTGGGAGCAAGCTAGACCACTGCCTCTGAGAAAGTACACCTTTCCGGCAGACAGAGTAGGGAAAGAGCGGCCGCAGCGAGGAAGGGCGAAGGGACAGCTGCGCATCACCTGGAATATTCCGCCTGGAGGCACGTACGACAGGAGCACTGGAAACATCACCTACAAAACTACTCAGACTTACGAAGAGATCTACGGCATTGATGAGCCTGATGAGTCTTCGTCGTATGATCCCCGGCCGAAGGACATCGAGGTCAAGCGTTTGGTTACGAAACTCGTCGAAGTCAAGATCGATGGTCAGCGGGGATGCTTAATGTAGAAAAGTCATCGGAGTGACTTCGCCTGGCAGGCTCTTCAAAGTTGAGTGAGGGTGGAGATTCGAACAGATGAATCGGAGAAGTGTGCACTTGATCCCAATGAAGCATTCGTCGATGCTTCATCGACGGGTGGCAGAGTACCCAACCACGCCAAAGGATTGAACGGTCCGGAATCATGCAATCAGTTCAGACCGAAGTTGGAAGAGTGGTTGTGAACTGACCTTGATCGTGGACGAGAAATTAAAGTCGGTATTCTTCACCTCGCAAGGCATTGTCCACTACATGAGTAAAGTCTCGTCTGTCGACAGTTCCGTCATACTATTTAGCCAAGTGACCGCCAAGTCACAGACAGAAGTGAATGGGAAGTGAGGCAGAGTGGATTCGCTAGACATGCCAACCTTTCTCTACCGAGCACTTGCGAGACAACTTCCGCACAACAACATCTCAGCGCACTTCTGCAATCTACACTATGGCCTTCGGTGAAGATCAAGAGATGTCGGACTTCAATTTCGAGTCGCAAAGCGCCACTTCGCGCTCGTTCATAGCAACGCCAACTCACAAGACTTTCGAGTCGTCCGCGGACCCAACTGGTCTCGACGATCTGCTCGCTCTGGAGGCTCTCGTTGACAGAGAGACGCTCGAGAAAGACTTGGACAAGATTCAAGCGCACCTGAAGAGTGAGTTACTCTTGAAGGAACGTGGGCATGGTGCCCTCAGCGCAAATGCAACGCAGGACGGCTCTTCAGGCGCAAGGGGCAACATGCGTAGGGTACTAGTACCGAAGTCTGCCAGAGGACCAGGATCGAGAGACATGCGGACATCAATGGTGGAGCCATCTGGGGATCCTTCAAAGAATCAGGCCAAAGACGACAAAGGTACAACCTCAGACCGGATGGATGCGGAGTTGGATGCGGATGCGATGGACTTATCTTGAGACATAGAATGCTTGCGTTGACTAGCTAGCGCTGATAATCAGCAACAATGCGCAGACTTCAACGAAATATTCGAAACAGCCAGTGTATCTTGTGTCGTGCGGTGTCGTCGTGAATTTGCTCTTTGGCCAGTTACTTCCTGTTTGGGACGACGCTAGTAAATCTTGGCACCGAAAGTGAATGGTGATGAGGACGCATGGCTGCCTCAGCTGACTAACGCCCGCCTCGACCCGCCGACCGTGAGCGCGGAGCAAACCATTGCATGTCAGCTCGGAGCTGCTTGTCCTGAGCAACGACATGACCAAAACGATTGCTTGGCTTCGACCTCGACCGAAGCCACACACAAGGAGAGCGCAAACATTGCGCCTCGGTCTAACATGCAAGACCTGCAGCCGGACATGAATATGCAGAGCTACGAGCAAGCGCTCGATGGTTTCCCCTATCAGCAAGACCAGGATGCGACCTTGAGCCATCAAGAATACCAGCAAGAAGTCGACACCATGTCCGATCATGCATTATTGGCCGCCATATCCAGGCACAACAACTCCTTTGCGCACCTCTCCTACATCCTTGACAAGAATTCCACGAGATTACCACACAACGCGGCAACAATCCACCAGAATTCCGAGCACTACGAACGCACAGTCGACATTGAGGATTACACCATCGAACTCGACTTCAACAGCGATGCGCCTTGCATCGAGGAGCAGATCCTCTACGCCATCGAGACCAGCGGCGAAGCCACAGAGCCCGAGATCCACTTGAGATCTATTGATGAAGCGGTTAGGGAGGTGCGTCACTCTCTCGAGCATCTTGACCTGCAGTCTTACGAGAGACTCACACAGCTCCAGGCAGTCATGTTTGCCAAGGCGGCGAAGAGGCTTCGAGACGGAGCACCTCCCTACCCAGATACTAACTTCCGTGCCAAGAGGGGTGACGACGATGACGAGGACGACGAGGAAAATGAATTCTCCGACGCCGAGGCGGAAAACCATTACGTGAAGTACTTGGAGGAACGGCTTGCATCGCTCGATCGGAAGACAAAGGTGCGCCAGGCGCATGCAGGACACAAGGTCTGTGCGTTGCCAGGACAGGACTGCGCTGCATTGGTTCCGCTGCATGGGGAAGTTGACGGCCAGGACCGCATGGATCTGGGCTGAAGCGGAAGATGCGTCAGAGCGTTTTTGTCGGAAGTGCAGGAGGCGGCTCGCAGTGTATCCATGAAAGTGTTGCCAGGTCAGGAGCAGACAGAGATACAGTATTGCCGGAAGAGAAGAAGACAGCCGAGAGACAGATCGAAAGTGCGTCAGGCATTGTGTCATATTCCATTCTAGCATATCTCGTAAGTGGGCGCGATTGGGTGCTCAAATGAATGTTAATCCTCGTGGTTCGTGTGCATTGTGCTTGGGAAGACCAGCCTTCGTCATCCAAAGCCGATCTCCTCCCTTGCTCAATAGGTTCCTGCAGACATGGAGTCACCTTTGATATCTGCATCTCGAACAGCATCTCCTTCCAGACCATTGACTTGCAGTTGGCACTTCATTTGCCGAATCCTCGCCTCAAGGACCTTTTGTTTCTGTTCCTCCAACTGAGTGTCCAATAATGCCAGAGCCAAATCGCATTGCAAGGCGACGGCACGGTCGCTGTCCGAGAGCGATCGCGCGCCATCCGCCTGAGGGGCCGGTGAGGGAAGCGAGTGGCTTCTGCCGGCAACCAGTGTGGCTTCGTTATTCGTGGCTGGCAACGAGATCGAAGCTGGGCGTGACTGCCAAGTGTGCTCCAGCTGATCGACGCTCGGCTTCGAGGGTGAATGGTAGGCCTGCCTTACTGAAGCCGAGACAGAGGGGACTGGAATGGCCGTCGAAGCTAGCCATGATCGAAAATGTGGCACCATTCGGGCCGCACTCGAGCTTGGGGTGCACAGTGATGGCTCGGGCTTACCATCTGGCGGCACAGTAGGAGTGTTGTTCGTTGAAGCATCGTATGAAGACACCGCTTTGAGAGAGGCGGGCGAAGTCCTTGGAATCAGGAACGGTTCAACGCCACGGGAGTCAATGCTTGATTTGCTCTGTTCGAGAACAATCGTGGAAGCAGTAGAGGCAGTGGAGGTAGTAGAGGATCCACGCCTGTGTCTTGAAGGGAGTGAGCTCGGGAGTGCTGACGCCGAGAGCCCAGGTCGCGCGCTGGAAGAGTCGTCACGCGAGACGTTCGACATTGAAGGTCGCGAGGATCGAGCCGCCTTAGCTTGAGTTTTGGCTGACCCGGCGTTCGTGGACTGCGAAACATTGGCAGTAGAGTAAGTTGGAGATGCGGCAAGTTCAACGTCGCTGTTTTTTGGCCAAAGTCGATTGACACACACCGAGATTGCCGCCAAAAGCACACCACTGGCGTCCATTGGATCTTCGGGAAACGGCGTCAAAGGACGAGATGCGACTGGCACGCAATGCCAGTATGTGTGATTTCTGCCAGTGACCTTGTGTATTCGCCGGGTCAATATCTGACGTGACTTCCGGTGGCGCGCTGTACAATCTGCAGCGGGTTTGTGGTTGAACATGTTCCTCTTATTTGTTGACTCGAGGTATTCCTCCCAGTCATGGTCAGGTATGGTATATTGGCTTGTAGTTCGTGCTCGGGGAAACAAGGATTTAGTTCCGGAGATGGTCTTGCTTTGCGAGCCCGATGGCCTCCCTTCGGAGGTTGACGGTCGAGAGGGCTTTGCAGAGAGGGCTTTGCGCTTTTGTGGAGGGGCCGTGCTGTGGACAAAGAGCTGATCGTCGCCATTCTGCCCTCGCCTTACAACTGAAGATCCAAGGCTGCTCTTTGGCGTCGAAGTTGTCTGGGGCTTGGTGACAGGTGCAATACCTGGCATTCATTAGCTGGAGAATCGTCTTTCACGTGGCTTCAGGAGTATCTCACGAGACACCCTTTTCGCATTCTCCGCAGCGAGTTTGGCCTTCGCTGCTCCAGACCAGTCCATGAGGTTGGAGTGTCCGCCAAGGCTCTGCCTTCGCTGCTCCAGATCTTCAAGCTTGATGCGGCGCCGGGAAGTTTAATGGTACACCGCTGGGTATGCAAAGCGAAAGGGATTGTAACCGCGCCAGTATGAGCTAGAAACTGCTGAGATGTGGATGGAGCAGGTCGGGATGGGACAAGAATCGCAGTACATTATGTTCGGGAATCAAACAGCGCTGTTCGTTTCTCGCAGTCGCGAACGGAAAGGGCGCACCTACCAAGACGTAGATGATCGCAGAGGAAGAGAGATGCAGGAGCTGCGACTACCCGCAATCTCCAGGGATTAACTCAACATGGCATTTCGCGATGTGGAGCAGTCTTTGTCTGCGGCAAAGAGTTCTGCTAAGAGCGGTCAGTATTCGTCGCTGAATCGAAGGATAAGAGGAACCAGTTGCCATGTTCTTGAGAGTTCTGGGTGTCATGTGAAGGCGAATGGCGTGTTTTCGCCCCAGACTGACCCACTTTGAGCTGTGGCTACCCGTGCTCAGCCTGCTGACCTGCACAAACGCAGCGAGCGATCGCATATTTGAGAGCGAGCATCGTTTGATTCAGTGGAAGTGCAGAACTGGCGGAACGGGACCAATGGCGTGGAATCCGCATCAGAGACGTCGCGAATTCTTGCCTATGTCGTAAGCCCGTGCAAGGCAGAGGGCACTCAGAAAAGCATCGTTCAATTGACAGACGGACATCCGGATGTGCGTGGATGCGACCGATCGTGGTGTCGGACGCGAACGGAAGAGGTTCGAAATTCATTGTCAACGCCTCCGACTCCTTGGTGGTATGGTATGTACACGACACCTGATATCGGTTCTTTTGCAAATCCGCATTCCCATTCAACTATTTCGTTACGTTCCCTGGAGTCACGGCGTACGTTGGCCTGACGAAGCTGTGTTCCGGAAGGGTCAGTCGTAGTGTCCTTGCGCAGGCTCCTCAATTCGGCCTCTGCCACATACCGGTCTCCATAGTATACAGGCGCCGCCTTGCCCAAAAGCTCCTCCTCCATCTTCTGCTGCGCATAATGCCTCCGCACTGCATCGCGATCCTCCTCGGCTTGTAGTAGTGGTATAAGGTGGATGCGCGACCACATCTTCTCTCTCGCCAATTCGCTGTTGTCCACTATCAGCTCCTTTTATTTGTGTAGCCTCCTGCCAGCGCGTCTCGACGTACTTCTGCTCTCTAATACCCTTTCCGACTTTATAGAACCCGTAGGTCATGACACCGGCCACTCCGAGGAGGTAGTAGGCAGGTCGGAAGCCACGCACGGGGAGGTTTCGGCGGTATTGGACTGGCTCGTAGCCGCCGGTCGGCGGCATATCCTGAGGCATGATTGCGGTTGCGCCTGCGCGGTGTTGTCGTGGTGTATTGAGCTGTCGCAGAGGTGTTGTTCAATGGTCGGTACGGTACTGATGGGCAAGATATGCTTGGCAGCTGCGCCGAATGAAGGCAAGCGCGATGTTGGCTAGCGCGGCTTGAACTTCGAGCTTTTTCGTCAAGCACGAGAAGAATTCCGAGCTGCCCATGCGGAGCAACTGAGACCGTCTGATCCACCATCACCACACCGAAAAGCTCGCCAGCAACACGCCGCTGATAGACCTATACTCTCCGACATACTGCGCCGAGCAGTACACCCGCCGCCATGTCGGTCGACTACCTCCTCCACGAGTCCTCGGTGGGCTACGCCATTTTCTCTGTCAAGCTCCCATCCGATACCGTTGGTGCTCGCCTGAAGGAAGTGCAAGATGCGCAGACCGATCTCGCTCGATTCGGAAAGATGGTGCAGCTGGTATCCTTTGCACCTTTTCAGGGCGCCGGACAAGCATTGGAGAACGCAAACGACGTCTCGGAGGGCATCATGAGCGACTACTTGCGCACCGTGCTGGAGGCCAACCTTCCCAAAGCGAGCAAGAAGAACAAGATCACTATTGGTGTCGGCGACAAGGGTCTTGCAGGAAGCGTCAAGGCTGGATTCACTGGCATTGAGTGCGAGACTCCGGAAACCAGCGAGCTGGCCGCCGACCTTCTCAGAGGACTGCGTCTGCACGCCGAGAAGCTGCTCAAGAACTTGCAGACGGGCGACATCTCTCGCGCTCAGCTTGGTCTTGGTCACGCCTATTCCCGCGCTAAGGTCAAGTTCAGCGTGCAGAAGAACGATAACCACATCATCCAGGCCATCGCAACGATTGATCACCTCGACAAGGCTGTCAACACTTTCTCCATGCGTGTTCGCGAATGGTACGGCTGGCATTTTCCGGAGCTCATCAGGATTGTGAGCGAGAACCAGAAATACGCACAATGCGCACTCTACATCGGTGATAAAAAGACTTTGACGGAGGACAGCCTACACGATTTGGCCAAAATCGTGGATGACGATGAGAGCACCGCAAAGGCCATCATCGAGGCCGCACGAGTGTCCATGGGTCAGGACCTTGGTGAGAGCGACATGGAGAATGTCATGATGTTTGCGAGGCGCACTGCCAGTCTGGCCGCATACCGCAAGTCGCTGGGCGCCTACCTGGTCGCAAAGATGGGCATTGTCGCACCCAATTTGGCTGCGCTCATCGGCGAGACTGTTGGCGCTCGTCTTATCTCCCACGCTGGCTCGCTCACCAACCTCGCCAAATACCCTGCCTCGACTGTCCAAATTCTCGGAGCTGAGAAGGCTCTCTTCCGCGCGCTGAAGACCAAGGGCAACACTCCCAAGTACGGTCTGATCTACCACTCTTCATTCATCGGCAAGGCGGGCCTCAAGAACAAGGGCCGCATTTCTCGTTTCCTCGCCAACAAGACCTCCATCGCATCAAGAATCGACAACTTCAGCCAGGCACCGACGAGGAAGTTTGGTGAGGCCCTTCGCGCTCAGGTTGACGAGAGACTACGATTCTACGCCGAGGGTGTGAACCCAACGAAGAACGCCGACGCAATGGTACGATGAAGAATGCTTGGATGTCTATCATCATGATACTAACAACTTTCACAGAAAGCCGCAATGGACGCCGTACTTGGAGACATTAACGTCGAAGATCCTACCGCCGAGGTCGATGGTGCTCCAGGTGTTACCGCACAAGCAGCTGAGCAAAAGGCACGCAAGGAGAAGAAGAGCAAGAAGTCGAAGACTGAGGACGCCGAGATGGAAGACGTGGACACCGTCAAGGAGAACAAGAAGAAGCGCAAGTCTACCGCCGACGAGATGGAGGTCGACGAGGAGAAGATTGAGAAGAAGCTCAAGAAGGAGAAGAAGGAGAAGCGCAAGTCAACAGGAGATCTCGCGAATGGCACCGTACCCGACGAGCAGATCAAGAAGAAGAAGAAGAAGAGCAAGGCGGAATAGGTTTGTGACGATTGGGAATGTTGAATGTGGAGTTCAGGGTGTTCGAGGTGCTCAGAGCGTTCTTTGTGGTGAGTGTATCATCGATGGGAGAAGGTGGCCTGTTCGCTATATACTGTACAGCTGAAGGAGGCCCATCAATCAACTCGCTTTTCAAAACTTGGCAGCCGGAGTGGGAGTTTGCTGGACTGTCAGCCCGCCCAACGATGGCCTCATCCGGAGCTCGGCGGATGAACGCAAGCTCGGTGCACAAATCCGCCGCCTCGTACAAAGCCCAAGTTTGCTGCTCGCTTGACCGATGTGAGAGCAATTCGGCCTGGACGGCCATGAGCAAGCGGCGCTGCCCTTCTGCAAGGAGTCGTCAATGCGCTATTGCTTCTGTTCCTACGCTGCATGCGAAAATTTGCTCAACTATGCGCATGTTCTCGCTCCTTCGCCGCACGCGGCAAGCTTATGAGTGGGCAAACATCGATATGACCGATTGACTACCTTTCTTCAAGACGACAGACCTATCTGATTCTGACCAAGACATACTCACAACTAGCAGCCAAAATCCTGGAAGGCCGGTCGGAGGCGCTCAAATCAACATCTGGAGCAAGCATGGCGTTGGTGTCGTCGGGAATGCTCAGCGACTGCGATGAACTTGCCAGTGATATTGGTCGTCGGAGTAAGTTGAGCTATACGAGGCTCCTGAGCATAGTCTCGCGCTGACCGTGAAACAGCGCCTCAGTATCCAACATCGATGCTTTCGGCCCCGAACAAGATTTGTAAAGACTATCGACCAACACCGAACAGACGCCGACCCTTCGACCGCGCGATTGACGAGACGGAGTGGACGAAGTACCTCTCTTACGAACCTAGGGCGAGGAAGCGATATGCCCACAGAAAGGAGGAACGATTGCACCCTTCCGCCTATCGTCAGAGATTGGAAGTGAAATCTGCCATTGACGAAATCACGGGCCGGGACTGTATGTACTCGTACCACAATTACATCCCGAGAAAATACCGAGAGTCAGCATGTGCGCCTGAGAGCGCGATGGATTGCAGTAGCACGCTGTTGAGCACAATATTGTTCTGTCTCAAAAAGAAGGAGGAGTCTTGCGAGGAGAAGAACACGGACGAAGATGCGGCGGCCACATTTAGGAAAGAGCCGGCAAGATACGAGAAGAAGACAGCTGATGGAGATACGGCCGGCCCATCCAAGAGAGAGCCGGCAAGGTACGAGCAAAAGATGGCCGACAGAGATGCAGTGACCACACTCAGGAAGGAGCCGGCAGGGCACGGGAAAAAAGTGGCTACTAGAGATGCAGTGACCGCATCCAGCAAAGAGCCGGAAACGCACGAGACGACGCCGATCAAGCAAAAGCCACTTCTCCCTGCATCAACTGCGCAAGCACCTCGCAGAACGCGAGACGCTGACTACAGGCCGCCTGTGCCTCCTGAGAGCGATGAGTCCCGCGACAGCGCCGCTTCGAACATTGTTGTCGCGACAAGAGGCAGCAAGCCTCTTGCGCCGAAAGTAACAGTGCTTCGCAACGCAGCGTCAACAAGTCTCAATACGAAGCCAGCAGACTCAGCTCAGGCCGAAGAACGCAAGAAGAAAAGGGCTGGTCTGGCTATCATGTCGCTGGAGAGGGATGTGAAGAGGGTGGGGAAAATCAGCGGAGGATCTGAAGAGCACCAGGACAAAAGAGAGGCAATGGTCGCTGCAAAGCTGCATTTTGGAATGGATCATGGCGAGGAGTACGCAGTGTGGAAATATCGCACCATGGAAGAGCTGTCTTGAGATGGTGTCGGGCAGTCAGGCATCGGTCTTGCTTTGACTGCCTCTGGCATGGCTTAAAGGAAATCTGATGCCATTTGGGTATGTAAGTCGCCTGTCTTGCGTCAGCTAAATTCTCCGTCACGCTGCTCACATATCCGTCACCTGTCGTTTCTTTGTCCAGCTAAGCCAGGCCACCCATCTCGTCTGGCTGTTTGGCTTCACTGCAGGACGCCGATGAGTTCACGCAGGTCCCCGCTAGCTTTGCATCGGAGGCTCCACGATGGCGCACCTTCAAACAGACGACGTGCATGTTGCTACTGTTTGAGCTTGGTCCTGGGAAGCTCGACCTGAGACATCGCGACATGGCGGTGTAGCGTTCGTGGAGGGTTGTCTTGTTGCTTCGTTGGCTGTTGCAGTATGTCGTCTGCAAGACATGCTGCAAGACATGCCGCTGGAATCGCATGTCTTAGAGCGGAGCGGCAAACATCTGAAGCACGGGCAGAGCGCCATCGTTCAGGAGATCAAAAGTGCACCGGCTCCTCCGCTAACCACTCAGTTCTCTATTCTCCACCAAGAACGTCTGAGAACGATATCATCACAAAGATACCAAACCCACCCGAACGAAAAAATGGGCGACACCTGTCCAAGGAGTAGGCGAAGCGGCTCCCGCTATCGTGATCAATGACACCGACAACGACGGTACGTCAAAGGATGTATAGCAATCTAGATCGTCTACTGACCAGACAACAGCCAAAAGTGGACCAACTCCTTCGCCGCGAATCTCTCCAGACCAGCACAGATTGCCAAAAGTCCATCGTCCGCTATCAACTGTCTTCCGCAAGGACGAGTTCCTCATCGACGAGCTCATTTGGATAGATCACCTCTCCCATCAGAAGAGAATCACATTGAAGCACAAGCCATACGTTAAATGTGGACAGACTTCTCAGACTAAAAGGGACGAGCTGATCGACGAGATCAACTTGATTACTGGCCAAACGTTCAAGAGGGCCTGGTTCACGTGTATTCCGCTACGACTCCGTCCGGACAAAGTCCCTGAGGATGCCAAGAATTGTAGTACGGCTTTACTGGACATCGTCTTCTGTCTCAAAAGGACCATAGAAAGACGCAGGTTAGCCGAGCAAACGGCCAAAACTGCGGCCACTCGTAGGCCATCGAGTGAGCACGAGTCGCATGTTGCAGCACAAAGTATACCGCCCCCTGCCAAGACGCATGAAGCGAACCCTCGACGCCTCTCAACTTCGACCCAAAGCGAGACTCGAGATAGCTCCAGTATCGATGCTGAGCGGGTCGAGCAGCCAGAACAGTCGGAACAGCCAGGAAGTCGCAAGCGGAAACAGGAAAATTACAAACTCGGTGCGTCAAAAAAGGTCGACAGAAAAGCGGCGGATTCTGGTCAAGACGAGACCATCGAGGATACGACAGAGAAGCACATCTGGATCCTCTGGCATCACCACTACAGTCGGCAAAGACAACCAAAGCAACCGCCACGAATGCTTCAACAAACTGAGTCTACGATCCCAGGACGAGCGATTGGTGGTGTGCAACGAGATCGAACAAGTCATGGGCCGTGAAGTCAACTGGATAAGCGATCTTGTTCGGGCTCCTGGTATTGCGGTGCATCCTTTGGACTTGGGTCTACCATACTTGAGAGCTTTGGCGAAACTGTGCAATGAACTCAATGGCGATGTGGAGAAGGCATTCTATCCTCAATAATTGGCGGCTTCGAAGAGTGGAGGTCATCAACGTACGCAGCTTTGTGCGAAGGAGATCGAAGAGTCTTGTAGCATCTGTGTTGAGGAAGGGAAACGAGGTGCACGGCGGCAGCCGGTCGGCTGACCATCCGATATACTGATTGGTCCATCTGATGGGTCTAGTCGATGAGAAGTCTTACGAAGAAGGGATGTCGAAGTCGAAGGGTGTGGTGACCATCGACAGCTTCAGTTGAGTCCAGTGTGCTTGTTGTGGTCTTGAGAGTGGCAGATGACCTCAAAAGGGCTGTCAGCGTCCGAATGTACTTCTTCGTCGGCGGGTCTCGCATCGTATAAGCGAAAGGTCCAAGGCAACCATACAACTCTCTACAGCCCTTTGGGACATACAACCCCTTTCGTGCCAATGTTTTCCTTATGCCGTCGTCCAAGGGTTGCTCACCGTGACTTCAACTACAAAATTGACGGCCCTAGAATTCTGCTCTGCGGTTTAAGGGTCGATTCATCCCTATTGTTACGATGTTGGTCCATAGCTCTCGTTCGTTGGACCAATCGATCCAGGGGCCCGAACGCATGATAGAGATTGTCTGTGGAGTGTGGAGGCGCCGCATTGCGGCGGCTTCACGCTCTCCCCAGCCAGCTGCTATTCGTCCTCAAAGAGCGTCGACAAAACTCTCAATAGCTCAGCAGGAGGAGCGCCAGACTGTGACGGAGCAACCCCCCAAATGTGATCTGGATGGGAGCGCTCATAGAATGTATGGCAAACATTTACAGTTTAATTTGCCCTGTCCCTAGCCAGCTGCTATTCGTTCTCAAAGAGCGTCGAACAAATCTCTCAATAGCTCAGCTGGAAGAGCGCCAGACTGTAACGGAACACCCCCAAATGTCATCTGGATGTCCGCGGTTCGATGTAAGTAATGTTCATATACGCCTTCTGCTCAGCGGTGTGCTGACCATCCTACTAGCCCGCGTTGGGAGATATCTCTTTTTGGTCACCTCGATCCATTTTCTTTGCTTCAGCTTCTTGCTCCTCGCTGTCATCTGGATATTACGCCGCATGATGGAATTCCCGCGCTAGCCAAATTTGGACGTGCTAATGCTCTGGCGAACGTGAACCTGTCAACTTCAGCCCAGCACAACGACGACAAATGCCAACCATTCTTGTGAAATGGTCCGACGTGGTACAAACTTTCCGAAGAGTGCATTCGATGCGGCGTCGAGTAATGGTATAGAACAACACTGTTTGGCATCCAGATAACGTCAGAAAACCGACAAAGCCCGGCTGCGCCGTGCTTTGCCGGTTTCCTGAGTCACTGTCCGCGGTTCGATCCTGCGTTGGGAAGACATCTCTTTTGCTCCGTTGCACGTTGCAGCATTTCGTTTTGGTCTATTGTGATCGTAATAATGTCAATTTATCGATTTTGGCCACATCTGGACAAAGGGCCGGCAACGACAGGGGGAGCCCTTTTTGGAGCTCTGACATTACTTGCACCTTGATCAGCATCCCTTGGACAGTCAATTCGTCTTTACAATTTGGACGTTCGTTGGTCGAGATATTGTCATGTGTTTCGGGAGTGCCAAGACTTGGCTTCTGACTTTCACGTGATCGGACATATTTCCGGACTGCCCCCACATCAGATCCGCCCTCCAAACATCTTTCCGTTCATCATGATGAGACCGTCTAGGAAACTTTTGGATGGCGGAATACACGAATGCGCGTTCGAAAGACATATTCAATGAACCATAGTATCCAGCGGCCGGTACGATCTGACGACGTCTGAGGGCTCCTGCTACCATATTACGCCCAGGTGACAACAATCTGCGCTCAATGCCGCATCAGGACGATTCTAGGGATATTACGCATCGCTCGTGCAACAGTGACGAGAGAAACAGAGCCATTTTGAGGTCCGCGTTGATGATGGCTGCCGCGATGACTTGTGCACGAAAGAAGTTTGTCACGAACTGGCCTCGCTATGGCGACCATGACATTGAGAAGGTCTTGTTTGCTATTGCCATCTTCCCAGACAATGTCCAAAGTCGAGATGTGGCCCAAATGGGACATGAGGTGAGGTCGCCGGAAGCAACCTCCCGAAAGCTTGGCACGTCGGTGAATGGGCTGAAGAGGCAGTCCGTTCGACAAATTCCACTCTATCTTCCTGCCAGCCTGTCCGTCACATGGCGCGCACCCGACCTGTGAAATTTGCCTGTTCAATCTGCACCGATGCAGAGCTCTCGTCACAAGCTCAGTCAACCTCCTCCATCTTTGGCAATGAGATCGCGCGCGCGACGTGGAGGTGTTCTCGTCCTTCATCGCTCCGAACGGACCTGTTTTGCTGTCAGAATCTCTGCGGCCTTCCGTGGCGGCAGAGTGCTCCCGGCAACACACTCCTTTCCACTCTCCATTCGCTCGTTGACACCATGCGCCTAGGAACGGTGCTCCATCTGCCTGCTTCCGACCACGTGGAGTGAGCCGCCGGCCATCAGCCCTTCCCGCCTCCACCTCAAGCTTGACTCACTGAAACGCCCTCATAGAGCTCATGTGAAAGCATCTCCACCCATCCTCCTCTTTCCTCCACTTGAACTCATAGATGACTCGAGTCACAACACCCGGCGGCGCATTATGCTCATCGCACTCTACGTACACGACAGCGGTGCCCTCTTTCTCAAACACCTCGGGCGTGACCTGAATGACCTCCACTCGATGCTTCGGATATTTTTCCAGGAGAAATTCCCGCATCCATTTCGCGTTCTCGGCCATCGACAGTCCTTCTGGGTTGTTCCCAAACCTCACTCGGAATTCCGGGCTCAAGATCGCGCGGAGATTCTGATCGTCGTCTCGACCGTCCCAGTCTCGATTGTTGAGTGCTTTCATACCGGCATGGCCAATCTTGATCAGCAGTGCGGTGAGTTCCTCGGTGCTGATATCGGGGCTTGGAGGTGAAGTGATGGGCTCGTCCACTTTGCATGTCTTTCCATCATCTGGTGGTGATCTCTCGGACTTGGACATCTTCTCGTGGATCCAAGAGTCCGATCTGGGTCCAAGCAGGCAGAACGTTCCGGCATCGATGTGGAAGGTAGTGAACCCTGTTTGCGTGTCTTCGGCCTGCCTGTCACGCCTCAATCCTTATCACCAAGGCAGGAGGTGATTCGCATGATGAATGGTCTGTGAGGAGCGGCGCGGAGCGCACTCACTCGACTATATGTGCTCTTACCGCGACTCCACCATCTTCTCTAGAGCACAAGATTCGGGCGGATCCGATCAAGTGCATCTTTTTCAACAAGTAGCGCAGACCGACTGACCGAGGCACTCGAGGTCTTGCTACGCGCCTACGGCTAGAAGCAGCCAATCTCCACGGACTGTAGCTTGAGAAAATCCCACATGAGTAGACGTCTAGCAGACAGGACAGGCAAGTAGCATGTCCGAAGATGCGAGCGAGGCCGTGTGGCACGTTCGAATGATGCGCGGTAGTGCATCCATCAAAGGACATTACGCTATTCTGATTCGTACATACGATGTCAGAGTTCGAGCGCGCAAACTCTATGAGAAATGGTGGGTCTTCCTTCGACTCGGAAGGATGTCCGACGCCGCGGCGGAGCTGGCGGCGATGTGGCACACGGGGCATGAGAGATATGCTATGGCGGCAAAAGTGAGGCCGATGATATGGAAAGTACCATACTTCACCTTCTCGCCGGCACAGCGTCGGCCAGTCTGCACTTTCCCGATCGGGTTTTTTTTGACAACGACTACCGTATGTCTCAGCCAAGGCTCTCTCCGAAACCCCATCATCAAGCCATGACCCTAAAAATCGGATACTCATCATTGACAGCCAACGGCACAAAGTTGAACGTCACATACGAGTCCGGACTCTCCGGTTCCAGCACCGCAAACGCCAATGCAGCGTTCTTCTGTCGAGTGCTGATCAAGAAGCTGCCCGCTGGCAGGTGAACCTCTTTATTCGCCGCACTCGTCGTGACCGTGTTCAAGACATGGCCTTCGTAGATCTCCTCGCCGAGTGTGCTAGATGTGGCAGTGAGCGCTTCCACCGTGCCGTGGTAATCGTTCTCCAGAGTCTCGACTTCCAGTCCGAAGATTTCCAGCCGTTCAACGATGTCGATGTATGTGCGGGGAATGAGGTAGGCTTCTGGTCGGGAACGGGTCAGGTTGGCTAGGGTGGGTGTCTCGATGAAGGTTACAGGCACTTCGACGACAGAGCCATTGGACACAGAGACAAGCGGATAGGTTCTGTTGATTGTCGTGGTTGCTTCGAGCACGACAATGTCTTCGGTACTGGATATGAAGTCTCCTCGGGCGGTTTCGATGAGGTCGTAGAGGCCCTCGGTGTCGCGGGCGGTCTCCAGAACAGCTTCTAGCTTGATTAGCTGGGTTGCGACTCGGCGCTGGAAGTTCTGGTCCGCCAATCTTATGCCTCTAGTCTCGTGAAGGAACGTTATGGCCTGGGTCAAACCGACAGCGCTCTCAGCAAAGCGAGCACCAGTGCCAGATTGCGTGAATTCTGGCACAGAAGTGTTCGCTGGGCCAGTAACGTAATAATCAGATCGCAGACCGTAACTGTCCAGACGCTTCATTGTTGCTGGAATAAATGTGTTGAGACCGGCGCTGCGGATGTCAGGATGGATGTTCAGGTCAGCTCCGATGCCGAGCATAGCATCGACTGCGTGTTGATATTGGCCATCGTCCCCGAAAGTCGTCGACGCCGTGTACTCGTGCATATCGATCATGATATGAGCGCCGAATTCGTGGGTCCTGCGCCAGATGTCGCGGGTCTGACGGCGGTCGAGCTTGACGGCTTCACGATTTGGGTCGAGGTTGCAAGCCATCCGGCGTTGGAAGTACGCGACTCCGTCTGCGTTCCAGCGAGGCTATTGATTGTCAGCGACTATCTCGGCATTAGTGTTGTCAACTTACAAGCATGAGAATGTCCATCTTCTCGAGCAGCGATGCCGTCCATGTCTGATTGGCATCCATCTTTCCTAGCAGCGCCAGAGCACCTTGGTCTGCCGCGGGTTCGTTTCCGTGAATCGCAGCTTGAATGTACACCTTCAACTTCGAGCTGTTGGTCGTCGTAGACGTACTCGGAGGCTCTGAGAGGGAGACATATGGCATGATACGCCCTTCTTCGGACAGAAACTCCACTGAGCGGTAGGTAATCCAGTCGTTCCGCTCGGCGATGGAACGGAGGAAGTAGTCCATCTCTGTCTGGCTGGTGGGACCAGCTGTGCCATTGGCAAAACCGCTGTTCCTGCTGTTCTCGTTGATGAAGTAGGGAGAGAGGAGATCAATGTCGACCTCTGGAAATGCTTGGGAAACCGTCTCGCTGTCCTTGATCACTCCCAAGCTGTTACCACCGTAAGCGAATCCAGGAGGAGGCGCAGTGTCTGACTGAGCTAGAGCATGGCCCGCCAGCCAGAGGCATATCGATGCTACCTGAGTATACATGATGGAGCTTTGATAGCTGAGTCGACCAGATTGTAGGTCCATCGTGGCCGCGAGCAGCCATTGGGACAGTACATTTATATGGCCATCATCCATCTAGCGTTCCGTACTTGACATGGAGCCAACGTACGCCCAGGATCGCATCGCGTAGATTCGCATTGACGAGCCTCAAACAGGAAGGACGAAGCATAAAAGTGGTGCAGTTTCCTTGGCTTGCCTTGGCCGTCGGGCTTCATCATCATCATTGCAGTTTTGCTTTTCAAGACATAATTGATTGAGTCGATGGCTGCGATCGTAGTTGAGTCTCGGGAGGAAGCTGTCCCAGCTTTTTCGATCACGTCAAAACCACAATGCATATGACGAGTCCGTCAGCCGCTTCAAACGAGGAGTAGCTGGATCATACCAAGTGGGGTTTCGCTGCCAAGATGGAATCCTTACAGTGTCGGCGGCGCTATACTCCTCCTCCTATTGTACCGAAGAATCGGCTATTCCGTCGGAAGAATCACTCGACCATGAAGCAGGACAGCCCAGGACAGCCCGACGTTGCGCAATGGCTGCTCAGGCTGAACGCGAGGGGCTTCACAAGCATGCAAGCGGCCTTGAACGCGGTCGGAACTGGACATCGCTGCCGTCATTGTCGTCGATGTGCTGAAAATCACTTCGAAGCTCCATCAGATGAGTTGATTGTGAGGAACGATGTCAAATGTTGATGCATTGTTGTTCGTTGTTATTCTACGGAAGAGAAGGAAGAAAGAAGGGACTATATAGGATGTGCAGGTGAATTGTTTGCCTAAGGCAGAACTTTCCACTGCATTCCAAATAGATGTCTTACGCTCTCACAAGCGCTGCAAGGGGCGACCGACCCCGTCGCGATCAATGGTGAGGTCGGGTGATCCAAGACGAAAACACGTGTGAAAGAGCCTCAAAAAAACCAGGAGCGACCGAAATACGGAACGCTATAATTGGCTCAAGATACCAGCTCGCGGAATGACGGGAGCTTAAATCCACGTGCCGATAGACGTCCAACCTGGAACCATTCCATTCCTCAACAACAGCTCCCAGGAACAACAGCATCAGGACATCAAATCGCGCTTTGCCTTCCAATCCAGCCATGCAACACGACGCGATATACTGGATGGCTCGTGTCGACCGGTCCAGAGAAATCCGAAGGTCTAGATCCATGCCTGTCCACTGCTGACTACAGAAGATTGGACCAGGATTCCAGGAACCAGTCGAATGATATCAGCGCCCAGCCGTTCGATACACGAACAGGGGATCGCGGAGAAGTAGCCTTACGAGAAGCAACTCTCGCATGTGAAAGATGCGTTCGGTCGTTCACGCAACAAGAGCCAGGATGCTTATCAGGTAGGAGAGGCTGACGACCTGTATGTAGCACACCCGTTTTGGGTAGTGTTATCTGAGCCACAGATAAGCTTTGATATCGCTCGCAGATACCGACCGGATCGACCTGGGACCAGGAGACGAAGAAACTCGACCGAATGCCGGGACTCGGATTATTACTTGTGGCTTGTACGAGGAACATGTGAGCAGAGAGCACTGGACGTACTCCAGACGGCTTGATCTTGCGGGTTGGAACAGATTTGTACCGGATTCCATAAGAGAACACCTCCAGGATCAACCACACAATCCCCAACCAACGGCCACGAAGCTCGTCGAGTATTGCATCACCTGCAGGAGATCCTTCAGAGTCCAGACGCTCGATCAATCAGCTCAAAGCACAACGATCGAGCTCGGAGAAACGACAACACCACCTCGCAGCTCCTTCACGCATTGGCGAGACTGTGCGATCGAAACGCCATCACGCCCTGCCGCATGCATGTTCATATATCCATCGAAGCCCAAGAACCACCCAGACCCTGTACAACCGCGACGCTTCTTATCCGGATCAGCCCGACCCACCCGTCACAGCACGATAGTGGTTGAGGAAGGCGGACCCCACAACGTGCCTACAGCGTGCGTGGTGAGATTCCGCGGAAACGTTGTTTCTTCGAGATAGTCGCCAGTCACAATCAGGGTATTGCTTGTGACTTGTGAGACTCCGGAGAAAGTCAAACTTGGGTTTTGGGGATATCGTGGTTGGGAGAGTTGGGTTGTTCATATAAGGAGTTGTCCACCTGCCGTCTCTCGTAGATCTGTCGAGACCGCTTCTTCAACTGAACCACACGTTGTCTGATTGCGACGGAGATTATTGCAACCATGGCCTTCAGCATAGCAACCCTCTGGACAGCACCCGCCATCAACCCCATCAACAAAAAGGCCCGCTCAATCCCCTTGTTCAATCCCGTCAACGAATATGGCCGCGTCTTCTTCTTCTCCTGGTTTGGCTTCCTCCTCGCCTTCTGGTCCTGGTAAGTCCCACCCAACCCCTGCATCCACCTCTCGTTAACCCTCATTCTCCCACAGGTACGCCTTCCCCCCTCTCCTCCACGACATCATCGCAAAGGACATCCACCTCACCCCCATTCAAGTCGCCAACTCCAACATCGTCGCCCTCACCGCAACGCTCATCGTCCGCCTCATCGCCGGCCCCGCCTGCGACCGCTTCGGTCCCCGCAAAACCTTCTCTGGCTGTCTCCTCATCGGCGTGATCCCCACGTTCCTCTCCGGAACAGTCTACAACGCCAACCAGCTCTACGCCTGCCGCTTCTTCATCGGCATCCTCGGCGGCAGTTTCGTGCCGTGTCAAGTCTGGACGACGGGATTTTTCGACAAGAATGTCATCGGCACGGCGAACTCGCTGACGGCGGGACTGGGGAATGCGGGGGGTGGGATCACGTACTTTGTCATGCCGGCTATCTTCAATAGTCTTGTGAGGGATCGGGGATTGAGCGCGCACGTCGCGTGGCGGGTCACGTTTGTCGTTCCGGGGATCATCATCGCGGCTGTGGCGATGGCTCTCCTCCTCTTGTGTCAGGACACGCCGACCGGGAAGTGGGAAGACCGCCATCAAATCGTCGAGAGCAGTCTCCGGCACCACGGCTCGCAAGGCGCCATCGTGGACATCCCCGGCTCCGTGAGCGAGGAGAAACAGAAGCGCCCCGCTTCCGACTCCGGGTCGGAATCGAAAGTCCTGGACGAAGAGGAGAAGAACCTCGACGCAACGCGGGGTCCATTCGCCGACAACGAAGCCCAAATGGGAGAGGCGCAGATGCTCGACACCACCGCGCGGGGCGAAGTGATCCAAAAACCCTCCTTCACGACGATTGTGAAGGTGTCGACATCACCGCCAGTCCTCGTCCTGGGGATCGCGTACTTTTGCTCCTTCGGCGCGGAATTGTCGGTCAACAGTGTACTGGGATCGTACTATCAGAAACAATTCCCGACACTGCCCACGGAGACGGCGAGTAATTGGGCGGCGATGTTTGGACTGATGAATGCGGTGTTTCGACCGCTCGGGGGTGTGGTGTCGGATGTGGCGTACAGGTATACGGGAGGGAATGTGTGGGCGAAGAAGGGGTTGTTGCATGGATACTGCCTCGTCACGGGTGGGTTCATGGTGGCTATTGGGATGGTCGACTCGCACGGCGTTGGGCAGTTGGTCGCGCTGGTTGGGGTTGGGATGGCGTTCTTCCTGGAGGGTGCGAATGGGGTCAACTTTGCGGTGGTGCCGCATGTTCATCCGGATGCCAATGGGGTGGTGTCGGGCTTTGTTGGAGCGTGTGGAAATTTGGGAGGCATTGTGTTTGCGATTGTTTTTCGGTATGCTGGTGCGGGAGGGAATTATGGTCATGCGATTTGGATCATCGGGGCGATCATCTTGGGTCTGCAGGTGATGACATGTTGGGTTCCACCGATTCCGAAAGGGCAGATTGGTGGCAGGTAGAGCCTGAGCCGAGTTAGCTTGTCCTTTTGCGCAGAGATATCCACGTTTCATGAGACACGAATGCACAGTTCAGCACGGCAAATTTGACAATCGACAAGAAGTGAGTGAGAATGATTGTGGTGGGTATGCCTTTCGGCGTGAATGCATTTCTTGACTATGGCATTCCTGGATGATCGATGATCTGTCGTGTGCATCCGCTTTTCTCTGAGCACCAATCGTCACATATCTATGCGGCAATGGTAACCTCAACCTCGACACCAGCCTCGATGTTGATGATGATCTGCTTGACGACCTCGGTGGGAGCGTTGAGGTCAATCAGACGCTTGTGGATTCTACCAGCCAAATCAGTATACTGTCCCTCAGCCTCCCGTTCTCCCTCAATCGAACTCACCTCATCTCGAACATGTCCCAAGTCTTGGAGCCCTCACCACAAGGCGTCTTGCGGGTGGAGATCTTGAGGTTCTTGGTGGGAAGACGGACGGGGCCCTTGACGCGCAACTCCTTGCTCTTGGCGCGCTCGATGAGCTCGCCGCAGACCTTTTCGAGGGCGGTGACCTTTTTGGAGGTGAGGGTGATGCGGATCTTGTGGATCTTGGGGGCGTCGCCCTGGCCTCCCTTCTTCGCGTCCTGGAAAGACATCTTGGTGGATTGACGGGTTCGAGGGAGTTTTCGGTGAGGTTTGGGAAGGGTTTGCGAACACGACTGCAGTATTGTTAGTTTTCAGAGATGCTTGCGGTCCGTATGTCGCGATATCTCACCTCGGTCTTGTTGACTCGGTAAAGTGATGTCCGTGAAGAAGGGAAGAAGTCTCGTCGTTCAAGATTGGAGTCGACCAAATCGGAGTGTGAAAACTCTTGGCACTGGCCGAAGTCCGCTAGTCCCAATCGGGCACATGCGCCAAACGGCTGCCGTCTTTGCTCGATGCACTCATCATGACAAACAGGAGGGACAACGCTGCCAATCTATAAATCTCCAGAGGGTCAATGACAGTCCACTGCAAAGGAGATCGATACACAGGAGACTCCCAGCAATGGTCGACAAAATGTCCATTCCAGCGTTTGCACCCCTGCCACCGGCCAATATCCGACTCGGCCTGGGACCTGAAGAATGGGAAGCCTGTTTGGACGCCTGGTTGACTCTTGCGGAGCTGACATTACGACTCCCACTGGACAAGTTCAGCATCGCGGCCAGTGACGATGGATCGCTCCCTGTCTTTCTCAGTTCGTTCTACCACGAGCTCAGCGAGACCAACAGCCATGGCTTCAATACTCCGAAAGCGTTGTCATTACGAAGAGTCTGCTTCCGACTGGTCGCTCGTGCTTGGTTGGAAGATGTCGCTGTATCGCAGTCTTTGCTGGCTTGGAAGTTTCTTTCCGACTTTTGTCATACCCATGTGAAAAGTTCTGTACTTCCGCAAATCATGGTCAAGCTCTGGAGGAAAAGGTCTGGAGTCCTCATCCCTTCGCTACAAAAACAGAAGGATCTCGCTGTCATGATCCTGGAGTCGAACAAGATGGACGGTGCTACGGTCCTATTACCTCAACTCGGTTCCATCACGCATGCCTCGGCAGACATTGGATCGTTCTTCATGACTGGCTCGGACTTTCTGGACGCCTGCATTGGAGCATACGGCCGGTCTTCAAGCGATGCAGAGAAGAAAGCTTTGTCAACAAGTGTATATCTCTGTTTGGTATCTCTCGCAAAGACCCAAGTGCACAGCATATCGCTCCTTTCCGACCATCTATACACCTTGAAAGCACAAGCAGACAAGTCCAGTTCATCCCTCCTTGCGGACGTCGTCACGAACACGCCACTCCTGAGCAAGCTTCGACTGCTGGTGGGGACCAAGGCTCCCGACAGACTGTTCAAGCTGCTGGATACTCTCGACACATACCGCTCCCCAAGCCTGGCCCGCCGGAAGAAGCATCCGCAGCGAAAGCCCGCCAAGGGCAAGGGCCGCCAGAGCGAAGCCGAGAACCCCATCAACATCCACCAAATAAGCCTCGTCACCCAGATTCAAGACCTCTTCCCCGACCTCGGCTCAGGCTTCCTACTAAAACTCCTCGACGAGTACAACAACGACGTCGAGCAAGTCACCGCCCACCTGCTCGAAGGCTCCCTCCCACCCCACCTCGCCTCCCTCGACCGCACAGAAACCGCTCCAATCCACTCCACCGACCCGCAAACCCAAATTGACCACCTGGCACCTCGCTCACCCCCCCCCCCCCGCCACAACGTCTTCGACAACGACGAACTCGACTTCTCCACCTCCAACCTCCACATCGGCAAACAATCCCGCCCTCCCTCCCCCTCCAATCCTTCCAACAAAGCCGCCATCCTCTCCGCCCTCGCAGCCTTCGACTCCGACGACGACGAGCGCGACGACACCTACGACGTCGAAGACGTCGGCGGGACCGTCGACACCGCCCATCCGGACGGCGAACCGGGTCCAAACCTCAAGATCAGCCAAGACGAGGTCGACGCCGCTTTGTTCAGCGCATACAAGGCGAACCCGGAGCTCTTCGGCCGAACGATCTCAAGCCCGCATGGCGATGAAATCCGAAACGGGAATGACGGACGAGGCGATTGAAGGATGGGCGATCATGTTGGCGCTTAGAAGCTAAAACGGGACCGACGGCGTTTGATGGCAAGCAAGCGGAATTGGCGGGGACGGCGTATAGGGAGGGGACGGAGACGGAGGATTCGGATGCTGGGTCGGGTGGAGGGAGGGGAGGGTTCAGGGGGAGAGGAAGGGGGAGGGGTGGAAGGGGGAGAGGAGGCAGGGGTGGGAATGTGGCGGGCACGGCGGGAGATCCGAGTACGGTTGCGGCGCAGAGGAGGAAAGAGGAGAATAAGGGGAGTCGGGCGAATCATAATCGGAGGGATCAGAGGGCGAGGAAGATGGCGAGGGGTGGGTTTGCTGGGTAGAGTCGGGGAGTATGCTTGTGATGGTGCTACAGAGAGATTTTGTAGTAGCTATGAAACCCTTGCTATCAAACCCTTGCTATCATCAGGAGACAGGCCATGCAAATCTAGTTGGGGTCGGCCGGGCAAGAACTGCTGCTCCTGCCGCGGCATGAACATCTTCTTCGCATCTCATATCATGTCATCCTCAAGACCTATTCTCTGCCATGGTGTTTCTCACATCCTCCACTCCACTCACTGCACCAGCCTCGAGTCCCAATCATCCGCGAAAAAGTCGCTCCCCAGCCGAATACTCCTCATCGCCTGCCGTCGTCGATCATTCTCCTCCCTCTGCCGCTTAGCCTCCACAACAGCCTTCTGCTTCGCACTCAGCTGAGCAAGATCAGCATCACTCAAATCGCCCGCCACAGAGCTCGCAAGTTGTCGATCGAGAACCGCAAGAGCCTTGATCTTCATAGCCTCGACATCCGACATGACTTGCTTTGTTGCTTCGACACGAGCTTTCTTCGCCACTTTATCAGCCTCCTCTTTCTCTTCTTCCCGCTCTTTGCGTTTCTTTGATATCAGCTCCTGCCGACGAGCTTTTTCGGCGAGATAGCGAACGCTGTGGCCACGTGGTGTTCCTGTTTGCTCGAGACCGACCGGAGGTGTGGTGAAGAACAGCACCCGACCGAACTCGTCACGCTGATATTGCTCGCGAACGTCAGGAGGGATGGACAGGTTGGCCGCGTCGGGCAGCGTGTAGACTTCGATCGGTGGCGGGTCGCGGTAATTCGCCGTCGGTGGGCGGGGAGCATATGCTGCCGGATGCTGTGGTGCTGTCTGGCTTTGTGAAGGCGCATACGAATTCTGCTGAGGGTGCATAGGACGTGGCGGCATTTGATGGTGTTGTTGTGGTGTTGGAGGATAGCTAGGCTGGGAATTCGAGAGTGGCCGCGGCGGTATGGGTGTCGGAGCAGATTGGCCGTACTGCTGCTGCGGTCGCGTGGGGGTGTATGAAGACATTCCACTGGCGGGCGGAGCACGCTGGAGAGGCTGCTGTTGGTGCGCCGCAGCTGGCTGGTATGTCTGCGGTGTCGCCATCGGTCGAGGAGGTGGTGTGGGCATTTTCGGCGGTGGTGGAGGGGTGGGCTCAGGGGGTGGAGAATCCTTTTCAGTGCGGGGTCTTCGGTGGACAGCACCGACTTTTGGCGGGGCGCGGTCCGCTCCCCACTGCGGCTGCGGCAACTCATCCGTCTCCTTCTGGTCGTCCTTGAGCATGTACTGTAGTGGAGAGGGGAATTTCTTCATCTTGCGAGGATGGTCGAACAGATCCATCTCGTAGTCTTTGTCGCGCACCTCGTCGGGGAGACAACTCGCCCACGTTTTGATGGTGTTGAGTTGATGTGCTGTTTCGTTGTAACGGGACTGGCAGACGTAGATCTCGGTGCCTGCGGGCATATTCCTCGGTCGGCCCTTGAAGTATCGCGTGTAGAACATGATGAAGCACTTTCCTTCAACCTCGTCAATTCTGTGATCTCGATATCTGCCAGTCTTGACGACTTCATTCGAAAAAAAGTGCTTGTCGAAACGATGCACGGTCTGCTCTGGACGATAGTACCAGCACACATTGACCATGTTCTGGCCATCTTGCACTTTGTAAGTGCGGTAGATCTGCGCGGGGATGGGCTTCGTCAAGTCATTGGGATTCTGGACATGGACCCAGTCTCCGACCTTGTAGAGTTCGCCATTGTGCAAGATCCCATTCGGCATGGGGACCTTTCCCTCGTCATCGGCAAACGAGTCATCAGGCTTCGCTTTCTCCTCGTCATACAGCCGCCCAGCTTCGACTTGCAAAGCAACAGCATCCTTGAAGATTTGCGATTCGTCCTGGTTGTACGCCTTTGCATTGTTGAACATGAGATTCACATCGGCCATGAACTCCTCCAAGGTCTTGTACTTCTTCCTCTTCACTTTCCGTTTGAGTTGGTCGTATGCCATGGGCTGTTTGATCTCGGTGTAGTAATCAGGCATGGCAGCCTTGTCTGGGAGACGATCGAATGACCTTATCATAAGCTGGCTCTTGCTGTTTCTTGGCTTCCGAATGCCTTTCAAAATGACTTGCATGCGAGCCTCCATGGGAGTGAGCAGCTTCGGTGGTCTACCTCGAGCGCGCTTCCCATGTGCCTCATCTGCAGTCTCTCGCTTTGCAATCGAAGTGGACGCTCGCGGACCTCGTCGTTTCTTCTTCTTACCATCCTCGTCTTCGTCACCATCATCGTCGTCATCCTCTTCGCCTTCCTCGTCCGACTCCTCCTCGTCTTCCGCCTCGGCTTCCTGTTCTACCTCGTCCATCGTTGGTGGCTCGTAGGTGGGGATCTCGCCGAGATCGGGCAAAGTCGCGACATCCTGAGTGATCACACCATCCTTGACCAAGAGCTGCAGCTGCTTCTCCAGTTGCTCCTTGATGACCAGCGCATCTTGGAAGGCACCACTGTCGGGGACGTTGTATATCTGCGCATTGTGGGGAATCAGCGCAAAGTCGCGCACGAACTCGCTCCAGCTTCGGTAAGCCTTTTGGTGAATCTTTGCTTTGATAGTTGACATTGCTATTGGCTCCTTGATCGTCTCATAGTAGTCTGGAAGGATTCGCTTATTGATCTTTTTGTGGAAGAGTTTGGACGGATCGAAGCCATCCTCGGTGCGATAGTCGTAGATGGCATTGAGGATCTTGGACATGGCAGCCAAATCGGCGGCCGGCAGCTGGGGACCATCGTTGGAGATTTCGGTAGACGGTATGGGCGTGGAGCTAGGACTGCGAGCCCGCTTGGGCGGCATGGCGGCGGGATTGGTCGTGGTATAGAGGAGTCTTCGTCGTGGGCATCGATCCAGCTCAATGCGCCGGGAGACGCGACGTGAAGACGGAAGGTGCACCATTGCGGACGATCCCGCTGCTTACAAACTTTTGCTGCCTCAGGCACCGAGAATGCTTCTGTCGTATCAGTGAGGTCGAGTACTCATTCACAATGCGCTGTTAGCATACACAGTCACAGGACATGGACTAAGGATTCTTCACGAAGACAGATGAGTTAGTAAGACTAGACTCGAGCCGTCGAGAGCAGCTTTGTGATCTTCCTGTTGATAGACTTTGCCCTGCTGACTCCGGTTCAGCACTACGACGACGACGCACTACGAGCTTGTCCTATACTCTGACTCTGGCAGCTGACAGGGAATTGTTGATGATCACGAGACATATCTTCGACTGTTTGATGAGCCTTAGTCGCTGTCTCCGACTTCCGATCGCAGATCTTGCCATTCACTCCTGCCTGCATTCACGGGTACCGGTCATCGGCTTGTGACTTCCCCCATATCTCGACCACTCATTAGATCTGTCTTCCGAACATCAAACAGGACTTCCAAACAACATATCTCGCAACCGTTCGCTGCAGATTCTTTGGCCTACACGAACACCGCCATCATCATGGCGACTTCTATCCGCCTCCGAGTCCGAGGCCCTCAAGGAGTGGCGACGGTGACCATCAACAATGACGCCTCCTGGAGCGACCTCGTTCGCGAAATTTCCGAGAAGAGCGGAGTCGCTGACTTTGACCTCAAATACGGATATCCGCCTCAGCCTCTGAGCACCGAGTCCATCAGCCCAGACATGAAGCTATCCGACTTGACCCAAAAACTCAACGGCGAACAACTCATCGTTATGCCACGAGCTATTCATGGCAAGCCCTCCAGTCCTCTCGAAGGAGCAACAAAGATCCAGCAGAACGTCAAGGCATTACCCAAATCGAGTTCGCAATCAGCACCAACCCACAAATCCGGAGACTTCCCAGACCAGCCACTAAACCTGACAAGAAAGAAGCAAAACCTCGACTCCGACCCGCCCGAAGTCCAAGTCCCTCTCCTCGACGGAGTCATGGTCCTACGCGTGATGCCCGACGACAACTCCTGCATGTTCCGAGCATTATCCTCAGCAGTCCTCGGCTCCGCCCTCGACGGCATGACCGAACTCCGCTCCGTCGTGGCGCAGACCATTCAGTCCCAACCAGAGCTCTACACCGAAGGCATGCTCGAGAAGAAGCCCACGGACTACTGCCAGTGGATCCAACGCGAAGACAGCTGGGGAGGCGGCATCGAGCTTTCGATTCTCAGCCAGCACTTCGATATTGAAATTTGCAGTATCAACGTGCAGGACTGTCGAGTGGACAAGTTCAATGAGGGGAAGCCGACGAGATGTCTGTTGGTGTATTCGGGGATTCATTACGATGTGTGCGCGGTTGCGCCTTATAGTGGTGCGGATCCGGAGTTTGATCGCAAGGTTTTCGAGGTGGTCCGGGTCGATGGCGAGGAGGAGATGGATGGAGGTGCGTTGACCGCAGCGTTGGAGCTGTGCAGAGGGTTGCAGCAGCGGCATTACTTCACCGACACGCATGGATTCAAGTTGAAGTGCAATCAGTGTGGCCAGGGAGGGAATGGGCAGCAGTGGGCTGTTCAGCATGCGAAGAGTACTGGGCATGGCGATTTTGGCGAGGGTTGATTATGAAGTGGGCTTCATCACCGATTCATGAGCGACCTCCAGTAGCTCTAGTCTTATCATAGCTCGGACATACAGATATCGCTATTCATACCGACCTTCATTGACCATAACTCCTGTCCCAGAACATCCCCAAGTCGCCCTAGCATCACCTTCCTAACCCTTGCGTCCCCCGACATACCCCAAAAACTCGCTACGCAATCCCGATTCATCTTCAAAACACCCGGTGAAGCAGCTCGTGACGGTCATCGCGCCAGTCTGTTCCACTCCCCGCATCTTCATACACAAGTGAGTGGCCTCCATCATGACCGCGACTCCCTTCGCCTTCACGACATCTTGAATAGCATGAGCGACTTGCGTCGTCAAACGCTCCTGAATCTGCAGTCTATGAGAGTACATCTGCACGATGCGCGGGACTTTGGAGAGGCCGATGACGGTGCTGTTGGGCATGTAGGCGATGTGGATCTGAAAGACGCGGTCAATTCCTGGCCATGGGAAGGGTGAAGTAGCGGAGGGGAAACTGCATACCTTGCCGAAGAAAGGAAGCAAATGGTGTTCGCAAAGACTGTGAACCTCGATGTCCTTGACAACGACCATACCGGTATATTCCCCACGGAAGAGAGCGTTCCCAACGAGGGCCTTAGCGTCGAGCTTGTAGCCGGACGTCAGGTCTAGCAGGGCTTGTGCGTAACGGCGTGGTGTTTCGAGGAGGTCTTGCCGGGTGGGGTCCTCGCCGATACATTCGAGGATAGTCTTGATGGCGTTGCAGAGCTTTTGGAAGTTCTCGTTGGCGGGTTCTGGCGCTTCGTCCTTGGTGGCGTCTTGGACGACGCTGATCTCATGCTGTTGGATTCGATCCGCACCGGGCATGGAGTCGGAAGACGCCATGTTCGGTGTAGGTGCAGAGTGTTTGAACTCAGTGAAGGATCGAAGTAAGAAGACGTGGTTCGCCAGGTACTTATCTTAGATCAGTGAGCTTTGTGTCAACAGATCAGAGACCGTTTGGCGATTGCTTGTGTGACTCCAATCATACTGGATATTTGCATAAATTTGTCAACAGAGCGTTGATGTATGCTCAAGGTAAGGTCCATGTTTGCTGTGGCAACAAAAGACAGAAGCTCTCCGACTGGGTTGCTGTCGATAGTTCCGTTGACAAATTGCTTCGACGAGCGGCACAGCTTTGTTTCGATCCTGGATGGAGGTGCGCGTAGGAAAGGCCAGGGGATTGAGATTGAAACAAACTGCGATAGAGCCGTCGGCCGGCAAACAGGTCTATCAGACGAAAGAGGAACTCGTGCGAGCAATCGCTCGCGTATAGTACTGCAGCGCCGAGATGTGAATTCTGGCACGTGCAGGCTCCTGTTCGGAAGATTCCAGGCAGGATTTCTTTGAAGTAGGTAGCGGAAATATTCAGACAAACGGCTCGCCTTCAAGACTTATGCTCGCCGAGCTCAGCGCATTTTCAGCTTCCGCCCTGGCACCGATCAATTCAGCAACGTCCGGACCATTCCTCTGAACAGTTCCAATACAGAAGCGCATCCCCGGGCTCACGATCAAGCAGAAGTATGGCAACACTCCGCAATCTGAAAGAAGCTCTCCGAGGGCAGGCAACACAAGCTGCGCCATCATCACAAAGGATACCTCTATCCGACTCGCAGTACGACGCCGGCTTCAAGACCCTGATCGATGGCCTCGGAACATGCGCATACCAGGACTTCATCATACCGCAGCTGTCGCAGATTTTGGCACCACTCCTCGACGCTGGACGCACGATCTCAGTGCTGGAAGTCGGTCCAGGCCCAGAGAGCGTGCTCGGTCATTTGCCCGACCATCTAAGGCACAAGATCAAGCGATATACTGCGTTTGAGCCCAACGTATCGTTCGCAGAGAGATTGCAGCAAAGCATGAGCTCGGGATCGAACAAGACTTCACCACTTCCATGCCTTGAAAGTGCGGCGAGCATTCACCGCATTGCCTTTGATCTGGACACTTCCGTCGGGGTCGATAAAGATGGCAATCCCGAGGCGTTCGATGTTGTGTTGTTCTGTCACAGCATGTACGGCATGAAGCCAAAGCCTTCGTTCATCGAGAAGGCGCTGGAATCGCTCAAGCAGAAGTCGACGAAGAGTCTGGTCGTGGTTGTTCATCGAGAGAACCTGGATATTCGAGGCTTAACGGCGCATTTTTCCACTTCAGCACCTACCACAATCCGCTTGGACGACAATGACGAGACGCTGAATCGATTTGCGCCTTTCATTGCTGGGCTCGTCATGAAAGAAGATGGTGTGAACGAAGTCGTGCAGCATCAATGGCAACAAGTTTGCCGCGAATTGGCTCAGCGCGAGGACCACGATAAAGCGCAGCTTCTCTTCCGCTCGTACGACACGATAACAACCTTCGCTCCAGACGACAACGCAGGGTCTGATCCGATGGCACGGTTACCCTTGGACCGAAGCAGCATTGTCGTCAAGAACAGGGAAGCTCGTCTCCATCACCCAGCAGCAGTCCTGAAGCCGAAAAGCATCGAAGAAGTCCAAAAGTGTGTTCACTGGGCTTTGGAGTACGGAAATAGTCTGACTGTCGTCGGCGGAGGACACAGCGACCATTGTCTTCAACCAGATGTCGTCGCAATTGACATGAGTGCCTTCAATCAGATTGATGTCGCAGAGGCAGGAGGTAAGCAGACAGGCCCAGTGGTTGTCGTTGGAGCCGGCTGCAAGTCAGGAGACATCATCGCCAAAACAATGGCGAAAGGCTTGACCGTAGTGCTCGGATCACGCCCGAGTGTCGGTGCCGGCCTATGGCTTCAAGGCGGCATCGGGCATCTGGTTCGACAGTACGGATTGGCGTGTGATGCGATCGTCGGTGCTGTGGTTGTCAGCGTCGCTACCGGAGAGATCCTTTGCATCGGAAATGTACCGGACCCACACCAGCCCGCCAACGCCTTGCGACCCAAGAATGAAGAGGATCTGTTGTGGGGTCTGAGAGGCGCAGGCACAAATTTCGGCATCGTGATCAGCGTCACTCTCAAGGCCCACCCTGCACCACAGTATTCAGTGCAGAGCTGGATCAAGCCCATGAGCTCCAGTGACGAAGCTCGGATTATGTTGCGACAACTTGATGAGCAAGTGGTGAAGAAGCTTCCACGACACCAGTCTGCAGACGCATATCTGTTCTCTGATTCAGGCAAGCTCCATCTCGGTGTCAGCCTTTACGAGAGCTTCATCAGCGAGCCTCCTTCGTCAGGCTCGCTGCGGGAGACAGTCCTAGGACCAGCTCTTGGCACTCAAGTCGTGGATTGTATCGGGCTATTCGACACCGAGATGTACATGTCGGGTATGCATGGAGGACACGCAGGTGGCAAGACGTCTTCCTTCAAGCGGTGTGTGTTCCTCAAGGACATCGGTGCCGTTGATATCGCAGAGAAGCTGATGGCCGCCATCGAGAATCGTCCTCCGCCTGCGCCACGCTGCTATCTTCATCTCCTCCACGGCAGCGGAGCGGTTGCAGATGTAGTACCATCGGCGACTTCTTTCGGCTGTCGAGACTGGGAGTACGCTTGTGTTGTGACTGCAGTCTGGGCTCGTGATCGAGACGGGACTGATGTCGCCCAGGTCGCTACTCAGTGGGTGTACGACGTTGTCGCAGATCTGTTGCCATTGAGCTACGGGATCTACGGCGCTGACCTTGGTCCAGACCCTCGTGATGCCGCTCTGGCAGTCAAGGCATTTGGACCGAATGGACGTCGTCTTGCACGTCTCAAACAGCGCTACGACCCGAGCAACGTGTTGGCTTATACTTGTCCGCTTCCAGGACCGAAAACGCACCAAAAATTCATCGTGCTCGTCACTGGGGACAGCTGTGCCGGCAAGGACTTTTGCGCAAAAATCTGGGCCTTCTTTTTGACAAGCCAGAATTTCAACGTCCACATTGCGAGCATCAGCGACGCTACCAAGAGAGAGTACGCAGTCTCAAAAGGCGCCGACTTGAAGCGATTGCTGGAAGCAGGAGAATACAAAGAGGACCATAGGCTCGAACTGACGGCTTACTATAAAGCTCAAGTTCAGCAGCGGCCTCAATTGCCAGTGGAGCATTTCTTGGACGTAGTCCAGCAAGCCGGAGATGTGGACGTGTTGTTGATCACTGGTATGAGAGACGAGGCACCTGTGGCGAGCTTCGCTCATTTGGTCCCGGAAAGTCGATTGATCGAGGTAAATGTCCAAGCGTGCGGAGAGTCACGAAGAGATCGTGGAGGGGTGGTCGCAAGAGACGACGCCATTCCAGAACAAGGAGGCAAGAGCAAGCCGACCCTTATCTTCAGCAACGAGGTGGCCGGCCATGAAGCGGCAGTGACATTCGCCAGAGACGCTGTCCTCCCATTGCTTCACGAAGATCTGCAACCACTTGCCGGGCTGGTACGTTCAGTGCCGGACTTCCCACGCCCAGGAATCAAATTCCGAGACATTATCGGTATTGTCCAGCAGCCAGGCGGTCTCAACCTGTGCGCGAAGTTGATGCGATCCCAGTTTGCAGGAGACTGGACAAAGGTCGATGCCATCGTCTGCTGTGAGACGGGCGGCTTTCTCTTTGCACCGGCTCTGGCCGCTCTGGTCAACTTACCAATGGTGATCATGCGTGAAGCTGGCAAACTTCCTCCGCCGACTTTGAGTGTTGTCAAGTCCGCCTCGTACATCTCGTCGTCGTCATCGTCGGCCGAGATATCGATGCAGAGGAGGATTGAGATGAGCCGTGATATATTGGTGGAAGGCGCTTCCGTCGTGGTTGTGGATGACGTTCTTGCGACTGGAGAGACGCTCTGCGCAATGCTGGAGCTATTGGGAAAAGCCGATATTGATGCTGTCGATATTGCGGCCATGGTCGTAGCGGAATTCCCGCTTCATCGTGGTCGGGGGATGTTGCGGCAGCGAGGTTTTGGTGGAGTGAAGATCCAAAGTGTTCTGGTGCTGGACGGTAAATAGTGCTTTTTGGGTAGACACTAGGAGAGAGAGGATGGCAAAGTGGAGTTTCCAATCATCTAGTCTTGCTCTTAATACTCGGAGCGGCTTCTTCGTAGCAATTCTGCTCCACAAGTACTTCGGTATCTAGAGCACATCCGGCAAGCAAACTTTGTCTCCTGTCTGGGGTACATGTCCCGGCATAATGCCCTGAGCTTTCAAAGTCCCGGTAAGCCATTCATCCTGAAAAAGCTCGTAAGAGTTGGCCCTCTGGACCGGATCCCAGGTGAAGATTTTCTTGATGAATGCAATGAACAGGTCCTTCTCCTCGCCAGGCTCGATCACCGTCACGAATTCCTCGAAGCTTGTTTCAGGAATGGGCAGATCAGCGATCCACCTGCCTTGGTCATCGAAGAACGTTGGGATAACTGGATCCTCGCTTTGCTGGATCATCCACAGTGGTGGTGGGCCCATGAGGCTAATGTACTGAGCCAAGGCCACTGGCAGGACGTACTGCTTGTGGGCCATGTCGATGGGGTTGAACACGTTCTTTCCTTCCAGGAGCTCGAGCACCTTTAGCGACAAAATCAGCTTCGAGCCTCAGTCTCAAGCATGAACAGCGCTTACCATCACACCGATGGACCAAATGTCAACACCGTGGCCCCAGGGAAGACTCATCAATATTTCGGGTGCCCGATACGTGTCTGGCATCCACCACCCTCGAGTCACTGCGGCAGCATCGAGGAATTTGGCGGAGCTGAAATCCGCCAGCAAGGATTCTCCCGAGATCTCCCAAGGGCTTATTGGATGCCCCCGGGAGACATATATTGGGTGCGGGTAAGGGTGAGAGTGGTCGAAGACCGGAACGCTGGGGCTCTCGAGCTCTTCCTTTTCGGTCCTTTCGAAGATACTGTTCTCGTGGGCCGCGAATAGGATATTCTGAGGAGTGATCTCTGTTCGCCCAACGTCAGCGTTCATCTGCAGTCGTATCAAGGTCTTGCGGTTATATACCAGTATGCACAATGCCAGCATTTAGCTGGAGCCAATTGTTGCATGCAAGTAGGCGCACAACGTTGATCATAATCATTTCGCGAGGTATCCCAGAGTCGGGATACCATCCTCGAAGCTGCTGAAGGCTACATGCGCAAGGCTTCATCACGAAGCAATGGTGACCATCTGCCATGAACGTGTCATCAGCACCCCGCAGCAGCCATGGACCGGCCTCGTCCGAATTTGTTGCACATGCTGAGATGTGGCGGAGAATGTTGTATTCGTTCAAGACGGGTGAATCCTCGGAATCGTCGCGGACGCAGATCTTGAGAGAAGTGTACCTTTGCGTTGCTTCGTCGCGGGCAAGCCAGACTGTGGAATGCGCTCCGTAGCCCAGCTTGGTGATGATGCGATATCGGTTGTTGAACGTCTGGCCCAGATGCACAGGATAGTAGCGCTTCTCGTAGAATCGAGGTAAACTTTGCTCTTCAAGCGGAGGGTGCATCGTCGCGCGATTGTACTGGTGAACTCTTCGGCGCATAAAACTGAAGTTATCCAGACCAAGCTGTGTGACTCTTCGCAGTTGTCTGTGCAGCACTGCGGACATCGCGTAGCCACATCACACGTTGACAGTGATAGAGGTCGAGTTCATGGAGCAAAGACAGCTGGAGAATGCGCACGCAGAGTGCAAGGAAGTTTTAGTTCGAGACAAGAATTAGTTCTAATTCGGCGGAGACTTTTCCACCAACCATATTTTTAAGCGCCTCAGATGCGCCAAGGCTGACGTGATCGTCTGATATGAGTGGTTTGAGATATCACGACCTCGCAAGGTCTCGAAGCGCCATCAATGCAGGGTCACAAGTAATCCACTGTTGGATTGGCCATTTGTGAAGCGCTTGCTTGTGAAGCGGTCGCATGAATACGATACTTGCTGATGAACACATCCCAGTCCTTGCTAAGATGTGAATGTATAAACGCAGACGTAAGGGTAGGACAACGCGAACAGAGATTCAAAAGTCCATTCACCCGGCCTTCTTCTTCTCAGCGCTAGATCCGTGACTTCTGAATTCCGGGTGTTGTCCGCACAACAAGACCTCTCCTGCCTCTTCTGTGCCTTCTTAAGCGTGCCGTCCGGATTTACAGCGGAGTAGACTTCTAAACACAACACATCGAGCAGACATCGGTTTGAATCGGAGACAGCATTCACCACTAATCTACCTGCACTTGCACCATGGCCGGCCGAGTCCCACCCAATCTTCTACTGAGTCTCCAAGCGTTTGGCGCGGTATCCCCAAGGTACCGACAACTGCTCGCGGTCACGGCGGCGGGACAAAACCCCTACGTTCGTATATGCCGCAGCATTACGTTTGGCAAACTCAGCTGACATACTGCCACAGGTCAACTTCCCATTTCGAGAAATACGACTCCCACGGTAAGATGCCCATCCAAAGACAGACATCGGAGACCTGATGCTGCTGCAGAGGCTATGTGGACCACCCTCCAAACACAGATCGACATGAGGTTCGCCAATCGATCACGTTAGAGTTTCGAGGTACTCCACAGGGGTCCTTGATAGTGCACATGTTCCAGGATGGATCGATTAAGACCAGAGAGGAGATGCATCGGGAGCAGAACGAGCGAAGAGACGAGCAGATGCGCCTGGCGGAGGAGGAGAGCCGATATCCGGACCTCAATCAGACCGCGACTCGACAACAGGCCTATGCCAGATTGTTGGCAAGAATTGACGCCCTTCGTCGAGACAACACCAGGAGCATCATTGCGAAGCAGACGGAGAAGCTAAATGCGGAGACAGAGTATCGGACTGTGTTGGCCGAGCAGCGACAGGAGAGACTTCGTGCTGCTCGTGCCTTGTCTGCTCAACGATCTCACGAGGCCGATGCTGATGGCTGGGTCTGGGATGCCAACGCGGGTCGAAACAGACGCTGGAATGGACAGGAGTGGGTGTGGCAATCCTGATGTCGTTCTGAACGGACAGCTCCGGGCAGTGTGAACCAGTCCACTCTCTTGAGCGGTATACTGCTTCGAAGCTTTCCGGACTGCGGGATGCTTTGCACGGCACTGCTGCACTGTCCAAGCGTCCCTCGGTCGCTCTTCACATAGTAGCCTGTCAATTGATTAGCTTGAGGCCAAATATCATATGCATGAGAGTGGCAACGCCAGGCACGCAACGAGCTTACGAGCAAGCACACTCATGATGGTATGCGAGGAGGATAGGTAGACAAGAATGCAGCGGGTGCTCGCGATATTTCGCTGACTCATCAAGCTCGATCCATGAAATAGAACCATGCGAGGCAAGCAGGCATCTTCATCCTTCCAAAGCCACAAAGAGCGGACCCCCTTCGACTTTGTTTCCGTCCAGGCGGAAGACGGAGTGGAAACGCTCTTCGCATCCAATGCTCAAGCACCCCGGAATGTCGCCATTGGAGCCGTCAAAGCCCGCCGCTGCAGCGTCAGCCAAGGGACCGCTCTTCTCGGCATTTCGATGGCAATGTCAGAAGAAAGCACCGTGGCCTGCACTTCGGGCTTGGTGTTCTCGCGGGGAAGAAAAAGCAAGGCATGGCGGTGTCTTCATCCTGGTCCGTGTACAGAGCCCCCACGTCTCCATCGCCTGCGCGTTTTTCCCCAATGGGTTCGGAAGTCATGCACATTATTGCATGGAGTCTGGTCTCGCCTAGAGACGGCGTATACATGCTGGTCGTTGCGCCAGATCGGTATAAGTAGAGCGACGCTCGCCTGGTAGGTCTTCCATCAGGGCTCTTTCCCACAGCTCTCGATCAACAAGCGGTGCAGGCTCAAGCAAGATGCGGTCTTCATTCTTACCAAGCGTTGCGGCCCTGGCAGCTCTGCCAGCTACATTCGCTGCGCCTGCTGACTGCACACCTCATGCTTCGACATGCGCCTCGTTGACAGCGGAAGACACCCGGTCGATGGGCAATAACACTCTGTTCACCCGGTGGCGACCGCAGTCGCATTTCATCGCCCCTGCTGGATGGATGAACGATCCTTGTGGCGCACGATCCTACACGAGACGAGTATCATCTGTCTTACCAATGGCATCCTAACCACATCAACTGGGGCAACATCAGCTGGGGCTCTGCCACGAGCAAGGACTTGATTCATTGGGAGGATCATGGTGGCTGGGAGAACAATGAAGCTCTCATCCTCTCTCCCTCGGGCAATGGAACGTATAATGGCTTAGGCATATTCTCTGGCACTGCACAGCCGGTGAACATCCACGGAGAGGTGGACGGCACTCTGCTCATCTTTTACACTTCGGTGTCCAAGCTGCCCACCAACTGGGCGCTGCCATACCAACCAGGTACCGAGACACAGAGTCTGGCACTCAGCACTGATGGCGGCAAGACATGGGAGGAATATCCTGGCAATCCGGTGATTACCACCACGACCGAACAAGCACCAATGGATTGGAACATCACTGGCTTTCGCGACCCATTTCTGGAGCCATCGCCAGAGCTCGACGCGCTGCGGGGAGTCGACGAGCCACACTACTACGCTGTCTTCGGTTCTGGCATCAAACCTGAAATCGGACCAAGAGTCCCACTCTGGTCTGCGCCTGCCAATAACTTGACCGACTGGACATTCCTCGGAGCTCTCTGGGAACCAGCGGCCAATACTTCAGTCGGTCCAGTCCTCTCCACTGGTAGCTATGGTTACAACTTTGAAGTCAGCGGGTTCTTCCCACTTTACGACAGCGAAGGCACCGCTCACTGGTATGTCAATGTCGGTTCCGAAGGAGGCAATGTGTCCTTCCATCAGTCTGCGCAATGGGCTCTGTGGAACGAAGGCAAAGTATCGCGCCGTGACAATGGCAGTGTAGAGTTTACTCCGATCTCTGGTGGCGCTGCCGATTGGGGCTCCGGCTATGCTTTGACCAGCTTCAACGACACCAAGCACAATCGCCGAGTGCAGTACGCTTGGGTGAGGGAAGACTACGTCGGCGATGCTGGCCTGTTCAGTACCTCTCAGCAAGGCTTCCAGGGCGCTCTCTCTCTGCCGCGCGAGCTGTTCGTCCACGAGGTCCACCACGTCGACTCGAACGAGGAGATCTCCTACGCAAAGAACTCCATTCTCGACCGTACAGAAGATGGCTCCTTCACCGCCCACACCATGGGAGTTCGTCCTCTCCCCGACGTCGTTGAAGGTCTCCGCCGCACCGCCGCCAAGAACACCTGGAACGAGACGACGACTTACAACTCCACCACGATCGTGCAGGGAGTCGGATCCGCACACATGGAAATCAACGCTTGGATCTCCTCCGCTTCCGGACCCGTCGGTCTCGTCATTGAGGCCTCTCCCGACGGCGAGGAGTATACAAACATCATCTACGAGCCTTCGAATCACACCATCCTCGTCGAGCGCTTGCACAGCAGCAATATCGTTGAGTTCAACAACGCTACCATTACCGGCTACTTCTACCCTTACTCTGTGAACGGCACCATGGAGGCCATCAATATGAATGTCTTCATCGATGGTTCGATTGCTGAGATTTACATCAACGAACGCTTCGCGCTGTCAGCGAGGATCTACCCGTCCAAGGAGTGTAGCACGGGATTTGGTGTGTATGTCGGCGAGGGTCATACTGCGGAGGTGAGCTCGCTGGAGGCATGGTTTGGTACGGATAATGTCTGGCCACATCGTCCGTTGAACAGCAGCTCGCAGTTGGTGTTTGACACGCCGGAGCAGACGAACAACTATACCTGGTGGACGGGTAACTAGAAATACGTATGAACAACTGATCTCCGAATGGACTGCAGGTACGACAATTTTCCGAACTTGATTGAAGAGAATGAATTCAAGAATGTGCATTATGATTGTACACAGTAATCCTCATTCGTCTCGTAGCCGCACGCTCGGCTTCTTACAGCGACTGCGCTGATTTCTGTTTCAGAGTCCCTGTTTCAATCATGTATCTCTCAGCAGTCCTCTACACCAATGGCTTCCTCGCAAGCTGGAGCAGCACGTTCAAAATGGCGCTGGTAGCGAAGAAGTGCGCACCCGAGCGGACGCCTCCGTTGTTGAGCACATATGCTGGGTAGTGCCTACGAACACATTGTCAGCAACCACAACCCTCATTCCATCACCCTTTCGGATACGACAACTCACACAAACAGCTTAGCGATAACGTGCAGACCCAGCAAGTTGATGATGTGCTGATCATTCGGCGAGATGACCTGAGCCAGAGCCGCGGCGATGGCCCAGCCAGGGAACATCTCCATCAGATGCTGGTGGGCAGAGTACAACCTCAACGGCAGACCCTGCAAGTTGGCGAGCGCCGCGCGAGGGTGGTTGTTGTCCCGTCCGCCCTGTGTGCCCGCATCTTGACCTCCAGCGCTAGCCGCTCCCGACAGAGCGTATGTGGCCGTGGCGTAGATGGCAGCCAGAGCTGCGATCTTGCCGCCTTGAGCGATGTGGGTGGACGCACCGGCGGACGCGAGGAGGCCTACGCCGCCGATGACGCCGTTGACGCCCTTTTCGAGGAAGCCGCCGGGTTGTGAGATCCAGGATGTGACGGGGATGAGGGCGAGGAAGGCGGGTCCGAGCGCGGCTACGGCGAGACCTTTGGGGTTGTAGCTGAGAATCAGGTCGAGTTAGTGACTGTGACGCCGCCGGACAATCTGGAAGAGTATGCGTACACGCCGTCGTTCTCCAGCTCGCGCTCGACTCGGCGGCCAGCGCGGTCAGCGGCGTCCTTTGCCTGCTCGGTTTTTTCTCTCGCGACGTTCTTTGCTTGCTCGGCTTTTTCGCCTGCAACGTCCCTGGCTTGGTTGATGTTCTGTCTCGTCGCTTCCTTGGCCTGCTCGGCGGTTTGTCTCGCATCGGCCTTTGCGTGGTCGAAGTCCCTGTTCTGCGACATTGTGGAGTGTTGATGCGTAGGGTTTGGAGGTTTGATAATATTTCTGCTCGTGTGAGAGTGCGATGTGTTTGGGAGATCGAAAGTAGGATGATCAGAATGATAGAAAACAGGAATTGAGCTCTTCGTACATGCGCCTCACCGTAGCTATAGCTCCTCGGCTAGAAGGCATTCCAAGGTAATTGTCACCGTTCTGATCGTCATAGTAAACAGAAACCCCTCTGCTCGTCATACCAAACTCAAAGGATGCAGAGTCAGGAATCGCGACGCGCCGAAGAAGTTCTGGACCCAGCGGGCAATAATACTATTAGGTTGCTTTGTGTTACTCGCTTCGAGGACGCTTTCTAGCGTACACAATATTTCAGCCAACCAACATACGGCCCACTCTTCGCTGTGGAGATACTGTCAGGGATCGACCTATGTGTGTGAGTTATATCGTGTGTATCAATGGTTTTTGAGGGTTGGTGTGTATCAATGGAAATGGATAAGGTTTTGTGAGCCTAGTCATCGCTATATCCGGCTAGACCGCTAAGATTATGCCTATACTCTCCGTACTCGAAGGGTAAAGTACCCGAGTCGAATCCTCGGCAGTATCTAAGAGCATAAAGCGATGTAGTATTCCTAAGCTATCTACGCTATAAGCACGATATATACTTAATACGCACATGCTAAAAAAAAGCGCGCCTACGGCGCCGATACTGCCTCCGGCGGTGCCTGCGGCAGGCTGTATCGATACTTACATTTTGGATTACATCGACACACACATTTTACATCAAAAAAGTGCCAAGATCGTGTGTGTATCTATCGTGTGTGTATCGATCCTCTGATACACACAAATGTCGATCCCTGGATACTGTACGCCGTGCGGCTGCGGACGACGACGACATAATCTAGCGCGCATGGATTTATGACCAACGAACACGAAGCGCTAGAAATGCGTTCCGAGATACACTCACTCTCAGTCGCGCCAATAGTCAGGGGTTCAGATGGTCATGGATGCGTAAAGTGTCAGCTTCGTGCATCGCACGTAAGAGTTCCCAGACCTCGCCCGCAGGTGTATATCGGGTTGGAAGGTGGTAGTTCCGGCTCTTCCGTGGACCAGATGCGAGCCGAGAATCGCAAGCTTGAGAATACAAGCACAGGACCGCCTCATCTTTCCACAAGGTCGGAGTGTATACCGCAGTCTGCTCCGGAGTAGAACCACGACGGACGGGACTCTGGCGACCGTCGGTGCACTGTGTCATCGTAGCCGAAGCGGAGCCAAACTGGTTGGAACCATCGAAACGAAGCCGTGGTTGAGAGACAGATGTACCACTCTTGGCGATTGGAACGCTGCCAAAGCTACCGCGAGGGACGTCGCAGAAGTATGGCGGTCTGAAGAAAATGGCAATGACCAGCTATAAGAGTCGTCCACCATCCCCCGTAGTTCTGGAAAGAACCAACGACCGTCTACAGTTGCAGTCAGCCCAGCACGATCCAGCATCCCGCACAAGCAAGAACGCAACCACACCAACCAACCACATTGCAACCAACGAACGCACCACACAATGTCGAAGACACCCTGCACCCTGCTCGAAAGCCCTCGCGAGCTGAGAGATGAGATCTATCTCTTTGCCGCCAACGACTTCCTCTCCATCGACGTCTGTGCCAGCAAAGAGGACCAAAGCCCAGCTGTCAAGTGCATCGAGTCGCTCGGAGCCACCTGCCACCAGATCCGCGATGAAGTATATGATCGCTTCTTCAAGAACAACACCTTTGTCATTTTCATGCAGAAGGATGACATCGCCGACGTGGATGCAGCACTCCTGAAGCGGGTCCGACGTGTCACCATTGAGCCATACTGGGACGAAATCGCTCCAATTGTGCTCTCACGCACTGACGACGGATGGGAGGTCGAGGAGTCCTATGAGTACTTCGAGGAGAACGAGTGGCTGTCGATGGTGAAGGACGAGAATTTGGAGGCCATCCTGGATGCAGTAAAGGCCGTCCTGGATGACGGAGCGGAGGACGGTCTGACGGTGGAGTGTGTGAACAAGATCCGCCGGGCTCAGCAGTCGGTTCTTGAGCAGCGTCACGATTTGGATGGTCCCGTCGACAACCGACGGTGAAGAGTGATGGAGGAATGGAGGCCATCAGGTCGAGGAAACGGAGCTCGCAACGGAGCTCGCAGCATGAGGAGCTTTTGCCACATCGTTTTTGTCACGCCTTGGAAGTTTGTCGTCGGAGGAGCCTGCGCGAAGAAAGTTGGGCGGACGCTCGAGTGAGAAGCGCATTCTCGCTGATTTCAAAGCACCTGCACGTCGTAGCTAAAGAGAAGCGCTTATGTTCGTCAGAATAGCACTTGGCATGGAAGTATCGAAACAAATTTGATCATAAAAAGTCTTGTCACTCAGTACGTGAAGGTAGAAACGATGTTGGTGAAGAAGTCATATAGAAGCCAGCGGGCCCAAGCGTTGCGGTCAGCTCGCTCGGCTTCAACATCACAAGCCGACCTGCACATCGACTCCAGCTTGATCAACACCTCGCAACAACACGTCCAATAATACCACGCCACATCCGCTCCGATACTCACCATGGCAGTCCGCATGCCAACCGCGCTCCGCAGCCTCAACGCTTCTCGACCCATCGCCGCAACCCTCTCGCAAACTCTCTCCCACAATGCCGCAAGACGAAACTTCCAAACGAGCCGGAGAATGATGGCGGACGTCGTCGTGACGCCGAAAAAACCCATTGGCGCATTCAGAGGATCGTGAGTCCGACGTGGATACCTGACCAGCCGTGCCGGGCGCATGGCAGAGGCTTTGTTTGGAATGGAACAGCTGGCTGACGATGGGATCACGGCGACATATAGGCTCTTCGGCTTCCTCCTGGGAACAGTGCTTGCGGGCAGCGGGCTCTACTATTACGTTGTGGATGAATACAAGGTGTCGAACACGCTGTTGACGGAGGACATCTACGTATGCGGAGAATCAATATAGACGGCGGAGGACTCAGGGCTGACACTCAATACAGGCGCTCCAGTCCGCGGTGCAGAGATTAGAGGGCTATGTCAAGAACATCGAGGAGGAAGTGAAGACGAACAAGAAGTGAAGGCAGAGCAAGAAGGGCGAAACATCGAAGGATAATATCCATCACACTCAGAGGGGGTTCCACTAGGTCTCAGGTCGATCCCAGCTCACAAAGAACAACGCGAGAATGATCAGGTTGAAAGACTAAATTCTTGTACATCGTAATGTCCTATATACCCGACGACATCAGTATCACGCAACGCAGCGTGCCCGCAGACTGTCATCTTTCCCTCTGCCCGCGCAAACCATAATGTACCTACCCAAGCAGATTCGGGCCGCAGATGCAGAATAGATCACTGGTTGATTTCGCTGTAGCGTGTCCTCCAAATTCCCCTCTCAGATATACCCATTGACTCCCGTGTGGGCAGGGACGCCTTCGTCCCTTGGCCATAGACATGACTGATGCCTTTCCATTCTTCTCTCGAATCTCAAAAAATCCCTCCATCAAGAACATCACTCCAGCAACCCACCTCTAAGCCTTCACTTGCTCCTTGACCTGCTCCACCACAGGCTTGAGCTGACCCTTAGCCTGATCAACCTTCTCTGCCGCGATTTTCGCCAGCTTCTCCAGTTGCTCTCTTCGGATCTTGCGCACATATCTGAACAACAGCACGAAAAGGAGCTCCACGCGCTCCTTGGTCATCATCAGAATTCCCTGGACCAGGAAACCCTTGAGCAATTGCGGTGCAATGCCCTTATATAGACCTAGGAGCCCTTCGCGCTCGACGATGTAGCGCATGACTTCGGGGAATGACTTGAAGGGCTTGCCGGCACGGGCTGGTGGTGGTGTGGATTGCAGAGCCACCTTGGCGACGATCAAGGGTTGGGTGGCCACTGTTGCCATCATCTTGGAGAGGGAGCCGAGGACTGTGCAAGATGTTAGCGAAAGTCATAACATGATTCTGCTCGGTCATACGCACGGAATGCCTCGTGAGCGGCAAGCTGGACCTTGCCAGGGAATAACAGATTCCGTAGTCGCTCGTAAGCTCCATATGTGATGGCTGGGTTGACGACCAACACCATGCTGGCCTTGAGACCCCTCCACAGACCCGGAACACCCTCTGGGCTATCAATGATCTCCTTGGCTGTTGAAAGCATGCCCTTCTTCTGGCCCTTCACTTGTGTTTGTTGTCGGGTGGTCACGACCGCGATGGGGATTGTGAACATCTGCGCGACAGCTCCTGCCACAGCTCCCATGGCCAGTTCGGCCGCCGTACCAGCCGGCTCATTGTTCTTGGAGATGCGCTTCGCGTATATCGTGCGCACCATTCCGTACCAGTAGAAGTAGGCGAAGTTGGTGCTCACAACTCCGAGGAGACTTCCCGAAATGCCGGTAAACAGACCCGACACACCCTCCTCTTGGATGATATGCTGGATCGCATGCATCGTTCCGTCGTAGTGTACATGGCCTGGTGCCTCTGCGTATGTATCCTTCGCATTCCGTTTGACTTGTACTTGCAGCCGAGTCTTGACAATGTCGAGCGGGTAGACCAGGGCGTTCGCAACGAGGGCACCTGCGGAGCCGGCGAGAGCCATGCCCCATGGTGGGAGTTCTTGCTTTGAGGCTGCGGGCGCCATTGTGAAGTCTTCTGTGATCGCTCTTCGTGGTGGAGTTTCTGGGTCGTATCGAAGCGGGCGATCGCAGCGTGGCTGGTAGGCGAGTCGGCGAGAGGAGTGAGGACGTAGAAAGACCCGCTCGGCACCTCAAAGAATGTTCGGCAGAGTAAGTCGAAATCTACCGATTGTATGGAATCGGGATGACCAGGTTGTCAACGCATGATCGGACGGCAAGAATAGTGCAGCAATCAACTGCCTCGACCGGCCGGTTGTCGAGTTACCGAGGCCATGTGAATCTCGGATCTTTCTCGCAAAGAAGCTTTCCGACGTCACCGGGACAAAGCGGACGCACGTGAAGGACGGGCACCTCACCTCTGCCGTTGCACCATATCAACTCAATTCGACTTGCTCCGTTCGCTTCCCCTGAGGCGTCGGGAGGACGCAGCATGAGCGTGTCATCCGACAGGGACCTGAGCAACCTTCGCAACGATGCAGAGCGACTCGCGGGCGACTTGCGTGATTCCTCTTCCAGGGATGAGGCGCTGGAAATTGCGATCAAGGCCGCGGAGACGTCGATGAAGGCCCTGTCACTGGTGACTGATCCAGATGAGAAGAGAAAATATTCGGCTCGTGTCAAGCAGTATATGCATGATGCCGAGCGGATCAAGAACGGCGAAGACTGGACGGCAGTGATCAGCCCCGGTAAGGCCAATGCTTCCGACAGCGGCAAGGTGAGGCTACTCAAGGAACCTCGCAATTCTCGGAAATTACCCACCAAAGAGCAAATCATCCTGCTCAAAGCTGGCTTCCTCAACGGTGTCAAGTTTCCACTATGGACCAATGCTCCGGATCAGAGTGAGTTTGAAAGGGCCCCGGGTGAGGATCTGTTTTTGTATGTCTCCTTACATTTTTGAGCTCATATTCCTACTGACGAGGACGACCTGAAGAGATGAGGCCTCAGAGCTGCCATTATCTGATTTCCAGTCCGACGTGCTGGATGACTGGAAACGACCCGATGATGCGCTGCCTCCGCCGTCATGGTATCTGGGCGACCAAACCGGTCTGGCGCCGACAATGGACATTTATCGAGACATCGATCTCGTACAAGACGCTGCCACAGACTGCTCCGTGGTAGCTTCCCTTTGCGCGGGAATCGCAAGATTCGCTCGTGGTCATCCCAAAATGCTGCAGTGTCTTATGTATCCCTTTGACGTTGCAAAGGACCAGCCGATGTTGTCGGAGAATGGCAAGTATGTGATAAGCATGAACTTCAACGGTGGCTACCGTCGTGTCGTGATCGACGATCGCATACCCACAAGCTCGACGAATAGAGTGATTCATGTCATCGATCGGAATAATCCCAATCTGCTGTGGCCAGCGCTTATCGAAAAGGCGTATCTCAAAGTGAGAGGCGGCTACGACTTTCCCGGCAGTAATAGTGGTACTGACGTGTGGATCCTGACTGGTTGGATTCCGGAGCAAGTCTTCCTTCAATCCGACGATCTCGAGCCGGACCACCTCTGGCGACGAATCCTCAAGGGCTTCTCCTATGGCGACGTACTCATTACCATGGGAACCGGCAAAATGTCGAGTCGGACCGAGAAGGCTTTGGGTCTGGCTGGCGAGCACGACTACGCGGTCCTCGACCTTCGAGAAGTGGATGGCCAACGTCTCATGCTTATCAAGAATCCATGGGTTGAGGGCACGAGCTGGCGCGGAAGATTCAAAGACGCTACGGGCGATGGGCATCAATGCACTGAGAGCGATCTGAAGCAGCTACACGATGAGATGGAGCCCGTCAACTCACCGCGTGACCTGCTCAACGTTGACGATCAAATGAAGCCTGGAACATTCTGGATGGACCTCGACAATGTCATACAGCACTTCGAATCCATATACCTGAATTGGAATGCCGGTCTCTTTTCCTTTCGGCAAGATGCGCACTTTGCGTGGGATCTGTCAGAGACTTCTGAGGCTGGCACCATACAGAAGCCAAGAGGACCATATGCGAGTCTTCAACAACATCCACAATTCACCATTACCGCTAGCAAAGGGGGCACCATTTGGCTGCTATTGTGCAGACATTTCCAAAATTACGTCCCGGAAGATGCAACAGCCGAAGAGATTGAAAGTGGGCGCCACTTCATCGACCTCAACGGTCACATTTCGCTGGTGGTTTTTGCCTCGTGCGGGCGAAGAGTCCTGCTTTCCGAGCGGTATCTGCAAAAAGCCTGGTTCGTCGACAGCCCGCAGATTTTGCTCAAGCTGGACGACTGCGAGCCTAAGAAGACCTACACGGTCGTTCCGCTGGAGCAGAATCTGCACTCGACGAACCATACGTTCACTTTGTCAGCATTTAGCAACTCGGCAATCACTTTGATGGACGCTGGCCCCCGTTACGCCCATGTCAGCGAGCTTTCTGGACGATGGCACAAGGAGACCGCGGGTGGAAATGCTCAGAATACGACTTATTACGATAACCCGCAATACACAATCACCATACCGGCTCAGACAAACATCAGCCTCCTGCTAGAAGCGCACGATCAACAGATCAACGTCCACGTCAGACTCCTCCACAGCAATGGCCAGCGCGTACACCGCATGGGTCAGAAAGACATCATAGTCGACAGCAAAGACTACCGCCGCGGATGCTGTCTAGCTGAAATTGAAGATCTCGACGCCGGACAGTACACGATCATCTGCAGCACATTCGAGCCTGATCAGTTGGGCACCTTCAACCTTCGCATCGACTCCTCGCAGCCAATTCGTGCTACACTTCTGCCTCGCGAAGGTGCAGGGAGAATCAGAACAGAGCTCAAGCCTGTCGTTTTCAAGCAAGGCGAAAGCAAAGTCGCCGCACCGCTGTCTCCGCGACGTTTGATGAACTTCTACATCATCGCAAAGCAGCTGAATCAGGAACGCTCCCAGGCATCCGCATCCCAACGCCGTTCGAATCACTCCCACATCCGCCTCAGCATCGAGCTTGGCAGAGGTCCCTCTCGCAGAATCTTGATGGCGTCTCACGGAGGAGAGTACGCCGACAGTTCTGCCGCGATACGCACAGATCCACTCGACTTGGGCCCGGACTTTGTCAAGTACGGGTACAGAGATTGCTGGCTGGTAGTGGATCGGATGTATGTGAGTTCGGAGGAGCAGGAGGAACGATTTGCGGTGGATTTGCTTGTCGATCAGCCAAACGCGGTGGAGGTTGGAGACTGGCGGGCATGGGAAGATTGATGGTCTCTCAGGAGATGAGCCCCGCATCATGCACGGCTTTCTTTGCAACACCGTTCCATCGCCACACGTGGAAGCTGGCAGGATGTTCTTTCACCGTGGACGGCTTGACGTCGGCGAACCGCATCCCGCCACTTGCTCAATACATGCTAGTTAGCAGTCCATCTCCTGCCGCGTACATGTACAGTTACATGTACAGGTACATGTACGATTGCATGTACGGTTGCATGTACGGTTGCAGGTACGATTGCATGTACGGGTGCATGTACGGGTGCATGTACGGGTGCATGTACGGTCACTTTACTGACGTGGGTCTTACTAGTGAGGTGTATCTGTACGGCTATCTAGACCGCTCGGGCAACGTACATGTACGGCGTCAACGGCGTGCAGCCAAGTTACCCGCAAGCCGGCACACCATGGTATATGGACGTAGTCTTAAGCTAGAAGACCACTTCACCTTCACGGCTATATAAGCGTTCTGCCCACCTTCCACGTACGGCTACTGGTATGCCCAGGTAAGTTAACGGTCCGCGTACATGCACGACTGGAAAGGCGTACAGATAACTCGACAGCCCAGGTACCAGATAACGCACATACTGCCATACACGCACAGTTTAAGTTACACCTCGCCACTGGCTAACCCCGATGCTCCTGCTTGGTCTCTCATCACCGCACGACCTTCGTCACACCTGGGGAGACTATCTCTAAGATATCGATGAGTTCTTCCCACACTTTGACCTGGACTTTCTGGCCCTCTTCGCTCCGAACGAAGACTGATGCTGGCTTGACTTGGCATTCGCTGAGGTAGTGCCCATGTGTCTCGCTCCCAGCTGCGATCGCAGAGGTCAACGTCCGAGCGCCCTCTTCGCTCGTTCTTCCGATTCGCTTGAGGAGATTCCGGCCACTGCAACGTTGTCAGCAAGCTGTCAAATCGTTCTCCGAGGAAGTCTCTTACACTACGCCACCATCGTCTGTCCTGAACAGCTCCGTCTTGCACCAACCCGGAGCTGGGAAGTTGACGATGACACTCGGTCCTCCGAACTTTTCCTCATGACCGACGGTTTTGGCCATCTCCTGGAGACATTGCAGAACGATGAGCTTGCTGAGATAGTACCTCGTTGCCATGTTCGCTTTGCTCTGGTCACTCAAAGTGGCAAAGACTTGCCCCTTGGAAGGCGTCCTCAGCTGGTCATCCGGGGCAAAAGCATGGACCGCCGAGCCAGTGATGGCGAGATGCGAAGGAACGCCATTCTGTCGTGCGCTCTCCTGAAGTCGAGGAAATACCAGCAGTGACAGCAGAAACGTGGCGACGACGTTGACAGTCAATGTCTCCTCGAGATCCTCGGCCAGGTGGAACTTGTTGGTGGACATGCCAGCATTGGCGAGCAATACATCGAAGCGTGGAAGTTGATTGATCCTTTGGGCGAACGCCTGCACAGAGGCATATTCGGACATGTTGACCTCCCAGACCTCGATCTTGGTCTTGATGTCGCCTTTCGAAAGCATCTTCTGCTTCGCTGCTTCTCCTTTGGAGATATTCCGACATCCGAGGATGAGAGTCGAGACATTGAGATCGATCCTACATTGATTGCCATTAGGTGTGCAAAAGCCGAAGGCGGACCATTTGTTCTTACAGCTGTCTCGCACTGTCGTATCCTAAGCCTTGGTTCGCTCCGGTAATGACCACAGTCTTGCCTGCGAAACTTGTGTCTGGGAGGGTAGGAGTTTGGCACAACTGCCCTCTGAAGAATTGGGCGTAATCTGTAGCTGAAGGCATGGTTGGTAGACTGGTGGCTTGGGTTGTTGCGATGGTTGACGGAGAGTCGTGAAATATTCGACTTGGCTGAAGGTTCTGTATCACGTTCTCGAACGAACATCATTCTTATACTGTATCGTGTAGTCAGATCCGGGACTTGTTCCAATACCGTATATCCGTTCTTTGCGTATGGTCCGTCAGATGCAATGCGTGCGCGGACTTAAGGTTTCAGCAAGTCCGGAGGTGCAACAATCGGTTGCCTGGGACAATGGAATAAGTTCGCCGAGGCACAAAACCATAGGTAGGCTTACACCTCCTCAATGTTGTTTGGGCACATGAAGGAGGCCCGGGTTGAGCATCCAGCGGGATGCGAGCTCAGCTGCAGCTGACATCAGGATTTGCATCACGATCCGGCGATGCACGTTCGATGTCGAATTGGTGGAACAGCAGAGACGGCTTATCGCAGCCTATACCGTGCGTACAGGAATATCGCTTACCGTCGGAGAACCATGTCGCTGCCTTCTCCTGGCAAGCATCGACGGTTGCACGAGCGGCTGCTGACCTCAGGCGATGGTGTCCAATGTATCCTCTCATTCGTTGACAGGACAGCAGTAACAAGAGTTGGACTGCATCCATCTGATCATGCTTGGACATCAAGCTTGACACAGACGCAAGTCGAAGCGAGCCCAGGGACAAGCGACGAGATCTCGCGACAACGGCAACCATTGAGTATACAACGACCAGCATTCATGCTGAGTCGCTGTTGCAAGTCAACCGTGCCCAATCGCTCAATGACATTATCATTAGGAACCATTACTCCACAGTCCAGCTTCCTACGCCGGCTGCCCTTTGACTTTGCTCTGCCATAGCCCAGCAATCGTTGATTGTGTCCTTCGTTGTTGCTCTTCCATCTGCTCCTGTGTCTGACCCTTTGCGTTTCCTCGAGGATCCATCGAGTCTGTCGGTCGCACCACCGGCGTGGAATCAGCATCTTCCATATCAACATCTTCATCCTTTGGCTTGACTCGTTCCGGGTTCATCGATGCCGCACCATCCATCATGCCCATCCCGCCAGCTCGCAGCTGGTTGATAGCCCGTACGGTATCGATAGCTTTGTGAAGTGTCCGTCTCGCGTTGAAGTTCTTCTTGACCGTCGGTAGCAGATCCAGCTCCCCTCTTCCACTTTCGGGCCCTGCGATCCATTGATGTACCAGCGCATCGTGTGCGGACATGCGCTTGGTCGGGTCGATTGTGAGGCATGCCTTGATGAATTGTCTTGCCGTTACACTGACTCCACGCCAGTATTCGAGTGGTGTGAAGCTGTAGTCCGCGACCAGAATCGCCTGCATCTCTTCCAAATTGCTGTCTCGATCGAATGGTGTGTAACCGCAGAGGAGGAAATATGTGATGACGCCAATCGCCCAGACATCAACCGGCTTCCCGTGTCCACTCTTCTTGAAGATCTCAGGAGCCATATATCCAGGTGTGCCGCATGTCGTGGTGAGTACGTGGAATTGCTCCTCGTCCATGATGCGAGATAAGCCAAAATCGGCGATGAGGAGGTCGGCATTGTCTTCGGGTGTTCTGAAGAGCAGATTCTCAGGTTTCAGATCGCGGTGCACGATGCCATGGTCGTGCAGGTATGCGACGGCGGAGAGTGTGGCTCGGATGAGATCGGCGGCGTCGGATTCGTAGTACGAGCCTTTTCGGCAGATGCGGTCGAAGAGCTCTCCTCCGAGCGCGAGGTCGGTGACGAGGTAGACTTGGGAGAAATTTTCAGCGGTGTCGTCGAGAGCGATCAGCACACTCACACTCACGATTGTTCATTGTCTCGAAATAGTCCACCAATGTAAGAATGTTCTGGTGTCCCATTGAAACCCTCTTCAGCACCGCAATCTCATTTCGCACCATATGTTCTCTCCCCGCCATGAGGCGCTTGTTGATGACTTTCGCCGCATAGTATCGGCCGGTATCGATATGCACGCACTCTTTCACGACGCTGTAGGAGCCCGCTCCCAGTGTCTTACCCGTCTTGTAGCGGCAAGGCTGAACCTGAGCTTGCGGCGCAGCCATGGCGGGCGATGTGTTGAGGGTGGTGATCGGAGCTCTCGTGGGACATGCAATATATCGAGCGGCAATGAAGGTGACAGTCGGGGTCTTATCTCCAAGCACGAGTCAGTTGTTGGGTCGTGTTCATAGGCATGGGCGCATCGGCACGGCAGGGTTACGGTATCTTCAGCTGAGGTCGAAGGTGGAAGGGCGGGCGCTTGCGGGGTCCCGCGTTGGCAGTTGCGCCAAGCCGCTAGTGCATCTTCACGTCGTGTAAGCAGGTCGTTGGTCGACGACGCAACGGACTTCCACAATACTACAAGGTGTGATGGTTACAACATCTTGACGGACTTGCCGTGCTCCTGGTCGTTGTGGGTCGATTGAGGAGCGTTCGGAGTGCTTCCTGGGAACGACAAGGCTAATCTGGCACTCTAATCAGACTTGTTGCTTGGTTCAGGGTTCTTTTCCAACGTGATTCGACCCGGCGTTCATTCTCCGCTCTCTGTAGCGGACAGACTTGACGAATTGACGTCTCTGAGTGTTGGCATGAGCCTCCGGCGGCTGATGGGCTCGCAGATACAGCCAAATCGTCTGTACAAGCAAGGGACCACATCTACGTAACTGCAGCCTTCAGGAGACCAAACTCTATCAGGCTATACGACCGCCCGACGCTAGAAGCTTGCAAAATGCAGCCCCACCGCCCAATTTCGACGTTCCTTCCCCGATTTTCGACCCAGATTGTAAGTGAATGAATCTCTATCGTTCTACAACAAAATAATGACACCACGACGACGCCATGGCCCAAAAAGGAAGCTCCCTACCCGGGTCGAACGAGTGTTCGACGAAGTCGGACATCGTCACTGCTGACCGGCTGTCTTAGGGAATACACACAACGTTCGGATGCGCCGCGTCTCAGCGCGGAGCTCAAAGTCGGCGTGAGGTTGGATTTTGACTTGACCATCACCTTCCCCACGTCGTCGCAAGAAATGAAGCCAAACATTCTGCGGTATACCACTGGTTCACCGGCTTTCACCATCACGACAAAAAAATCATGTCACCAAGCAGAATTTGAAGTCGGCGTGAGGTTGGATTCTGACTTCACCATCACCTTCCCACAATGGTCATCACCTTCCCAAGTCAAAAAATGAAGCCAAACATTCTATACCATTCGATTCACCGACTTCACCATCGACCAAACTCACGACAAGGAAAAAAACATGTCACCAGCAAAATTTGAAACATGTCACGAATTTCATCGTCGCATTGCGATGATCATTGATTTCACCAAACATGTTTTCCCAAGCAGGTGACATGTTGGTCAATCACATCAAAGCATGATCGAAACACGCTTGCACTGAAGTGTTGCAAGTCGTGCTGAAGGTGATGACTGAATGTGATGATGAGAGAGGGAGGAAGATGGGAAGGGTGGAGGAAGTTCGAGGAAAGAAATTCGGGGAAGGTGGGGGAGAAGTCGGGTGGCGAGATCCAAAACGTGTTAGCGCGGGGTGGGATTTATGAGCCTCAGGCTTGCAATTTCTGAGGTCGAGATGGGAAGGCCAGGTGCATCCACTACCGTCATCATCAAGTTGCACACTTGCGCATTCTTCGCTTCTGCGTTCGTCTTCTCCACCACCTCACCGTCGAACGGCTTCCGTTTGTCACATTGCCCAACTTCTCCGATGCTGCACGCAGCCGCGCTGCGTCCATCTGCACGTCCGTCCTTGCCCGTACCTACCGGAAACACGTCCGACAACGCGACGACCAACAACGCGACCCGCCAATGCCGACACGATACGCTGACGAGCGCTTCAAGGAGTCGGCTTGTGAAGGACATTCGGATTGCGGTCAAACGCGCAGAGTTGAGAGATGTCATCATCACACGGCATGCAAGAGGATGAACACAGCTGTGGAGACGATGAAGTGGTGCAAGATCAGCCCTGCGGTGCAGTGAAAGAACACACAGCACTGAGAGGTCGTCGGAAGTTGCTGTGTAGGGTCAAACACCACGAAGAGAAGACAAGTGATGGTGAAGCGAAGCGTGGGTCATGTACCACCCAACTGTAGACAGGCAAGGTCCAATTGTTTTAAAAGATGAGGCTCTACCAACTGCCAGACATTTTGTTGAAATCCTCGTCAGCAAGCGCGGGTATCGTTCCCTGCACATCGCTCTTCGTCACATCTGTGGCTGCGCGCAGGAATTGAAAACAAACAACTGCACTTTGACCTTACCGATGAACATTGCATGCCCAAACGCCGTTGAGAAGGAAACGCCGTTCAGGAGGAGTTGCAGAAATCATTCATGGTTGGACAAAGTGAGCGGTTCCCGCAAACGATCTGTATGCCGTGTCACGACGGCCTGTCATGCTGCAGGCATTGCTATTTCCTTGGGTGGTAGGGAGTTGGCCGAAAGCGCTCCCCTCATCGAGCTCGTGCAGGGAGCCGTGGAACAACGGAAAGTCTCCTTTCGACATCACATTGGAAAAGCGTCGGATGTTCGTCAGGAATTGGACTCACGGCTTGCACATATCAGATTCAAGCATACCTAGGATGATTTGGTTTGGCGACGACCCGTTGCTTTCGATTCACCGCGGAATGTTTCGAGTTCTCGAAACTGACAAGAAAATTGCCGACTTCATGTTCATACTTCACAGCACAAACGCTGAGAATTTAGCGACATTTCGCCCACGCACATCAAGAGCAACGTCCCGTCTTTGCGGATCGCCGCACAGCAAGATCAAACAAAACCATGGCCGACGCCGAACCAGCAGTAGCTTCTTCTACCATTACGTGGTTGCTTTCTGACGACAAAGATGGAGAACCACCACAGAATGCAGGATCGATTTCTGGGTGCCTCGTCGCCAGTGAAATTTCCAAGGCCATGCTATCAAGCTAGGACTGCCTTTATACTATCATGTCCACGTCCGATGCCGACGACATGTTTGGCATACGGCATCGGCGCACGGTACCGAGAGAACAACTCACCTCAGTCGACACCCGTCCCGTGTAATGACAGCAGACATGCGCATGCCTTTGCTTCCAGCAATCACTGCTACCCTGAAGAGTCTGGCGTGCTGGCATTCAGTCTGCCGTTCGTCGCTCAGTCGTTTGGAGCTGCCCCTGAGGTTGTGCTGTCATGCTGCTTGTCGGACCGCCTTTGCCTACCTCGCAGTCTTGACATTGATCTTCCGGTGTTCAGTCTTCTAGAAACATACCAACTTGCTCAGCAATCCAGCAACCACCACAAGTCAACACCCACCACAAGTCAACACCCACCACAAGTCAACACACCACGCTCAAGACCACGACCTCAACGCCACACACGCACTACCACACACGCAAGCCTCACCCACTCAACTTCATCTCTTCCAAAGCACAAGATGTCTTTCCTTACTAGCAAGACCGAGGACCGTACTCGTACAGTCGTTCACACCGCTCATCTGTTGCTAAAGGATCGCTTCGAGGAGATCAACACCGGCAAGACCTTCGGCAGCTTTACGCTCGTGCGGGAGGCACCTGGAGTTGACCTTACCGGACGCACCTACACGAACATGGAGGGCAAGAGCATCTTGACTGCGGTCATGCTTGGTAAGTTGTGGCCGGAGCTGACCCAGAAGATGAAGGATCTCGACGACACTCAACAGCAGGCCGACCTGCCGAACCCGGCCGATCAGCCCGCTGGCTTTCGCCTCTCCCTTCATTGGCCCATGTAGCCTGCCGACGAGAAGTTGGATGGCATCGTAGGCAGCGCGCTCGCCAAGCAAGCCAACGTCATTGGTGATCTGGCGTTCATGCAGCTCATAGTCAGTGTCTACTCATCACAAGCATCGCCTTGACTATTCTAACAATTTCAATAGTATATACACAAGGGCGCGGCCAAGGAGCACCGGAACTTGGTTGAGCAGTCAAAGTCTGCTGCCTCCAAGGAGAAGGAGCTGCCTCCGAGTGGCGTCGACGAGATGGAGATCGATCCCACGGTGGCTCAAGATGTCGACGAGCTTGCTGGAACGGCCGCCCCCGGCGTCACTGGTGAGCCTGAGCAGGACCTTGCGGCTACTGCCCTCCCACCCGCTTTCAAGGTCGACAAGGCGTTCCGCTTCAGCCGGGACTGGCCACTGTGGCCATCCGCCGGAGTGTTGTCCAACGATGTGATCAATGCTTCTCAGGTGCAGAATGCGTTGATCGCAGACACTCTCTTCGAGTCTATCAAGGTAAGAGTATACTCAAAGCATTCTTCGATCGCGTTGACCAACACCTACTGCAGGTCAAGACCGCTCGACAGGCCGCTGCAGGTTCCAAGAAGATCTTCGGACCCGTGGACCCCGAGGCTCGAGCTCTGGCTTCCAGCGAATCCGCTCGCGTTGTCTACGTTCCTCTTCTCAAGGACTGGCTCGCCATCGGTGGCACCCTCTACACTAACGCCAGCAACCCGGCGAAGGCTGAAGCCATCAAGTTCCGCCAGTACCTCATTGACGACAAGACCGACGCCGATGTTGAGTTCCAGGACGAGGATGACATGACCCAGAATGTAAGTTGACAACCTGGCTCGCATGACCCGAATTTTCGCTCTTCTCATGCTGACATTACTTCCGAAAGATGCTTGCCCAGTTGAACTCTTTCGACGAGGGAGGAGTTGGCCAGTTCTATGTCCACGCTTCAAAGGCATACAACAAGTTGGTGGACGAAGACAGCGAGGCTGATGATGACACTGATCGAGAGGAGTCTCTCGCCGATGATGCTTCGCTGGCCTTCTCGACCAAGTCAACTCGCGAGCTTGAGGATGGTGGTAAGTACAGGGCGACTCGCATTGCAAGAATTGATCGCTGACTTAGCCCTTGCAGGTCGTGGTGTTCGTCGTAGTGGTCGCCGTGGCGGTTCTGCTACTGGCCGTGCTACCTCGAAGCGCCCCATGTCCAAGCGCAAGATCGTGGACTCCGACGATGAGGAGGAGGATGACGACGCGGAGGATGATGCTAGCGAGGACGACGACGAGTCTTCCGCTCGCGGCGCTCGCGGTCGCGCGGCCAAGAAGGCCAAGTTGACCGCGGCGTTCGCGGTCGCGCGGCCAAGAAGGCCAAGTTGACCGCGGCGTTCGCGGTCGCGCGGCCAAGAAGGCCAAGTTGACCGCGACCACCAAGAAGGCCACGAAGAAGACCACGAAGAAATAGAATCACGAATGAAGAAGGCTGTCGACGTTGGAAAAGACCATTGATGAGAGTGAGTTGAGATGAGCTAGTTCAGATGAGCTACACAAATGAAATACAAGACCGAGATACATCGCCGTTCCAAACTCGCCATCATCAATCATCGCCTGCAACAAAGGAAAAACAAAGCCGAAATCCATCGCGAATTCTCCATCACTATTCCTCGTCGTCATCATCGTCCTCACCTTCGTCCTCACCGCCGCCTGGCTCACTGCCCTCCTCTTCGCCACCCGCAGCCGGCTCATTGTCTCCTTCTTCGTCTTCTGGCTGAAGGGCATCATCAACATCCTCGGCCCATGCAAACTCGAGATCTTCCGCGAGGCGCTTCCTCAATGTTGCGACGCCCTTCATTCTTCTCTTGCCTCTCTTCGCCCGAGTCGAAGCGCCTCCAGTCAAGCTGGCGGACACACCCTGCTCGCGCAAGTCGCTGTCGACGAGGTCCGCCAACCAAGTGCGCTGCGTCTGGTACGTATCGGCAACGTGACCATGCAGACCTTCTTCGTGCTTGGTCCATACGGAACTCTCCGTGAGCTTGTCCCGCGTGGGAATTCTCAAGTCGTCGAATGCACCGTCTTTGTTGCGACCTGTGCCCTTGCCCTTGCCCTTGCCCTT